>JBCEWE010002269.1:0-13082 GCA_039877035.1 Silurus lanzhouensis
TAATGGTTTTATTTGTAATATTTTTTTCTGTTAGCTGAGCGAGTGCGCAGGAGAAGTTAAACATGTGTGTGTTTCCTACCTCGTTTCAGGTAAGTTTATCAGTAGCAGCAGCAGTGGTACAAGCGTTGTAATACATCAGAATAATGATAAAGGTAATTCTGCTCTGTCCTCTTTGCATAGCTCGTCAGCTGATTCTGCAGCATGGCCTGTCGCTTTCAGATTTAGACAGGCACCCAGAGATTAATTACAATTAAACATGAGACGGATAACTCAAACCCCCTGTAGGGTGAAATGCATTAATACACAGCTACAAATTAGTGTACATTTAAAGCACATTTTTATGTTTTGAATGAACCTAAGAGACTGCTTGTGTGTCTGTTAGCTGGACGTAGCAATCGACGGTGCTGACGAGGTGGATGATTCACTTACTCTTATCAAAGGAGGAGGTAGGAGCAAGAGATCCTCCATCGGCTGCAGATATATTTAATGGTCGCAAACAAAAACACTGCAAGTAAAGTTACATTTAAGTGTATTAGTTGCTTAAAAATACTATGATTTAAGATGAATTAACTGTCCACTGTTTCCAATGTTTTCTACACAGCGCCACAATATGGACAACAATATGAGACCCTGACTTAACAAGCCATATTACACCTTTTCCCTCCATTTGAGATTGGAAAGACAAACCTCTCCAAAATGTTTTAAATGAATAAAAATGTATAAATTCATTATATTAATAAAGAGAATTAACAAATTATGTTCTAATTAATTATATAATTATTTGCACTGTGCACTGTTTACTCTGTCCGCGTGCCGTCTCGTGGTGTCAGTAATTTGCCTCTAGAGGCCACTCTTGTAATGAAGACGGACCTTCTTAGCTGCTTCAGCTATGACGCAACTGGAAAAACTATCGGTATAGATTTTTTCAGATTTTTTTTTTTCTGCAATCGACTATCAGTGCGATTAATCAATACCTTGAGTTTACTAACACCCTTGTGGCTGAGCCCAAATCTCAACGAGCATACTTCATATCTAGTGGAACATCTTCCAGAAGAGTGAAGGCTATTATAACAACAAACGGAGAAAAAAAAGCATACACATCTAATAGTGAGGGGTCCACAACCTTTGTCCATATAGTGTATATTAAAGTCCATGAGCACATCTGCATACACACATACATATGCACACTTTGCACCCGACACCACGTTACCTAATTAAGTAATGAAACTTCCTGGAGTGTGATCTTGATATTTAGAAAATCAGACATTGTTTTCAGTGTATGAAATTTTTTTTGAAAGGTTTGGAGTTCCCTTTCCCTGGATCAAGTTGAACATTGGTATACGTGTTCTGAAACTCATTTAATACCAAAATAACATTTATTTCCCTCCTCTCTTGCTTTCCCTGCACTTCAGGGGATGCTTGACTCAGGAGAAAATGTAGCCGGCTGTGCCAAACACTTCATCGTCATTGCTGACTACAGGTAAAAAAAAAAGAAAAAGGTGACTCATTCTCTCAGAAAACTAATGTAAATTGTCAGCTGCTGTATTTTAAATGCTAATCAATACACTAAATCAGTTCTCTGTCATTGTTGCTTAGGATTAAATGGAAACGTAAACTTTCATAGGTTTAATCTGAATAAGCAAACTGTAATCCTTATGAAGTGCTCTGAGCAGTGTGTGACGGCTCATTTCCTGCATTTACAGAAAGACTCGAAGGCGCTGGGACAGCAGTGGAAGAAAGGTGTGCCGGTGGAAGTGGTCCCAATGGCGTACGTGCCTGTGTCCAGGGCCATCACCCGGCGCTTTGGTGGAGAAGCTGTGCTGAGGATGGCTGTCAGTAAAGCGGTGAGACAGTGCATGTTAAAGAGTGTTTTAAAACCCTAGTGAGAATTTAAGCAGAAAAGTACTACTGTGACCTTGTTCCCAGACAAGTGCTGATTAAAGCTCATTTATACTGTGTTCACATACTTACCTTCAGAACTAATGTAGTGTAGGATTACAAGGAATGATGTCCACTAGGTGGCAAATTAGTCCTTAAACATTACTATTCAGTTAGGGTGGTTACTTATGTGGAGAGATTTCCTGCCAGTTGTTTTGGTATCGAATTGCCACTGTGCAGTAGCACATGGATGTTAAAGACACAGGCAAGCAGTGTTTTTCTTTCCACTGTTGTCATGATCATTGTCATGACAAAACCTTTAAATTACGTTCCTATCTATAGAATGCTGATGTGAAATCAGCATGGCGTCTCATTTCACATCAGCATTTTATAGATAGGAACGTAATTTAAAGTCTTGTAACTGGTGTGACAGACAAATGAGTCAACATTTTCTAGTTTCCATATGACAAGGTACTGATGGATGGTGAGGGGAGAAGGCCTGGGGTGCAGTCAGCATTCCAGTTCATCTCCATTCTGTTTAATAGGGCTGAGAACACCACTCTATAGCAGTCCACTCAAGATCTTCCATTCCATGGAGCTCGTTTTGGAAAGGGCTATTTCCATCCTGGAACATCCTGGCTCTCCATCTCAAGTGAAGAGAAAATGTATTATACAATTGTGTGCCTCCAAAGTTGTGGTAAACATTATGGGGAAGAAAATACTGGTGTGTGTCTATAGAGTGTACATTGGTGATGTTTTATTTTTCAGCAAATAGCTACATTTTCCAATTTAATAATACTCATAAAAAATAATCTTTTTTTTATATCTTATCTTTAATCTGAACTCTTTGACCCAGTTGTTTACACGCTTTTTTTTCCCTCCTTCAGTAACAGTGTGTAAGTTTTTTTTGTACCCATTTCTAGATACTGTTACATCAGTTGGTCAGTTTGTTTGATCTTTAATTTGTATGGCAAAAAGTAGAATTGATTTAATGAATATATTTATCGATGATGATGATGTTCTTTGAGATCAAGTTTTCTCCTTCCAACTCATCCAGTCTTTAAATATCACTTACAGACTTACAGTAATGCATTTTTCTATCTTGCCAAATGTTCTTGTCTCTTGATGTCGATGCATTTAACCAGTGGCATGTGCTTATTAGTGTTAGTTTCAGATGATTTTGTGTGTAATGAAGCATCAGCTGTGTATTAGTATTTGTTAGTAATTGGGTAAGCACTACTGTTGAGCTGCTCCTCTAATGTCACCATAGAAACATTCATTTTTTTCCTTCACCAACCAGGAATGAAAAACGAAGAGTTTACCTGAAAATCTACCTGAAAAAACATTTGTTTTTGTGTATTCAGTATATACAGGGTTATTAAAAAAGAATGAACCGATTTCATTACGCAATGTTTTATTAAGGAAAAGTAATACAAAGCTCCAGCCAAGTCACAAGTATTATACTCACAATCATCTTAGATAACTCCTTTCTCAAATGGTCACTGACTCATTCCATGACGATGCTTGAGAACTGAAGCAATGCGTCATGATATCGGTTCATTCTTTTTGAACAACCCTGTAAATCCCTACACACACATGTTCACAGAGCATTGTTCTGTAATACTGAGTAGGGCCTCACTTTGCTCTCTGATCAGTTTTTTGTGACATGGATTCCTGAAGATGTTGAGGTTTTGTTTTTTTTTTGAGATTCTGGTCAATGTTGACACAATTGCCTCAAGCAATGAATGCAGATTTTTATGTACACGTTTATGCGGTAAATCTCTTGTTCGATCACATCACAATGTTCTACTGGATTCAGGTGAATACTAAGGCCAGTGAAGAACATTGAACTCTGTCATGTTCCAGTCTGAGATACCGTTTATTTGGCGATATGGTGCATTATCATGCTGGAAGCCAATGGAAGATGGCAAATTGTGTCTATAAACAAACACGGCAACAATACTCAAATTGTCTGTGGCATTCTAGTGGAGATTTGTTGGATTTGAGTGTGCCAAGACATTCTTTACACCAGACCACATAAGTCGCCCACGGGCCTTTCTCAAAATAGCTCACCATAGCGCCACTTACCAGTGAGCTGCATCTATCTGTTTCCTTGTTAAATCATTGTTGTTTAATTATTGTGAAAAATCATTAACATGATCAGTGCCTTCACATAGATGAATATCATTAATTATTAATAATAACATATAATTAAAAGTAAATTGAGCAATTTGTTATTTCAGAAGTGTGTATTAACTGGTAGCGCTTCACATTAATCTTACCAAGAAGTAGCTCTCAGTTTCAAAAAGGTTGGTGACCCCTGCTTTACACCAATACACCAACCTTCACCAGCCTGGACTGTTAGCATAATGCAGGTTGGGTCAATGGATTCAAACATGCAGATGGTAAAGCTCTTTAAGCATAATTAGTGTTTAGAACATGAAGTCTTACTTGTAATATTGCCTTCCAGAGCTTAAATCCTTAATAAAAATCTATATTGAGCATCTACATTTCCATTTTTATTATTCGAATCTATTTCACTTAGCTTGACATTTGATAATGGTGTTTAGTGAAATCGTAATAGTGTCTCGAGTCCCCACATTATATTTGGGGCCACTGTGAATGTTTTCTATTACAGAAGAACAGATGCTCCTCTCACTCAGGTATTCTGACCAACACTGAAATTTTGTATTTAGTTATTTTTATTATCTCTGTGCATAGGGTCCTGTGGTGACTGATAACAGCAACTTCATCCTCGACTGGAAGTTTGAGCAGGCACAGAACTGGAAAGAGGTGAACACTGCTGTCAAAATGATCCCAGGTCAGTTCACCACTACCTCCCTGTTTAAATCCAGTGTGTATTGGGTGCTTCATAATACTTTGAACTAAAGAATCTCCTTGATTGTCTTTTTTTAGTGATTACATACTGTGTGTGTGTGACAGACCGTATCGCTTTGCAGAAAGTCTTTGATAAATAAAAGCTTCACCATATCAGTAGATTGCAATAGGACACTACTGCGTTTGTAGCGTGGAATCTCATTCTAGGCAAAAAAAAAAAATGCAGTTTTTTGCTTCAAATCCAGGAACCTATGTGGTGTATTATGTCATTTGTACTATGATTGGACAGTGTGTGTGCTCAGTCAGTCCATGCTTTGTTTCTCGAGTTACTGAAATATTACAGCCATAATGGTAT
Source organism: Silurus lanzhouensis (assembly GCA_039877035.1). Taxonomy (NCBI): domain Eukaryota; kingdom Metazoa; phylum Chordata; class Actinopteri; order Siluriformes; family Siluridae; genus Silurus; species Silurus lanzhouensis. Next base: position 5,072 of record JBCEWE010002269.1, read on the forward strand.
TTCATGCACGCTTCTCAACCACACACGAATGCGTTTTTAAATATGAGCCACAACAGAAACCAAATATAGACGCTATATTTTGAGGCTCGCCCAACATTTTCCCGGTTTATGTCCTCAATTCAGCCGACTCATCAGCCTGAATCTACAGTCTAAGCTAAATGAGCTTCAGTCTACATGCGGTTCTACTTGGATAGCAGCTCAAATCCAACCTTTTAACATCTCCATACTGTTCTTGCTTACACAAAACAAACAAACAATCCACTTCAGCCTGTTTTTACCTCCTAAACCTTTGCATTATCAGAAAGAGGAATTAAAGTGCAAGCAAGGGGAACCACAGAATGTAAACGTACAGTAGAAAGGAGAAGCAGCTATTCTGTTTGAATGTCTGTTGTTCTTTAGACAGATCCAGTGACTTTACGTCTATGTCTCTCTCTCTCGCTCTCTCACTCTGTTTCTATAGGTGTTGTGGAGACTGGCCTGTTTGTAGGAATGGCTGAGAAAGTTTACTTTGGAATGGAAGATGGGAGTGTGAAGGTCAGAGATGCGCCAGTGAACTGAAGAAACTCAAAAAACAGAAAGCTCTGCCCTTTCCTGTCCTTGATGCCTCAAGTGCCAGTGCAGTGGACACACACACACACACACACACACACACACACACACACACACACACACACACACACACACACACACACACACACACACACACACACACACACACACACACACACACACACACACACCTCTTTGTGTTGTCACTAGGAGTAGCAAAAGCCCCAGCTGTCTAAGCGGTACACCACTAGAACATTCCTTATAATCTCATGCAGGTTTGTTTGTGTGTTCAGAGAAATTATACACAGATCCTTCATGTAGGTTTAGAGACTGTATACATTTTTGTTTGTTATATTGTTATTTGTCACAGTCTGAGTAAAACGATTGAATCATCCTGGCCCACATACACGATATCGTGCAACTCGACAGATTAAGCCCAGAATAACTAAATGACCGTTATTCGTTGAAGATGTCGGAGAATGCCTAGTTTGCGTTTTCTTGCACACTGATCTCTGTGCCTCACGCCTCGTATCAGTCATTTTTGTCAACGTTGATGCCTTATTTCAAATGTACTTTTTTCAATTCAACCATCACATATGAGGTAATGAATATATGAATAATCCAGAATAATCTAGCATTGCAGGTAAATATTATTTAATACATATTATATGGTATGAATAAACCAACTTGCATGTATTTGTTCCAAACAGATTTATCTGTTTTTAATCTAAACCACATACTAGTTGATTGGTTTGATTTGTATATTTCATATATATAATTATATAATGTGTATGTGTGTCTGTAGACTTCGGTAGCATCAGGGATTCCGAGTGCGATCTACCAAACTGTCTCACACTCTCACGCCTTATCTTACACGCATATGTGCGATATAAAAATATATAATTATTTCATATCTGGAATGGGCATTATAAATTTGCGTAACAAGATTTTACACACCAGCTTTTTTTTTACCTCTGTTACCAACATGATTGATATAGGTTATAGGGGTTGTAGGTTTTGATATTTTTTTGTTGTTGTTGCGACCAAATTCCTACATTGTTTTGCTTTTGAATGAAGATGAAATATAATAAAAGAGGACTGTTGAACCGAATACTGGTGTATTTTTTTTTATGTATATATTGTAATTGACGCAGGTTTAGTTGCTTTTGACTGTTGTTTCTTTCCTGGCCGCAAGAGGGCAGTACAGGTTATGTGTTACGAGTGTTTCAACAAATTATTTACTACTAAAGCAGTAATTTCTGAAGCCATGCTTTCACAAAATTTAGTATTATAGCTAAATAATTTGGACGGTGTGACTTGCTGACTTTTTTATAACTAATGCAGTGTAAAGTTTAGCTGAGCTCACAGGGAATTTTGGCCGAGTATTTGTTTTTTTAACGCGGTTTGTTAGGGTTTCGAAATCTCATTAAGCTCTCGTGTTGTGATTAACAGTGCAATGATGAACTCTTCATTAAAAAAAAAAAACCGGAACAGGAAGTGTCAAACTTTGTGTCGGTAAACAAGTGGCCACGTCGCTCTTTCCATCCGCGTACTTTCTCTCCTAACGTCTTCACTGTGTTTTGTCCCGCCCCTTATTTTGGTTTCGATGTCTTATTTGATTGACAGCGCGGAAACCCAATCCGGATTCTCATGTGGGTTCTCTGCCCCAATCATTTACTTTTATTTATATAACGGTCACTACACCGATCCTCCCATTTCCTCCGCTCGGTTGCGGGCCGCCTCTTCTGGTTTGATTGACAGCAAGAGCATCCAATCGTATTGATCGGTGTTTTTTGGCGGATCTTTAAGCAAACCGACGTCCGTGTGAACCAATCGGGTCCTGCTTAGTAGACTCGCTCGAGCAGATTGACAGGCGCGCGCAGCTATGGCGTCGCGCGCCCAGGGCCTCGCATGAGTCCGCCCGTTTCGAGCGTCCAATCGGCGTTTGCAGACGGAATAGGCGGGGCGTTACTAAGGCACCGCGACTGCAGGGAGAACGCCAATAACATGGTGCCTCGGCGACTTGTCTGTTTACGCCAAGAAACGGGAACGGAGAGTTGCGGGAAAAACATTTACATGCGTTCGCTCGGTTTTATAAACCGCCCCGACCTCTTTTAGTGTTTTATTTTATTTTTTTTTTCTTTTGATTTCACATTTTCGGTTATGGGATCGCTTGTGTACTGATGTGTCACTTGTCCCAATGGAAAGGGGCTTCGCTTTGGCAACGTGGGCATCTCCCTTGTGCTGCTGCTGCTGCTGCTGCTGTTGATGCTGAGAGCTGTGAGTGTGAGGACAGTGCAGTACAACTCTCTGTCCCGGACGGAGCTGGAGACACCGGACACCGTGATGGAGCGCGGGCTGGAGAGCAGCATCGGTGACGCCACGGTAGAGGACGATGAGAACAGCTCGCCCGGGACACAGAGGAACGAGCGGCGACAACGACACAAACTTCCAGCAACACGGCAGGTAATAAACAATACGATCCGTGCAGATCCTTCACCCTCATCCGTCCTTTCAAATCCAAATCCAGTCGCCTTTAGTCTTGTGTTCAACTTGCCGGAAGTTTGTTGGCGAGCTCCAGGAGCTCCAGGAGCTGAGGTAATGTTTGCTCACATTGGCTCAGTCTCTCTCCTCATGACCGCTGTCCGAGCACAGGGTCTCTCAGCGTCAAAACATTACCCAAATAATCACCATTACAACTTCCATCCAACACCATTAGAGCATCAGGTTGCCACACGGAAGTATTTCCACTAATTTTGCTGCTTTTAATGCAAAAAACGACGTTTATCCAGATGAAACACATGAACACGAACTAGTTCTCAGCACTTTGTGTTTATTATTAAAATATTATTATATTGAGCTGCTCATTGTCTGCTGCATTTTATTACATACTCAAACAGACTTTACAACTACTTTAGATGTAACAGAAATAAAATGTACCAAAATAAAGCCATGTTTAAAGATCTGGGATTTAGGGATAACTAAAGCTATTGATCCCCGAGCAGAAGTTTCCTATGTATAGATAATGTATATAACTTTAATGTAGCATTATTTGACTTTAATCTAATATTTATTGCATATAACTTCTGTTTGCTCAACGGAATCTCACCCTTTTGACTTGGGGAATCCCAGTATCCTGTATAGACGCATACGAATGTGTTCTTATAATACACGGTTACTCGTGTTGCTTTTAGAGAACTCTTGTTTTTTTTTTTGTTGTTTTTTTTTTTTTGCTTTATTAATTTTTCCAATGCTTTAGTGTTGATTAGTGGTGCTTATAAAAGTAAATATGAAGGAGTATGGGGTTGTTGGGTTCTGTCCCGGAGCCTGAGACTTGGCTGTAACTCGTGACTGAAGCGGAAGTTTGCTCCGGTGTTGCAGTGGCGGGTGTTGCCGCATCATCAACCTGCACTCACTAATGCTGAAAACACGGAAAAAAAACATCATACCAAGTTTTTGGAAACCGAGCTGAACATTTTTAGTGTGTTTTTGCGTCTTTACAGACGTATATAACTTGTGCACCTGTTCATGCACTCCTTCAGTCATGTCTCTGCTGCTGCACAGATACCACAGGAGAGACATGTTACTTCTCATTTCTCCTCTTCTCATGTCATTACTCCATGTCGTTTCTCTTCATCTCTTTTCTCATGTCGTTTCTCTTCATCTCTTTTCTCATGTCGTTTCTCTTCATCTCTTATGTCGTTTCTCCTCGTCTTATTTCTCATGTCGTTTCTCCTCGTCTTATTTCTCATGTCGTTTCTCCTCGTCTTATTTCTCATGTCGTTTCTCCTCGTCTTATTTCTCATGTCGTTTCTCCTCGTCTCTTTTCTCATGTCGTTTCTCTTCGTCTCTTTTCTCATGTCGTTTCTCTTCGTCTCTTTTCTCATGTCGTTTCTCTTCATCTCTTATGTCGTTTCTCCTCGTCTTATTTCTCATGTCGTTTCTCCTCGTCTTATTTCTCATGTCGTTTCTCCTCGTCTCTTTTCTCATGTCGTTTCTCTTCGTCTCTTTTCTCATGTCGTTTCTCTTCGTCTCTTTTCTCATGTCGTTTCTCTTCATCTCTTATGTCGTTTCTCTTCGTCTTTTTTCTCATGTCGTTTCTCCTTGTCTCTTTTCTCATGTCGTTTCTCTTCGTCTCTTTTCTCATGTCGTTTCTCTTCGTCTCTTTTCTCATGTCGTTTCTCTTCGTCTCTTTTCTCATGTCGTTTCTCTTCGTCTCTTTTCTCATGTCGTTTCTCTTCGTCTCTTTTCTCATGTCGTTTCTCTTCGTCTCTTTTCTCATGTCGTTTCTCCTTATGTAATTTCTCATGTTTCTCTTTATCTCATTTCTCCTCATGTCGTTTCTCTTCGTCTTTTTTTGTTGTTTCTCCTCATGTCATTTCTTATGTTTCTCTTCGTCATTTTTTGTTGTTTCTCCTCATGTCATTTCTTATGTTTCTCTTCGTCATTTCTCCTCATGTTTTCATGTTTCTTTTCATCTTATTTCTTATGAATTTCTTCTCATGTCGTTTTTCCTGATCTCATTTCTCATGTCGTTTCTCCTCGTCTTATTTCTCATGCCGTTTCTCCTCCTCTCGTTTACTTCCCCTGAGTTATGTTTCTGTTGAATCCTGGTTTGTCTAAGTTTGACACACTTACAGTCCACTGGAGCACATTGAGGGTGTGGTGTTAACTTCATAAACATGCAGCAGACACAGCAGACTATTCCTGTGAAATGGTTTATGTTTTGTTTCTCCCCAGGCCACATTAGGGCTTAATAATCATTTTAAAGATGACAAAAGAAATGGGTTCAGATTGGTCAAGCATCCATGAATAGTCATGATTTCAATAAAGGCCTTTCTTTTCTCACTGAAAGTGAAAAAAGCAGTGTAGCAGTACAGTCATGTGGAAAATCAGAGTTTTCTTTTCTAAATGATGTCTAGAACTTGTTTATGGAAGCTGTTTTCCACCACGTTATGCAGATTTATCTTACTCTTGTGACCCGTGATGTAGCAGTTGCAACTTTAACTGCAAGTTCTTTTCATGCAACATTGATAGTTTTGTTCCGGCTCACACTTGAGTCAGGATCACACAACTGTGGTTTTACATGTCGCAGTATTTTTGCAATTGATGGTTTAATCTCACGAATAATGATTAACTTAATATAAAACATATCTCTTCCCTGAGTTGTTGGTTTTTTTTCCTCAGTGTGAACTGACCACTCTGGTTGAATATCTTATTCTGAACTATATACAGTGTGTGAGGTTGAGTAGAGGTAAAAGTTTGTTAAACGGAAGCACCAAGTCGCAATATTTTCAGTATTTGTTGAAAGTAAAGTATTCGTTTACATCTGTGACTATGGGCTTATTAGTTTGTCAAAATGATTGAAAAGGAAATTTTATTTTTGAATAAAATGGTGTCTCATTTGCTCTAAATGAAAGTGCTTAGTAATGTGATTTTGCTCAAACAAGTTTTTGTGGCAGTAAAGAAATTCATTTCTATCGTTCAAACTGTAGAAAACTAGACAATGATTTTTTTCATGGTCAAGCCACTTGGGAATGTGTAGGTGCAGGAGCGTGGTTAAAAGACGGCTTGTTCTAAACCGCATGCTTAAGTTTGTATTGTCTTCAAAGAATGATTGAGTACAAAGTGTTTGAGTTGTTTAACCTGAATATATTGATGGTCAGTGATTGAAGTCAGTGAACTTCTGCTTCAGAAGGTGATCAGTTAAGCCTCCTGGTATCACTTCCTCTGCCAGGTCCCCGAGCAAAACCCTGATTAGGGGGCGCTGAAAAGAAAAGAAGATCTTCATGAATGTGAACTTGCACATTTGATTCTATCTATCAGGTTCTGTCTTCCATTGACGTTTTGTTTAGTCAATCAGAACATGCTCCCAGGAATATCCACACTTGTCTCCTGAGAGATTACCTTTTATTATTGGGTTATTGATTGAGTTCTTAACATGCTTACTGGGGTTAGGGGGAGAGGAGATGATAATATACTATTGATATTGTGATAAATAATGTCACAATATGATTTTATTTTTTTCAAAAAGATTCAGTGAACTAGAGGAAGATTGTTCTATGGAAAGTATATGTATATTAGTAAGTAAAGATATATTATGGTTAAAATATTGTGTATTGTGGAACTGCTACTAGAAGTATTTGATGCGGTCCTACTAGAGACATGCGAGTACACCTAGATAATATGAATGTTGGATGAGTTTATGAGGCATCATGATATTAATTTTTAAAAATTATAAAAACAAAAGAAAGCTCTTGACTTATTTTATGTTAAAAAACAGTTGCATCCGGGAAAGTATTCCCTGTGCTTCACTTTTCTCCACATTTTATTATTTTACAGACTTTTTCCAAAATTGGTTAAATTCATTATTTTCCTTACATTTTTACAAACAATACCCATAATGACAATTTGAAGGAAGTTTGTTTCTTTGCAAATGTATTAAAAAAAAATATCAGATGCATCCTGTTTTTACTGATCATCCTTGAGATGTTTCTACAACTTGATTGGAGTCCAACTGTTTTAAATTCAGTTAATTGGACATGATTTGGAAAAATGGATATGGATATTTGGATAATGTCCCACAGTTAACAGTGCATGTCAGAGCACAAACCAATCCATGAAGTCCAAAGAATTGTGTGTAGACCTCAGAGAAGGATTGTATTGAGGCACAGACCTGGGGAAGGGTACAGAAAAACTTCTGCAGCATTGAAGGTCCCAATGAGCACAGTGGCCTCCATCATCCGTAAATGGAAGAAGTTTGGAACCACCAGGACTCTTACTAGAGTGAGCCACCCAGGCCAAACTGAGATCGGGGGAGAAGAGCCTTAGTCAGGGAGGTGACAAAGAACTCGATGATAACTCTGAAACAGCTCCAGCGTTGGATAGAGGAGAACCTTCCAGAAGAACAATCATCTCTGCAGCTGTCAACCATTAAGGCCTGTATAGTAGAGTGGCCAGTCTGAAGCCACTTCTCAGTAAAAGCACATGGCGGCCTGCCTAGAGTTTGCCAAATGGCATCTGAAGGACTCTCAGACATGAGAAACAAATATTGCACTCTTTGGCCTGAATGCCATGCGCCATGTCTGGAGGAAACCAGGCACCGCTCATCACCTTTTTAATACTATCCCTACAGTGAACTGTGCTGTGGGGATGTTTTTCAGCATCAGGAACTGGAGACTAGTCTGGGCCCAGCCAGAGCCCAGACTTGAACTCGATTGAACATCTCTGGAGAGATTTGAAAGTGGCTGTGCACCGATGCATCCCATCCTGATTAAACTTAAGAGGTTCTGGAAAGAAGAATTGGAAAAATAGGAGTTTGTAGCATCATATTTAAAAAGTCTTGAGGCTGTAATTGGTGCCAAAGGTTCTTCAACAAAGTACTGCGCAAAGGCTGTATAATATAAATATAAATTTGCAAAGATTTCAACTTCTTTCAAATGTTGTCATTATGTGTATTGTT
>JBCEWE010002270.1:0-12983 GCA_039877035.1 Silurus lanzhouensis
TTTTCTCAGAGAGGAGAGAAAAAAAAATACCCCAGAAGACGAGGGGGGCGGGAGGAAAAGTGAGAACAGGAGGGGGGGTTGGTTGTTATATCCATCCTCTCATCTGGGTTTTCCAGCTCGAGCTTGGAGAAACGGAGAGGGGAAAAAAAGAGGGGGTGGACCAGGGCTGCAAAAGAGAGAGAGAGAGAGAGAGAAAGGAAGGAGAGAAGGAGAGAGATTAGAGAAAGAGGGGAGGTGTAGATTTAGGAAACAATGGGCCACAGACCCCGATATGAGAGATGAGAGAGGTGGAACGTGTGCCTAACTTTTAAGTTCTGATCCATTCCTGCGTGGTGTCCATTTAACCTTCCGAGAAGATCATCTTTCGTGGAGACGTTAACGATGGCTGGTGAAATCACAATCTTTTCAGAAAGCTTTTCGCTCATCGGCGTGCGATAAAGAGGCTTGAAAACTGACAGACAGGCTTGAAGCATTGAGAGTGAAAAAGAAACGAAGGAACAAAGAATGACAGCTGGGTGTGCAGGCAGATGTTTGACAGTCGGATGAAGCAGCAAGCAGATGTTGCAAACAAACGCTTTACAGTACAGACCTTGAAATAGGTCAAGGGTCAAATAAAGCCTTTGATTACATCAAGGGATTTTTACCTTGAAAATGTTCAGAGCTGGTAAGACGTAATCGTTCCAGCTAATGGAATAATACATTTGGAGCTATAGATGTGTTATTGAGATCTTACAACTGTCATGTGACTTGATGAAGCTTTGAGATTACGTATTCCATATGGATCCATCTTCATGCACAGAACTACTGGAATGATAACATGGATGGCGTTCGTTAATGGAAAAGAAACGAAAATGACTGCTCATTTGAATGTGATTCAAAAGAAACGTGTTCCTATAGTATTGAACTGCAAGTGTTGCTTTCATGGCATGTTGGAGGAAACATAATTATCACCTTCACACCACACACACACATGGTAATGCCAATTTTTGTAATTTAGAAGCAGATATCTTTGACCAACGTTAGCGTACCGTACATCAAGCGCATTCGATTACACATGTTAGTTTTGAAGTTTATAAGAATCGAGTGCAAAAATGAAGTAAAAAATTGCACTTCAGGAATGAACCTGATCTTCAATAGGCTTAATATTTCATTCAATTATAGTCAGCATACAATTGATATAATAATAAATCCATTCTATACACATGTCAGGGTTTTGCAGTCTCTATTATTAATTTTTTTTTTTGTCAAGCTATCGTGAAAACTGGGCTATTATATAGTAATAAATGAGACTGACGATGCTAAGACGTCCTCTAGATGTAGACGTGTGTGCTTTGTGCATGTATTGGATCGTCCTTTCCAGGGGTGTGTTCCTGTTTCATTCCAGTGTTCCTGTGTAGGTTTCAGAGTCGCCATGATCCTAACCATGAAAGTCGAAAGCGTCGATGCTGAATTGTTCAAACGTCAACGAATTTGAAGAATTTAGCTTTGGAAGCAACATGTGCAAAAACAAAGCCTGATTTGGTGAAATCGATAGCTTATTGGCAATAATGTGAGGGTGAGAGACGCTTTGTGAGGAAGAGTTAACATTTCATAGTCTATAATGTGGGAGAGGAGAAGGAGGAGGAGGAGCAGGAGGAGGAAAAAGGGGCGGAGTCAGTGTACAAGGCTCTCCATTGAGAATTGGTGCAATGTGATGCCTGAGATAAATGAGGTAAAGAGTTTAGCTCAATAAAACATTCAGGCTTTCGAGCAATGCTGATGTAGTGTATAAAGCGCAAGCCAAACGTAGAGGAGAGAAATGTAAAGAGCTTCTCAATCAAAAAAGGTGGACTCGTTTCCATTCTGTTACAATGTGACGTGGTTGTAGACTCTGTACAGAGGCGTTCTTCAAGAGAACACAGGCATGATTATATACGGCCATTCTTGCCTCCATAATTCATTTCAGGTGTCACGAACAACAAGGTGTTTAACATGATGAATTTGTGACACAGCCTGTGGTAGGAGGAGTTCAGTAAACACTCCTCTCACTCCCAGACTGAGCTATTAAAGACACCAGCGAAGCTTCATTAACGAAGCCTGCAATTTCAGAGCTCTCAGCCTCCCTCAGTAGCTGTCTAATCTACCAATCAATAGTGTGTGTGTGTGTGTGTGTGTGTGTGTGTGTGTGTGTGTGTGTGTGTGTGTGTGTGGTGTGTGTGTGTGTAGTAGGCTTTCTTTTCAGTCAATAACAGATGCAACCAGACGGTAGTCTAATCGACAGAGCTCAGTCTGTGTCCTGTTTGGGAGAAATATTAAGATTGTATTCGTCACACAGCTGAAGTGGCATAAAGCTGTTTTCTTCTGAGAAGCCGAGAAAACACAGAAATCTCCTTCTCCACAAATGTTTGAGGCCCTATGGATTAGGTAACTTATATATGATTGTACGTATCAAATCTGATTCACGAACACACACAACAATCAGGTCTAAGCTACAGTATATTCATTTCTTTTCCGATTCGACCAGAGTCAAAGTCTGATTTTTGAAAATTCAAGACAGTCTTCATCATCCAGAGCAAAATTTTGACTTGAAAAAGCGCTGATTCAAATTAATGTGGCATGATCTTTCGTTACACTTCAGTCTGCATGAGAACTATAAAACAAATGTCAGCAGCATGTCTAATAGCTGCCAGCTTCAAACCATGCTATTAATGGCCCAAATGTGTGCAATTCTCAGTGTTTAAGCTGCAGAAACGAGTCTAATATCGATATTAACCCTGCAGTTATCTTCACAATCAGATCAAGCTGAGGGGGTTCATGGTATGCGATGCTTTCAGGGGAAAAAAAAAAAAAACACGTCTATACTTGTACAATAGTAGAAGTGTAGCCACCTATGAACTATTCTGATAGTAGCAGAGTTACATCATGAGGCTGGAAGGCCTGAGGGACTCTCACAGGTCATCTTGTCAAGTGGTTTCTTCATGTTTAGCAAATCTAAAGACAGAAGAATATGAGCTAGACTATGCAGTGATGAACCTAGGCGGTGATGTGGTTCAGTTTTTCCGCTCCGCCGTCCAAATTCTTCTGTGCAGAGCTTCACTTTAAAATCCTACTGTATCCATTCAGTAGATCTGAGAAGGCTTTGGGCCTAAATCATTGTTTATATCTGCTATACTCACCATTATATATTGAATAAGTAATACAGATTCTCACCTGTATTCAATTGTACAATTATCTACTAATCAGCAAAGTGATATTCAAGTGTCGGTAACAGACACCTAGATTTTTCTTATTTCAGCCATTTTGAGATTAATATCGTCCCGACTGTCTTACTTTCACTTTATTCAAATGTTCTTTCTGTCCTCATTTCTGCCCTTAAAGTGTCTCATGGATTCCCAGCGATCTCTGTATCTCTGTCTCGAATGGTGCCCGAGTTCCGTCCGCACTTTGATGACATCAACAATATTAGGGTGCACCAAACTTTAAATCATCGAGGATGCACTGATTTTGGGATAACAGTCATCACTCACTATATGCACCTCTCCTTCCTCTTTTTCTTCTTTCGGCTTCTCCTATTAGGGGTCGCCACAGCGGATCATCCGTCTCCATACCCCTGTCCTCTACATCTGCCTCTTTCACACCAACTACCTGCATGTCTTCCTTCACCACATTCATAAACCTCCTCCTTGGTCTTCCTCTTTTCATCCTTCCTGGTGGCTCCATCCTCAGCATTCTCCTACTGATATACCCCATGTCCCTCCTCTGCACATGTCCGAACCATCTCAATCTCGCCTCCCTCACCTTGTCTCCAAAACGTCCTACATGCGCTGTCCCTCTAATAAACTCGTTTCTAATCCTGTCCATCGTCGTCAATCCCAACGAAAACCTCAACATCATAGCTCTGCTACCTCCAGCTCCACCTCCTGTCTTTTACTCAATGCCACTGTCTCTAATCCATACAACATCACCATACAATTTCCCTTTCACTCCTGCAGATATCCTTCTATCACAACTCTCTATATGCACCATCGCGTGCTAAATGCTTGTGCAAGTTCTGTAAAGTTTTTGTCACTGGCTGTTTAAAGAGGATTGAAGTTCAGAGTCATTCCTGACAACACGAAACAGAAACAAAACCGAAACAGAATGATATTGTCAAATATTCATCCTCAAGTATGTGCATGACACCAGATGTACTAAAATTCCAGATGCTTATAATAATAAGATTCATTTGTACTTGACTGGAAATTATTGACTTTTTGTACTTGGATTTGTCTTGTTCTTGGACATTGGTCTTACTAATACATGGTCATGCCTCTCAACCAAGAGTTTGTTAGAATGTTAGTTACATTTCTTTTTTGCATGTACAAACTTGGCATGAAAAACAAAAAGTTTTTTCTTGATTCTGACCAGAATTCTGGCTTATGGTCCTTTTATTCCTAAAGCAGGATATGAAGCAGGATGTAGATATGATATTGTAAAACACATCAATGTTATGTGTATAAAAGAAATGACCAAATTGACCTTCTGAATCTGAATTTTTGAGTCAAGATGGAGCCACAACATGACATCATTCCCTCCTGAGTCGACCACACCACCCCAGCACACACACACCTCACTCTTTTCTGGTAACATTACCGGTGTAGACTGCTGAAAGAAATAGTGTACAGGATGTAAAGGCAAAAAAGAAGTGCTCCATTGTATCTTCATTAAGGCATCCAAGCCAAATCCCTGTTCTCTGCTCGGATTTGTCCAGCTCATGTAATCATAAGCACATAGGAAATCATTTATTATGATTGTTCCATGAAAAGCAGCAACTGCTGTGCCTTTAAAATTCTTCAATTTCACATTCATCTCTGTAATATCAGCTCAGCAGGAGCTCACCAGCATGGTCAAATATTTGCATTTATTTTACAATTTCTGACATTTTTCTAAATACTTTTTTTGGGAAAATAAATACCACTGGAAGATGCCAAGGCGTATTTGAATATTTTGTAGATGCCTCCACTATCTTAAGAGTTTTCAGTTGTAATGGTAAAATGAAATGGTTTTAGTTGGGATTAGCGCCATCATGTGGTTAGTTCAGGAAGGTTTGTTGTTCCCAGGTCAGAGAGAATGGGTTAAAGTCAGGTGACCTTTATTAAGCACATTTATTAATATATTATGTGTTGTGTATGTACTCATGTATGCCTTATGTTTAAGATTATTGTATCAAATATTATGGCATGGATCGATCAATATATACATTTGGACCTATAGCCTAGCAGAGTATAAACTTGCAAATGTACATTACATTACATTAATGATAAGTTTTGTATTAATGTGCTTTTACTAGGTTTAAATTATATTTTTTCCATTTCTTTTGATGCCAACAATGTTTAATCATATAATATATTTAAATGTTTTTTAAATATATAATAAAAGTAAATATAGTACAATATTTGAAACTGTTGAAGGGTACTTGTATCCAAAAACAAAATACCAACACATACATTGAATTTTCATAAAGATATGTCAAAAATAAAATTTTGGGCAACTCAAATATATGCATTTGTATCTTTTTATGGTACTGCGATTACCTTTTCTTTATTATTTTATAGTTAAGTATATTACTGGACCAAAGTAGTACCATCATTATCCGTTAGGGGAAGCATTGTACATTGAACGTGTGGAAACCACCCTTTATATTGATATATTAAAGATTCAATAAACAAATAAAATGCATAACGAAATGTATTTAAATGCTATACATTATAGTATTATGTTAATTTATATATATATATATATAATATATATATATATATATATATATATATATATATATATATATATATATATATATATTTTTTTTTTTTTTTTTTTTTTTTTTTTTTTTTGCTAGAAATATAAAATAATAAATACATAGAAGAAAATAATGAATTACTCAAAAAAGGTTTTTAAATACATAAATGTACCGTACAATAAAATATTAATAATCTCTACATTTCATACTAAATTTATAATAAAAATGTCATCATAAGTCAGAATGTTCATGTAATTCATGAATACATTTATTTCTGTTGAGAAATTTTACTTTAATTTCTTGTTGATGATGCTTAATAACCCACAATGTCATTCAGTACAAGGAGTTTAATCTGTGCATTAATATTTACCATCTGACCAACAACGTATTTTCTTCCTTTAAAATGCATACACAATTATTGTACTTTTCAGTTTAACACATTCCATAATAAAAAGGTTAAAAATAAAGGTTTGTTTTTTCAGCCATGTATGTATTTTAATGTTAGAAAAGATGAAGAAAAAGCTTAGCTTTGTGATTGAGATGTTGTATTTGGATTGGAATGTCATAAGTTAAAATTCGAGGTCCACCAAGCATAATATGTTAACATAAATGTCAGAAGTAAAAACTAGGATGAATTTGAAGTATCCGAACCTCAGTGTATTTCCCATCAGCTTTGAGCATCTCAGGAAACGGTTATTTATCCCATACCTCCACACATTCATTTTAGTCCTTAAGAACTTACAACTGGCTCTTGTAATGCAGTGGTACTGCCAAAACAAAACTCTGTCCAAAGTCTTTGGCAGCACAAAGCCCACGTACCACTGCAGTCTCCTTATGACCACCTATTAATAACCCAGTTAGTGATCAACAAAGTCTACTTATCTTTTGACACTGAAGAGTTGGTGAGAATGCCTCAGGGATTTGAATGATGTAAGCTGATGCTAAGGTCAAAATATTGATTTTAGTTCAAGCCTGAATGACTTGCATGGTGGTGGACTTGGCTGAGAAGACAACCACAGATAAGGACTATGGCAGATTGCTGGATAATAGTCCCTGATATCTGAAGAGCCACAATAACTGATTTGCTGCAGTTGTTTGAGGTGATCTTTTCTCATTGTGCCTCTGTGGAGTGTGAAAACAAGCAAGAAAAACCCTAAACGAGGATTGTGTTCAAGTGGTCCAAAATCAGTTGGTCTGTATATAGATGGCATCTTTAAACAGACTTGAGACCTCTGTGAAAAAACACTACTTATAGCCTGCATGGACAAAAGATTTGTTGTGTGTTTTGAACATTCGTTCCACATTTAGTCCTCATTTGATATATATATATATATTTTATAACAACCTCCACTCTCTGGGAAGATGTTCCACTAGATTTTCAAGTGTGCTTGATAAGATTTTCATTAATTCAGCCACATGGTCATTAGTAAAGTCAAGTACTGATGTTCAGTGAGGTGATGAGCTCTCTAGCAGGCCACTCAAGATCTTCCACTCCAAACCATGTAAAGTATATCTTGATAATATTTTGCTGGCTGTGTGTGTGTGTGTGTGTGTGTGTGTGTGTGTGTGTGTGTGTGTGTGTGTGTGTGTGTGTGAGATGAATACTTGATGAATACACTGCTGCATGGGAAATCACAGAATTAGTGAGGAGCCTGGGGACACCTCTGTTTAAAATACCTCTCTTTATAATTTGTGTGTGTGTGGTGTGGTGTGTGTGTGGTGTGTGTGTGTGTGTGTGTGTGTGTGTGTGTTGGGACATTGTAATGTTTAAATGTTGAGTTACAGAAACTTCCACTGAAATCAGTGATTACACCTTTAGTGAACATGAAGAAGTGAAGAAGCTGCTTGAAGTTTCGGCCTGATGTTATATTCGGGTGAAAATACAAAAATGACTAAAACATAACAATCACACGTAACTAACATAAGTTTGATTAGATTTTTTTATTCATTGGTTTTGTTCTATGATGAAAACAGTAAAAAGAGGTTTCTCAAGAAAATTCATTCAAATCCAAATTCATTATATCACTCAACAAAACGTATACATTTGTCCCTCATTAAAATTGTACAAATATTTTGATACTAATGTCATCCTACTTTTGATTAATATGCACGACTAATTATTTACCAGGTGAATTAGATGTACTGTATGTTGTTGCATCAGACAATTGAACTAACTTTGGAACATATCCTATTACCACTGCAAATGTCTGCTAAGACTAATCTTGGGCCCCAAACATAAATATATTTTATATAGCTATGATCTCACTTTGTCTAAGCCAGCAGTGAAACCATAAGATGATTTTTGGTATATCATGGATATCTGACTGGTGAAGATATAAACCTTAGTAATACACCCTGACATGACCTTAAGTGATTTCCTTTAAGACCTGTTCAAGAAGTTCATCAATGACATCACTGTTGTAATCCACTTGCTGCAAGTCGAGATCGGGAACAAAGGAAATGAGCAGGTGTCCCAAACTGAGACGCAACTTTCTCAGCTTCTGCTTCTCTTGTCTGACTCGGGCATCTGCTCTCGACCCTTCATCCTTCTCTATTTTCAGCCTTTCCACTTTGCTCTTTAGTTGGTCGCACAGGGAGGATAAACTGGCTCTCTCTTCCTCCATCCTTTCCAGCTAACAACAGTACAAGTTATTAATATAAATCTATTTCAATACTTTCATGCACAGAAATAATAAAGATAGCAACATTTCATAGGTTTGTGTAGTTAATATTTTAAATAACTAAGCTATGCTTCATTAATTCATCTTCAGTAACAACTGGTCGGGTCAATGGTCCTGACCCATAATCCTATGCCATATTCAAGGTGAGAGAATACACCTTAGATGGGATGCCAATCAACTGTATGTACACACTCATTCACACATTTATTACTATCTAGGCAATTTAGAGGAACCAGTCCAACGTCTGGCATGTTTTTTGACAATGGGAGAACCTGGAGAACCAGAGACCATGGAGAAAGCCATGCAGACATGGGAAGAACCTGGTAAACACCACATAGACAGTAACCTGAGCTCAGAATTAAAGCTTGAAGCTGTAAAGCGGCAGTAATACCTACTGAACAACACGTGTCGAAATCACACGTTCAGCCAATTAATACTTATGAGAAAATTTTGCTTAAATTAGCTTTATTTTTGTATTAATACAGCTCAGGCCAATTTTATCTAGCAGTATTTAGTGTATGTTTATTTAGCATTATGTTCAGCATAATCATTATTAATCTCTGTAGTGATTATATTGGTAGTGTAGTAGTTATTAAGTAGAGATACATAGTTGTGAATTTGAAAGAATATCTAATCAAACACAATACGCATTAGAATTATAAGGCAGGATGTACCTTTTAATAGTACCTTCATTTTAGGTAAGCATCTATGATCTGAGCATTTTAATAGCATCTTGTGCACTGAACAGTTTAATGCGAGCATCACGCATTTAATTATTCAAAAGCAAAATAAGTAAATCTTAAGTATAAAGTAGGATAAAAAAATGCAAAACGAGAGGATAAACAGTAATATAAGAATGGGAAAAGAGAAGATGTTTGAGCACAAGAAGAAAAAGAAGGTGTTTTAATCAGGTGTGAAAATAGATATGTAAATTAGGAAAAGGAGGAGGTAGTAAGCAAGACTTCCCATAAAGAATGAGAAATGATGGAATATGTGAATAAGGTAAATGAGAATAAAAATGCAGTGAAGGAGCCTTTAAAAAATATGTAAATTCTTAAGGAACAAAAACACAGGTTTTTAGATTCGAATTTACACTTCCAAGCTACTTCTGACTTAGGCCATTGCTGTTTGAGAAATGCCTCTTGATATTAAAATATTTGAATCCTTCTCATACATGACTGGAAGATTTCTTTAATTGTTCACTAATTTCAATCCTGCGAATGTGTCTGCTCAGAGACAAAATCCGAGTTCTGACATTAAACCCAACAAGATCTTCATTTCATCTATTGTGTCTTGTGTTGTAGATGTTTCTTTTCTTCAAATTTGGATCAAATGCCAGAATTTTTGTGTCCTGTTATTCACAACTTCATTAAACATGTAATAGGATGAAAGTTCCTACCTTGCTGAGGAGCTGACTCCTCTCATCCTCCAGAGCGGTGCTGTGATCCCGCAGCAGCTCCAACTCCTCCTTGTATGCGTCCCTCTCCTCTGCTGTCTGCTTCATCATTTCCATTAACTCATCCTGCTGCTGCTGTAAACTCCACACCTCCTCGCCATCGTCATGCGATTCTCTCCCACGTCCTCCGTACAGTGTAATGCTGCTAAAGAGTACTGGGTTTCTATAGTGGGTGAATCCTCACTAGCGCACCACTTATCCTCCTGAACAGGCTCCTGACTCGGTTTGATTCTCTCCATCTTACTGCTCTCGATGCGGTCTATTTGTTTATCTGTACTCTTTTCGTTTCCATTCCATCCCATTTGCTCTCTTCTTTGTTTGGTGCGAGACTGGAATGTGTATGAATGAAGGCGCCACCATCTTGTGGCGAGGCATTCACAGAAAAAGAGGCATGAGGCAAAGAATGCACTGCTGGAAGAGTTTCTTCAGCAGTACAGATTTTCCTTTTAATCCTTTAAGAAGCAGCAAAAAACAACAAACTATTGATCCATAAATACTTATTAGGCCCAATGATGATGACATTTAAACACAGGAGTCCTAATCCTAATAGGATTACCTTCTCAGTGAATCAGAGAGAGCCGTGAGATTGATTAGAGGCAGTGGTGAAATCTGAGCTAGAAACAAGACAGTGAAAGTTAATAGAAATCTTTAAAATCATATAAATCATATAAAATCTATGAAGTTTGTTAAAACTGAATCATACTTGGTATTTGTATTGCCTTGATTTTAACTATTAAATGAATAAACATAACTAGAAAATCTGTCTGAAATTAGTGATGTACAAATTAGTAGCATAGACAAGCAAGTTTGAGTCAAAGCTTTCAGTTTTTAATTTGCCATTTCTCATTTAACAACCTAAAAAACCCACTCCTTAAAGTCA
This sequence comes from Silurus lanzhouensis, assembly GCA_039877035.1. Lineage (NCBI taxonomy): Eukaryota > Metazoa > Chordata > Actinopteri > Siluriformes > Siluridae > Silurus > Silurus lanzhouensis. The sequence continues at coordinate 10,773 of JBCEWE010002270.1, forward strand.
TTTAGTATGAGCACACTCTACATGATCATATCCTGGTTCATTTCTGTATTAGTCTGATGATATATTCACCCACCTAGCTAATACAATATATATTTCTATATTATGCTAGCTACACATTTTAGCCTAGCCTGTACGGTTTTCAAGGCAACCAAAATAATGCAGCACACTGGAGTTTATAACTTTTCTTCAGGGCTAGCTAATGAAGTTCATCATTTGTCAAACCCTGAAAAATATATTTAATAAATCAAAGCTCTTATTATGTTTTTAACTGTCTTGAATTACATTAGCTATGGTTAACTACATGCTGCTGAGCTAGCATGCCCAAGTATATGTTGACACTGCATGTCTAGAAACAGCAAATATTCATCGCAACCCTCTAAATCTCAGATTATGCTTGATAAAGATTATAATATTCTATTCTAAATTATTTAAAAAAATGTGCAAACTATTCATAATTACCTGTAATTAAAAAAAATAAGTGTGGTGCATCACTCGCTTAAAATACTGCAATTCAACAATAAACATGACCATATATATGATCAATATCAATTCTGCCACTTTGCCTTCCAGGTCAGTCATTTTTACACTCTGATGGTCACTTTAGTGCAAATTAAATATGACTGCAGTGGTGCAATGGCCAATAAAATACAAACCATTTGGAAACGGATGACACAACACTGATACCACTCGCACTTTTACTGAACAGATCAGCAGGAGATGATTTCCAGGTTGCAGTATTCTTCTGAGGTCTGGCATTAACAGGAGCTTCGAGGACTGGAATATCTAATACTTACAGACAAAAATGTGTTTTTATAAGTTTTTTTAATACAAATAAATGACACATCAAGGTTTTTCATTTTCATGATGTATGTCAGTAAATAACTTATCTCTGGCCCTGGTCATCCTGTAGACTCTTACTGTTCCTCTTTGTTAAGACCCACAACCTGTTGATTAACACTGTCAGATAGCACAATACATAATAAGATCAAATGTGGAATGCTATCTTACTGGCGTTTGAAGGGTTTGGGTAGGACTTCTGCTCCTCTTCTTGATCCTCCAGTTCCTCCTCCACCAGACAGCTCCTGATTGAATGAGTAATGCATGGTATTTTTTGTAGCACATATAATATTGTTATTAGTTATTTCTTTTGTAATTTTATTTTATTTTATTCTTATTAATTATGTATCACATTTCACATCACAGTGTTATTTCTTTTCATATTACTTTTTGATATTTGTACCATTTAGTATAACCCAAAAAATAATGCACCCAGTATTTCCACTCAAGGTCAGTAGTTTCTTTGCCAGCTTTACAGGGAGTACCGCTTCCAACACAGTGAGTTTCTGTGCCAGCCAGTACAGGCCTGATTATAAAAAAAAGACAACGATAAAAAGGCTCTGCCACCATTAGAACTTAGAAGGCGAAAGTACCGCTCCGGATCTGGATCTTTTTTTTTAATACTCAGGCCTGTAACGACTGGACTAAAACTCACAGTATTGGAAACGTGATTGACCAGTTGACCAAGTTTTTACCCATGAATAAAAAGGAACAACTCAATTCACAAAATATAGTTGAAATCAAATTGATTATTGAGACTTTATTGAGAGAGATTATTAAGGTTATTTGTAACATTATGAGTTAAAATGTACATTACAGTTTTGGGTTTGGAATAGTGTAAAAGGGATAAACTGCTGCCAAGAAAGATATCACATATTTAAAGGTGGTACAGTCTTGCCTAGCATATTATTTTATTCCCTTTTTTTATTGCTATTCCCATGGCTCAATGTGAGGCTTGGCTGTAATTCTGATTTTGCTGCCTCTAATCCAAGGAAGTGGAAGGAACGCTTTCCAGAACTGATGGAAAGATGCCCCATAGAACCCCATCCAGCTCCACCACCACCATCAGTGACTATTAAGCAGTCAAAAGTGCATGAACAGGGTACAGAAACCTTGTGAGATACTAAACTAAAAGCTACTTTCTAAATTGTCTCAAGTAGATTGACCTTTTGAACACTTATATGGATAATGCCAATAATAACATTACAATCTGTCAATGCTGCAGTGCACAAATCACGCTCAATGAAGACATGGTGAACAAGATCAAGAGAGAGAAGTTTGAAGTGGAAGAACACAAGTGTCCGGCCATGACCTCAACACCACTGAAAATCTTTAAATGCTGGAACATTGACTCCTCATCCAACACCAGTGCTT
>JBCEWE010002272.1:0-12942 GCA_039877035.1 Silurus lanzhouensis
AGATAGCTCAATGTGTTAAGGCATTGGTTTATCTATCAGCAGTTCCCACAAGGTTGTGGTTCAAACCCGACACAGACAAGGCAGAAAAACATTTTTTTTTTTAATAGTTTGTTTATTTTGTGACATTAAACTGTAAATCTTTTTGATAATTAAAAAGACCTGTTAAAAAGATTGCTTTTTTCTTTGTCTTTTTTGAAAAATAGTTTGGCCTTCTTTAATGATTCCATGTAGTGAAGTATGGAAAAGAAGCCATGTTGGTTCATTAGGCTTATTGACTGCTTGCACAAATGTGAGAGAATAGCTCAATGTGTTTAAGGCATTGGTTTATCTATCAGCAGGTTCCCACAAGGTTGTGGGTTCAAGCCCTGACACAGACAAGAAAAAAAAATTTTTTTTTTATTTAATAGTTTGTTTATTTTGTGACATTAAACTGTAAATCTTTTTGATAATTAAAAAGACCTGTTAAAAAGATTGCTTTTTTTTGTCTTTTTTGAAAGAATAGTTTGGCCTTCTTTTAATGAGTTCCATGGTAGTGAAGTATGGAAAAGAAGCCATGTTGGTTCATTAGGCTTATTGACTGCTTGCACAAATGTGAGAGAATGCTCAATGTGTTAAGGCATTGGTTTATCTATCAGGAGGTCCACAAGGTTGTGGGTTCAACCCCGACACAGACAAGGCAAAAAAAATATATATTATTTTTTAATTTAATAGTTTGTTTATTTTGTGACATTAAACTGTAAATCTTTTTGATAATTAAAAGACCTGTTAAAAAGATTGCTTTTTTCTTGTCTTTTTTGAAAGAATAGTTTGGCCTTCTTTTAATGAGTTCCATGGTAGTGAAGTATGGAAAAGAAGCCATGTTGGTTCATTAGGCTTATTGACTGCTTGCACAAATGGAGAGAATAGCTCAATGTGTTAAGGCATTGGTTTATCTATCAGGAGGTTCCCACAAGGTTGTGGGTTCAACCCGACACAGACAAGGTAAAAAAATTTTTTTTTTTTTAATTTAATAGTTTGTTTATTTTGTGACATTAAACTGTAAATCTTTTTGATAATTAAAAAGACCTGTTAAAAAGATTGCTTTTTTCTTGTCTTTTTTGAAAGAATAGTTTGGCCTTCTTTTAATGAGTTCCATGGTAGTGAAGTATGGAAAAGAAGCCATGTTGGTTCATTAGGCTTATTGACTGCTTGCACAAATGTGAGAGAATAGCTCAATGTGTTAAGGCATTGGTTTATCTATCAGAGGTTCCCACAAGGTTGTGGGTTCAAGCCCGACACAGACAAGGTAAAAAAAAATATTTTTTTTTTATTTAATAGTTTGTTTATTTTGTGACATTAAACTGTAAATCTTTTTGATAATTAAAAAGACCTGTTAAAAAGATTGCTTTTTTCTTTGTCTTTTTTGAAAGAATAGTTTGGCCTTCTTTAATGAGTTCCATGGTAGTGAAGTATGGAAAAGAAGCCATGTTGGTTCATTAGGCTTATTGACTGCTTGCACAAATGTGAGAGAATAGCTCAATGTGTTAAGGCATTGGCTTTATCTATCAGCAGGTTCCCACAAGGTTGTGGGTTCAAGCCCAGACACAGACAAGGTAAAACATTTTTTTTTTTTTTTAATAGTTTGTTTATTTTGTGACATTAAACTGTAAATCTTTTTGATAATTAAAAAGACCTGTTAAAAAGATTGCTTTTTTCTTTGTTTTTTTTGAAAGAATAGTTTGGCCTTCTTTTAATGAGTTCCATGGTAGTGAAGTATGGAAAGAAGCCATGTTGGTTCATTAGGCTTATTGACTGCTTGCACAAATGTGAGAGAATAGCTCAATGTGTTAAGGCATTGGTTTATCTATCAGAGGTCCCACAAGGTTGTGGGTTCAAACCCGACACAGACAAGGAAAAAATTTATTTATTTTTTTTTTAATAGTTTGTTTATTTTGTGACATTAAACTGTAAATCTTTTTGATAATTAAAAGACCTGTTAAAAAGATTGCTTTTTTCTTTGTCTTTTTTGAAAGAATAGTTTGGCCTTCTTTTAATGAGTTCCATGGTAGTGAAGTATGGAAAAGAAGCCATGTTGGTTCATTAGGCTTATTGACTGCTTGCACAAATGTGAGAGAATAGCTCAATGTGTTAAGGCATTGGTTTATCTATCAGCAGGTTCCCACAAGGTTGTGGGTTCAAACCCCGACACAGACAAGGTAAAAAAAAAAAAATATTTTTTTTTTATTTAATAGTTTGTTTATTTTGTGACATTAAACTGTAAATCTTTTTGATAATTAAAAAGACCTGTTAAAAAGATTGCTTTTTTCTTTGTCTTTTTTGAAAGAATAGTTTGGCCTTCTTTTAATGAGTTCCATGGTAGTGAAGTATGGAAAAGAAGCCATGTTGGTTCATTAGGCTTATTGACTGCTTGCACAAATGTGAGAGAATAGCTCAATGTGTTAAGGCATTGCTTTATCTATCAGCAGGTTCCCACAAGGTTGTGGGTTCAACCCGACACAGACAAGGTAAAAATTTTTTTTTTTTTTAATAGTTTGTTTATTTTGTGACATTAAACTGTAAATCTTTTTGATAATTAAAAAGACCTGTTAAAAAGATTGCTTTTTTCTTTGTCTTTTTTGAAAGAATAGTTTGGCCTTCTTTTAATGAGTTCCATGGTAGTGAAGTATGGAAAAGAAGCCATGTTGGTTCATTAGGCTTATTGACTGCTTGCACAAATGTGAGAGAATAGCTCAATGTGTTAAGGCATTGGTTTATCTATCAGGAGGTCCCACAAGGTTGTGGGTTCAACCCTGACACAGACAAGGTAAAAAAAATATTTTTTTTTTATTTAATAGTTTGTTTATTTTGTGACATTAAACTGTAAATCTTTTTGATAATTAAAAAGACCTGTTAAAAAGATTGCTTTTTTCTTTGTCTTTTTTGAAAGAATAGTTTGGCCTTCTTTTAATGAGTTCCATGGTAGTGAAGTATGGAAAAGAAGCCATGTTGGTTCATTAGGCTTATTGACTGCTTGCACAAATGTGAGAGAATAGCTCAATGTGTTAAGGCATTGGTTTATCTATCAGCAGGTTCCCACAAGGTTGTGGGTTCAAGCCCGACACAGACAAGGTAAAAAAAATTTTTTTTTTTTATTTAATAGTTTGTTTATTTTGTGACATTAAACTGTAAATCTTTTTGATAATTAAAAAGACCTGTTAAAAAGATTGCTTTTTTCTTTGTCTTTTTTGAAAGAATAGTTTGGCCTTCTTTTAATGAGTTCCATGGTAGTGAAGTATGGAAAAGAAGCCATGTTGGTTCATTAGGCTTATTGACTGCTTGCACAAATGTGAGAGAATAGCTCAATGTGTTAAGGCATTGGTTTATCTATCAGCAGGTTCCCACAAGGTTGTGGGTTCAAGCCCGACACAGACAAGGTAAAAAATTTTTTTTTTTTTTTAATAGTTTGTTTATTTTGTGACATTAAACTGTAAATCTTTTTGATAATTAAAAAGACCTGTTAAAAAGATTGCTTTTTTCTTTGTCTTTTTTGAAAGAATAGTTTGGCCTTCTTTTAATGAGTTCCATGGTAGTGAAGTATGGAAAAGAAGCCATGTTGGTTCATTAGGCTTATTGACTGCTTGCACAAATGTGAGAGAATAGCTCAATGTGTTAAGGCATTGGTTTATCTATCAGCAGGTCCCACAAGGTTGTGGGTTCAAACCCTGACACAGACAAGGTAAAAAAAAATATTTTTTTTTTATTTAATAGTTTGTTTATTTTGTGACATTAAACTGTAAATCTTTTTGATAATTAAAAAGACCTGTTAAAAAGATTGCTTTTTTCTTTTTTGAAAGAATAGTTTGGCCTTCTTTTAATGAGTTCCATGGTAGTGAAGTATGGAAAAGAAGCCATGTTGGTTCATTAGGCTTATTGACTGCTTGCACAAATGTGAGAGAATAGCTCATTGTGTTAAGGCATTGGTTTATCCATCAGCAGGTTCCCACATGGTTGTGGGTTCAAACCCGACACAGACTAGGTAAAAAATTTTTTTTTTTTTTAATTTAATAGTTTGTTTATTTTGTGACATTAAACTGTAAATCTTTTTGATAATTAAAAAGACCTGTTAAAAAGATTGCTTTTTTCTTTGTCTTTTTTGAAAGAATAGTTTGGCCTTCTTTTAATGAGTTCCATGGTAGTGAAGTATGGAAAAGAAGCCATGTTGGTTCATTAGGCTTATTGACTGCTTGCACAAATGTGAGAGAATAGCTCAATGTGTTAAGGCATTGGTTTATCTATCAGCAGGTTCCCACAAGGTTGTGGGTTCAAACCCTGACACAGAAAAGGTAAAAAAAATTTTTTTTTTTTTTTTAATAGTTTGTTTATTTTGTGACATTAAACTGTAAATCTTTTTGATAATTAAAAAGACCTGTTAAAAAGATTGCTTTTTTCTTTGTCTTTTTTGAAAGAATAGTTTGGCCTTCTTTTAATGAGTTCCATGGTAGTGAAGTATGGAAAAGAAGCCATGTTGGTTCATTAGGCTTATTGACTGCTTGCACAAATGGAGAGAATAGCTCAATGTGTTAAGGCATTGGTTTATCTATCAGGAGGTCCCACAAGGTTGTGGGTTCAAACCCGACACAGACAAGGAAAAAAAAATATTTTATTTTTAATTTAATAGTTTGTTTATTTTGTGACATTAAACTGTAAATCTTTTTGATAATTAAAAAGACCTGTTAAAAAGATTGCTTTTTTCTTTTTTGAAAGAATAGTTTGGCCTTCTTTTAATGAGTTCCATGGTAGTGAAGTATGGAAAAGAAGCCATGTTGGTTCATTAGGCTTATTGACTGCTTGCACAAATGTGAGAGAATAGCTCAATGTGTTAAGGCATTGGTTTATCTATCAGCAGGTTCCCACAAGGTTGTGGGTTCAAGCCCCGACACAGACAAGGTGGGGAAAAAAAAAATTTTTTTTTTTATTTAATAGTTTGTTTATTTTGTGACATTAAACTGTAAATCTTTTTGATAATTAAAAAGACCTGTTAAAAAGATTGCTTTTTTCTTTGTCTTTTTTGAAAGAATAGTTTGGCCTTCTTTTAATGAGTTCCATGGTAGTGAAGTATGGAAAAGAAGCCATGTTGGTTCATTAGGCTTATTGACTGCTTGCACAAATGTGAGAGAATAGCTCAATGTGTTAAGGCATTGGTTTATCTATCAGCAGGTTCCCACAAGGTTGTGGGTTCAAGCCCTGACACAGACAAGGTAAAAAAAAGAAAAAATATTTTTTTTTTATTTAATAGTTTGTTTATTTTGTGACATTAAACTGTAAATCTTTTTGATAATTAAAAAGACCTGTTAAAAAGATTGCTTTTTTCTTTGTCTTTTTTGAAAGAATAGTTTGGCCTTCTTTTAATGAGTTCCATGGTAGTGAAGTATGGAAAAGAAGCCATGTTGGTTCATTAGGCTTATTGACTGCTTGCACAAATGTGAGAGAATAGCTCAATGTGTTAAGGCATTGGTTTATCTATCAGCAGGTCCCACAAGGTTGTGGGTTCAAACCCGACACAGACAAGGTAAAAAATTTTTTTTTTTTTTTAATAGTTTGTTTATTTTGTGACATTAAACTGTAAATCTTTTTGATAATTAAAAAGACCTGTTAAAAAGATTGCTTTTTTCTTTGTCTTTTTTGAAAGAATAGTTTGGCCTTCTTTTAATGAGTTCCATGGTAGTGAAGTATGGAAAAGAAGCCATGTTGGTTCATTAGGCTTATTGACTGCTTGCACAAATGGAGAGAATAGCTCAATGTGTTAAGGCATTGGTTTATCTATCAGAGGTCCCACAAGGTTGTGGGTTCAACCCGACACAGACAAGGAAAAAAAAAATATATATTTTTTTATTTAATAGTTTGTTTATTTTGTGACATTAAACTGTAAATCTTTTTGATAATTAAAAAGACCTGTTAAAAAGATTGCTTTTTTTTTGTCTTTTTTGAAAAATAGTTTGGCCTTCTTTTAATGAGTTCCATGGTAGTGAAGTATGGAAAAGAAGCCATGTTGGTTCATTAGGCTTATTGACTGCTTGCACAAATGGGAGAGAATAGCTCAATGTGTTAAGGCATTGGTTTATCTATCAGGATGTCACCACAAGGTTGTGGGTTCAAACCCGACACAGACAAGGCAAAAAAAAAATATATATATTTTTTTAATTTAATAGTTTGTTTATTTTGTGACATTAAACTGTAAATCTTTTTGATAATTAAAAAGACCTGTTAAAAAGATTGCTTTTTTCTTTGTCTTTTTTGAAAGAATAGTTTGGCCTTCTTTTAATGAGTTCCATGGTAGTGAAGTATGGAAAAGAAGCCATGTTGGTTCATTAGGCTTATTGACTGCTTGCACAAATGTGAGAGAATAGCTCAATGTGTTAAGGCATTGCTTTATCTATCAGCAGGTTCCCACAAGGTTGTGGGTTCAAGCCCAGACACAGACAAGGTAAAACATTTTTTTTTTTTTTTAAATAGTTTGTTTATTTTGTGACATTAAACTGTAAATCTTTTTGATAATTAAAAAGACCTGTTAAAAAGATTGCTTTTTTCTTTGTCTTTTTTGAAAGAATAGTTTGGCCTTCTTTTAATGAGTTCCATGGTAGTGAAGTATGGAAAAGAAGCCATGTTGGTTCATTAGGCTTATTGACTGCTTGCACAAATGGGAGAGAATAGCTCAATGTGTTAAGGCATTGTCAACTTGTGCTGTTAATATCATGAACAGCAGCTACGCTAATTGCTCTCCACTGCTTCTCTTTCTCTCCCCATCCCGAGACACCCTGAGGTTTGGCCAGCTCCAGTCACCTCCCACCTCGTGATGATTACGGACCTTTGAAGAAGTAGATGCCGAACTCACAAACATCCCGAACCATCTAGAGACGTACCAGTGCCATTTGGATCCCGCTACATGTGTGGAGTTTGGCATTGGACCTCCTGGAGTGTTAAAGGCTCTGGCATGGAGAAGCTGATGCTGGATCTGTGGTGATCACAAATGCTGAGCTCATAAAACTCGGAGCTACTAACCATATAGACTGTATAAGACTGCAGAAAGAACATCACTTATAATCTTATACTCCAGTAATCATGTTAGTTCTCACTCTCCAGTGTTCTGTATTGTTGAAAGATTTATGATCAAACTCTTGATGTCACCCAAAATGAGGATGGGTTTCCCTTTTGAGTCTGGTTCCTCTCAAGGTTTCTTCCTCATAACATCTAAGGGAGTTTTTCCTTGCCACAGTCGCCACAGCTTGCTCATAAGGGACAAATTCACACCATTCACCTTCACTGTTGATTTGTGTAAAGCTGCTTTGAGACAATGTCTGTTGTGAAAAGCGCTATACAAATAAACTTGACTTGACTTGACTTGACTTGGTTTATCTATCAGGAGGTCACCACAAGGTTGTGGGTTCAAACCCCGACACAGACAAGGTAAAACATTTTTTTTTTTTTTTTTTTAATAGTTTGTTTATTTTGTGACATTAAACTGTAAATCTTTTTGATAATTAAAAAGACCTGTTAAAAAGATTGCTTTTTTCTTTGTCTTTTTTGAAAGAATAGTTTGGCCTTCTTTTAATGAGTTCCATGGTAGTGAAGTATGGAAAAGAAGCCATGTTGGTTCATTAGGCTTATTGACTGCTTGCACAAATGTGAGAGAATAGCTCAATGTGTTAAGGCATTGCTTTATCTATCAGCAGGTTCCCACAAGGTTGTGGGTTCAAGCCCAGACACAGACAAGGTAAAACATTTTTTTTTTTTAAATAGTTTGTTTATTTTGTGACATTAAACTGTAAATCTTTTTGATAATTAAAAAGACCTGTTAAAAAGATTGCTTTTTTTTTGTCTTTTTTGAAAAAATAGTTTGGCCTTCTTTTAATGAGTTCCATGGTAGTGAAGTATGGAAAAGAAGCCATGTTGGTTCATTAGGCTTATTGACTGCTTGCACAAATGTGAGAGAATAGCTCAATGTGTTAAGGCATTGCTTTATCTATCAGCAGGTTCCCACAAGGTTGTGGGTTCAGCCCAGACACAGACAAGGTAAAAAATAAAATATATATTTTTTTAATTTAATAGTTTGTTTATTTTGTGACATTAAACTGTAAATCTTTTTGATAATTAAAAAGACCTGTTAAAAAGATTGCTTTTTTCTTTGTCTTTTTTGAAAGAATAGTTTGGCCTTCTTTTAATGAGTTCCATGGTAGTGAAGTATGGAAAAGAAGCCATGTTGGTTCATTAGGCTTATTGACTGCTTGCACAAATGTGAGAGAATAGCTCAATGTGTTAAGGCATTGCTTTATCTATCAGCAGGTTCCCACAAGGTTGTGGGTTCAAGCCCTGACACAGACAAGGTAAAGAAAAAATATCTTTTTTTAATTTAATAGTTTGTTTATTTTGTGACATTAAACTGTAAATCTTTTTGATAATTAAAAAGACCTGTTAAAAAGATTGCTTTTTTTTTGTCTTTTTTGAAAAAATAGTTTGGCCTTCTTTTAATGAGTTCCATGGTAGTGAAGTATGGAAAAGAAGCCATGTTGGTTCATTAGGCTTATTGACTGCTTGCACAAATGGGAGAGAATAGCTCAATGTGTTAAGGCATTGGTTTATCTATCAGGAGGTCACCACAAGGTTGTGGGTTCAAACCCTGACACAGACAAGGCAAAAAAAAAATATATATATTTTTTAAATTTAATAGTTTGTTTATTTTGTGACATTAAACTGTAAATCTTTTTGATAATTAAAAAGACCTGTTAAAAAGATTGCTTTTTTCTTTGTCTTTTTTGAAAGAATAGTTTGGCCTTCTTTTAATGAGTTCCATGGTAGTGAAGTATGGAAAAGAAGCCATGTTGGTTTATTAGGCTTATTGACTGCTTGCACAAATGGGAGAGAATAGCTCAATGTGTTAAGGCATTGGTTTATCTATCAGGACGTCACCACAAGGTTGTGGGTTCAAACCCCGACACAGACAAGGCAAAAAAAAAATATATATATTTTTTAAATTTAATAGTTTGTTTATTTTGTGACATTAAACTGTAAATCTTTTTGATAATTAAAAAGACCTGTTAAAAAGATTGCTTTTTTTTGTCTTTTTTGAAAAAATAGTTTGGCCTTCTTTTAATGAGTTCCATGGTAGTGAAGTATGGAAAAGAAGCCATGTTGGTTCATTAGGCTTATTGACTGCTTGCACAAATGGGAGAGAATAGCTCAATGTGTTAAGGCATTGGTTTATCTATCAGGAGGTCACCACAAGGTTGTGGGTTCAAACCTCGACACAGACAAGGCAAAAAAAAAAATATATATATTTTTTTAATTTAATAGTTTGTTTATTTTGTGACATTAAACTGTAAATCTTTTTGATAATTAAAAAGACCTGTTAAAAAGATTGCTTTTTTCTTTGTCTTTTTTGAAAGAATAGTTTGGCCTTCTTTTAATGAGTTCCATGGTAGTGAAGTATGGAAAAGAAGCCATGTTGGTTCATTAGGCTTATTGACTGCTTGCACAAATGTGAGAGAATAGCTCAATGTGTTAAGGCATTGCTTTATCTATCAGCAGGTTCCCACAAGGTTGTGGGTTCAAGCCCAGACACAGACAAGGTAAAACATTTTTTTTTTTTTTTTTAAATAGTTTGTTTATTTTGTGACATTAAACTGTAAATATTTTTGATAATTAAAAAGACCTGTTAAAAAGATTGCTTTTTTCTTTGTCTTTTTTGAAAGAATAGTTTGGCCTTCTTTTAATGAGTTCCATGGTAGTGAAGTATGGAAAAGAAGCCATGTTGGTTCATTAGGCTTATTGACTGCTTGCACAAATGGGAGAGAATAGCTCAATGTGTTAAGGCATTGTCAACTTGTGCTGTTAATATCATGAACAGCAGCTACGCTAATTGCTCTCCACTGCTTCTCTTTCTCTCCCCATCCCGAGACACCCTGAGGTTTGGCCAGCTCCAGTCACCTCCCACCTCGTGATGATTACGGACCTTTGAAGAAGTAGATGCCGAACTCACAAACATCCCGAACCATCTAGAGACGTACCAGTGCCATTTGGATCCCGCTACATGTGTGGAGTTTGGCATTGGACCTCCTGGAGTGTTAAAGGCTCTGGCATGGAGAAGCTGATGCTGGATCTGTGGTGATCACAAATGCTGAGCTCATAAAACTCGGAGCTACTAACCATATAGACTGTATAAGACTGCAGAAAGAACATCACTTATAATCTTATACTCCAGTAATCATGTTAGTTCTCACTCTCCAGTGTTCTGTATTGTTGAAAGATTTATGATCAAACTCTTGATGTCACCCAAAATGAGGATGGGTTTCCCTTTTGAGTCTGGTTCCTCTCAAGGTTTCTTCCTCATAACATCTAAGGGAGTTTTTCCTTGCCACAGTCGCCACAGCTTGCTCATAAGGGACAAATTCACACCATTCACCTTCACTGTTGATTTGTGTAAAGCTGCTTTGAGACAATGTCTGTTGTGAAAAGCGCTATACAAATAAACTTGACTTGACTTGACTTGACTTGGTTTATCTATCAGGAGGTCACCACAAGGTTGTGGGTTCAAACCCCGACACAGACAAGGTAAAACATTTTTTTTTTTTTTTTTTAATAGTTTGTTTATTTTGTGACATTAAACTGTAAATCTTTTTGATAATTAAAAAGACCTGTTAAAAAGATTGCTTTTTTCTTTGTCTTTTTTGAAAGAATAGTTTGGCCTTCTTTTAATGAGTTCCATGGTAGTGAAGTATGGAAAAGAAGCCATGTTGGTTCATTAGGCTTATTGACTGCTTGCACAAATGTGAGAGAATAGCTCAATGTGTTAAGGCATTGCTTTATCTATCAGCAGGTTCCCACAAGGTTGTGGGTTCAAGCCCAGACACAGACAAGGTAAAACATTTTTTTTTTTTAAATAGTTTGTTTATTTTGTGACATTAAACTGTAAATCTTTTTGATAATTAAAAAGACCTGTTAAAAAGATTGCTTTTTTTTTGTCTTTTTTGAAAAAATAGTTTGGCCTTCTTTTAATGAGTTCCATGGTAGTGAAGTATGGAAAAGAAGCCATGTTGGTTCATTAGGCTTATTGACTGCTTGCACAAATGTGAGAGAATAGCTCAATGTGTTAAGGCATTGCTTTATCTATCAGCAGGTTCCCACAAGGTTGTGGGTTCAGGCCCAGACACAGACAAGGTAAAAAAAAAAATATATATATTTTTTAAATTTAATAGTTTGTTTATTTTGTGACATTAAACTGTAAATCTTTTTGATAATTAAAAAGACCTGTTAAAAAGATTGCTTTTTTCTTTGTCTTTTTTGAAAGAATAGTTTGGCCTTCTTTTAATGAGTTCCATGGTAGTGAAGTATGGAAAAGAAGCCATGTTGGTTCATTAGGCTTATTGACTGCTTGCACAAATGTGAGAGAATAGCTCAATGTGTTAAGGCATTGCTTTATCTATCAGCAGGTTCCCACAAGGTTGTGGGTTCAAGCCCTGACACAGACAAGGTAAAAAAAAGAAAAAATATCTTTTTTTAATTTAATAGTTTGTTTATTTTGTGACATTAAACTGTAAATCTTTTTGATAATTAAAAAGACCTGTTAAAAAGATTGCTTTTTTTTTGTCTTTTTTGAAAAAATAGTTTGGCCTTCTTTTAATGAGTTCCATGGTAGTGAAGTATGGAAAAGAAGCCATGTTGGTTCATTAGGCTTATTGACTGCTTGCACAAATGGGAGAGAATAGCTCAATGTGTTAAGGCATTGGTTTATCTATCAGGAGGTCACCACAAGGTTGTGGGTTCAAACCCTGACACAGACAAGGCAAAAAAAAATATATATATTTTTTTAATTTAATAGTTTGTTTATTTTGTGACATTAAACTGTAAATCTTTTTGATAATTAAAAAGACCTGTTAAAAAGATTGCTTTTTTCTTTGTCTTTTTTGAAAGAATAGTTTGGCCTTCTTTTAATGAGTTCCATGGTAGTGAAGTATGGAAAAGAAGCCATGTTGGTTTATTAGGCTTATTGACTGCTTGCACAAATGGAGAGAATAGCTCAATGTGTTAAGGCATTGGTTTATCTATCAGAGTCACCACAAGGTTGGGGTTCAACCCCGACACAGACAAGGCAAAAAAAAATATATATTTTTTTAAATTTAATAGTTTGTTTATTTTGTGACATTAAACTGTAAATCTTTTTGATAATTAAAAAGACCTGTTAAAAAGATTGCTTTTTTTTGTCTTTTTTGAAAAATAGTTTGGCCTTCTTTTAATGAGTTCCATGGTAGTGAAGTATGGAAAAGAAGCCATGTTGGTTCATTAGGCTTATTGACTGCTTGCACAAATGGGAGAGAATAGCTCAATGTGTTAAGGCATTGGTTTATCTATCAGGAGGTCACCACAAGGTTGTGGGTTCAAACCTCGACACAGACAAGGCAAAAAAAAAATATATATATTTTTTTAATTTAATAGTTTGTTTATTTTGTGACATTAAACTGTAAATCTTTTTGATAATTAAAAAGACCTGTTAAAAAGATTGCTTTTTTCTTTGTCTTTTTTGAAAGAATAGTTTGGCCTTCTTTTAATGAGTTCCATGGTAGTGAAGTATGGAAAAGAAGCCATGTTGGTTCATTAGGCTTATTGACTGCTTGCACAAATGTGAGAGAATAGCTCAATTTGTTAAGGCATTGCTTTATCTATCAGCAGGTTCCCACAAGGTTGTGGGTTCAAGCCCAGACACAGACAAGGTAAAACATTTTTTTTTTTTTTTTAAATAGTTTGTTTATTTTGTACATTTAAACTGGTAAATCTTTTTGATAATTAAAAAGACCTGTTAAAAAGATTGCTTTTTTCTTTGTCTTTTTTGAAAGAATAGTTTGGCCTTCTTTAATGAGTTCCATGGTAGTGAAGTATGGAAAAGAAGCCATGTTGGTTCATTAGGCTTATTGA
>JBCEWE010002278.1:0-12805 GCA_039877035.1 Silurus lanzhouensis
ATCCTCGTGTTCATTCTGCACAGCACTTAAATATTCGCCGTTACTGTTACTGTTTTTGGTGTGTTATACCTCATTACATTTTGTACTTCCCTTTCACACAACTATATTTACACTATTTTTTTTAATACCAGTTTATCATTATCTAATATTTTTTTATTTATTCCTCTTTAATTTTTTTGTTTCTTTTCTCATTTTTTAGTCCCTTCTATCTAACCCTTTCTATGTTTGCGACAAATAAAAATCTTGAAATCTTAAAATCAATAACACTTTTATCCTCATTCTGAGCTACTTTCTCCCTATATTCTCACTCAGTCACTCTGACCTTCTGCATATTGTTGTTCCCAGATCCCATCTTTCATCAGTGGGGCCAGGATTTTTTTTTTTCTATTATGGCACTTAAGCTATGAAACTCCTGGCCCTTGAGAACCACCTTCATCTAGGACTTTAAATGCCAGCTCGAAACCTATTCATTCTCCCAGTATTACCAGAATCCCTGTGTTCTTTGTTATGGATTTGTTTGTTTGCAGAATTTTTATAAAACCAATATATGCAACTGCATTGGCTTTTTGTTCAGGTCTGGGCAAATATATAATCCATATGATTGTTGATTTTCATGCACTGACCTTTACAGTGATGCGTTCTTGAGCTCAGGAAAGGTACTTTATAAATTATCAATCTTCTTGATCTTCTAAATAACAACAACAACAACAACAACAACAATAATAATATTCTTATTTACAGCCATGTTTGTTGCTGTGGAACATACGTTAGTTTGTTCCTGTTCTCGAGTCAGTTCTTGTTTACGATATAGCAGTTATAAACAGCCGTTCCCTCACCCGCTTCTCTTTTCCGTCCCTTGTTAAAGAAATTGCAGCTTGTCTTGTTACCAATTAATCCCTGGAAACTGTAGGAAACCTTATAACCTCAACTCTTTGATTCTTTCTTTAAACGTTACAGAACAGAAAAACCACCACATCATCAATTACACACACGTCTGATGAGCTGTTACTATGGAAACGAGGAATACTGTTAAAGATGCTGCAATAGAAAACTTGTGACCAATCACATTCGAGAGCTCAACATACACTTAAGTCTTATACACAGTGAAAAGTGTGAAACTCCAGAACAGGAAGTTGTGCGGTGGTTTTTCGTTGTACTGCTACTCATTTCCTGCGCAACCGGAAACAACCGGCACAATCGCTATAACGCAATAAACGGTTCCTAAAGCACACATATAATAACTCACATCTAATTAACATCTAACATCACAGTCTAGAAGATCTTCAGTGGATCAGTGGATTGTAGCTTTATTTTGATTTTTTTTTTTTTTTTTTTTGGTGGGGGGCTTCTTGATCGGTACTTTCCCCTGGTGATGTCAGAGTGGGACAAGTCTGAGGACCATCTCGTAACAAATGACAATCAAGTGACAAATCAGCACCATGATGATGGTGATGATGAAGAGCCCATTGAAACTTGTGCTTAAAAAAAGTTCCCAACAATGCAGAATTCCCCATGCATGTGTTAGTGCAGTGGTGTGTATGAGATGATCAGAGGATTTTACCCGGTGAGCTCGAGCAGCAGGCTGTTCAAACTCACTCCCGTGCTCGTCTTCGCCTTCATCAGCACCACGATCTGGGGCAACTTCAGCACCATGCACACGAACAACGTGCTGAAATTTGCGGCATGCAGCAGCAGCAAGTCGCCCTCCATCCTGTCCTTCTGTCCCACCACACACACAATCCTTCTCTACACTCCTCGATTCCTAATAAATCACTTCGCAAATAAGCGGAAAAGCGCTGAAATCTCTTCCGCCCACGTCAGAGGCCCACAGCGGCATCCGTAGCTTCGGCGGGTTGCCAAGTTTGTGATTTTCATTTTTCTCCCCCTGATTTGGGCCCGTGTGAGGCATTTGAACATCACCGCGAACATCTCAAATATATCTAACACTTCTTATAGCTTACATGATGGGACGTGTTCCAAATTGCCATATAGCATCCAATGGCCAATAATCCCCCCCCCCCCCCATTTGTGTATATTAGATGTGACCCTTTAAAAATCATTTAAAAACTCAACATTTTTGTTATCCACGTTGGCTTTAGAGACATTTCTTTTCTTTCAGTGTGCAGAAAATAATGTATAAAAATACAAATATTTGTATTTAATATCCTCAAAAACATTGGGTCGTGATAACGAGAAAACAAGTTTTGTTACGTCGAGATCACGAGAACTTTTGTTATGGTGAGAAAATTAAGTCGCGGTCATGAGAAAACAACTCGTCGAGATCGCGAGAAAATGATGTCGTGATAGCGAGAAAACAAGTAATAAATAAATATATATATAATTCATGGCTTCTTAGGACTTCCATAAATATGAGTTGTACTTCAACAAAAAATTGTACATACATTTTGTACATAAATCACTGCAAAATCTTCAGCAAATCATCTTATTTTATAAAATAGATATTTCTGCTTCCCTGATTTGATTGCCTGAGTAGTGTTTCATGAGTGCAGATATTTCCTTAACCCCGGAATAACCAAACCAGGGCCCGTGGGCCAAAGTATTGAGCTTTGATTGGGCCGTGCCATATATTAAAAGGGAAAAATGGGGGGAAATGGCTTATCTCTTCGATTTATGTTATAAACACCATTTCTTTATCAATCTTGTCGTTTTATTTGTCAAAATTGACGATTTGCAGAGTTCAACTGAAATTCCCAAATAATGAAGTGCAGAAACCCTGGATTGTGCCTGTGTAATAATATCACTAATATACTCTTTGTAGACTTTTATTTGCATGTCATTTAATTCAATACAATTAATTTTTATTGGTATAACGCTTTTAACAAATAGCTGTATTAGGTATTGAACTCTATTGTACTATAAACTGGATTTTTTTTCTATGTTTTTATCGTACTGTAAATCTCACAGAAATAGAACACTGAATAGAAACATGCTTTCTATTTATTTATTACTAAATATTATGAAACCATAATTGAGGGGAACCATGCCAACTTTTATTTTGATATAATAGAGTTGGGTAATAGGGCAACATTTACTTTCAGCCTACATCCCTCATTCAAGTTAGATTTTTGGCCCTTCATAGAAAAAAGTGTGGGCACCATACCATACCATACCATACCATACCATACTATACTATACTATACTATACTATACTATACCATACTATACTATACTATACTATACTATACTATACTATACTATACTATACTATACTATACCATACTATACTATACTATACCATACTATACTATACTATACTATACCATACCATACTATACTATACTATACTATACTATACCATACTATACTATACCATACTATACTATACTATACCATACTATACCATACTATACTATACTATACTATACCATACTATACCATACTATACTATACCATACTATACTATACTATACTATACCATACTATACTATACTATACTATACTATACCATACTATACTATACTATACTATACTATACCATACTATACTATACTATACTATACTATACTATACTATACCATACCATACTATACCATACTATACTATACTATACTATACTATACCATACCATACTATACTATACTATACCATACCATACCATACCATACTATACTATACTATACTATACTATACCATACTATACTATACCATACTATACTATACTATACTATACTATACCATACTATACTATACTATACTATACTATACTTTACTATACTATACTATACTATACCATACTATACTATACTATACTATACTATACTATACTATACTATACCATACCATACTATACTATACTATACTATACTATACCGTACTGTACTGTACTGTACCGTACCGTACCGTACCGTACCGTACCATACCATACCATACTATACTGTACTGTACCGTACCATACTATACTATACTATACTATACTATACCATACTATACCATACCGTACCGTACTATACTATACTTTACTATACTATACTATACTAATATACTATACTATACTATACCCTATACTATACTATACCTATACCATACTATACTATATACTATACTATACCTATACAAACTATACCTACATACTTACTATACTATACTATACTATACTATACTATACCATACTATACCTATACTATACTATACTATACTATATATACTATACCATACTATACTATACATACTATACTATACTATACATACTATACTATACCATACTATCCATACTCTATACTATACTAACCATACTATACTATACCATACTATACTATACTATACCATACTATACTATACTATAACTATACTATACCATACCATACTATACCTATACCATACTATACTATACCATACTATACTATAACTATACCATACTACTATACTATAATCTATACTATACTATACTATACTATACATACCATACTATACTATACTATACCATACTATACTATACTATACTATACTATACCATACTATACTATACTATACTATACCATACTATACTATACCATACTATACTATACTATACCATACTATACTATACTATACTATACTATACCATACTATACTATACCATACCATACTATACTATACCATACTATACTATACTATACTATACTATACTATACTATACCATACTATACTATACTATACCATACTATACTATACTATACTATACTATACTATACCATACTATACTATACTATACTATACTATACTATACCATACTATACTATACTATACTATACTATACTATACCATACTATACTATACTATACCATACTATACTATACTATACTATACTATACTATACCATACTATACTATACTATACCATACCATACTATACTATACTATACCATACTATACTATACTATACCATACCATACTATACTATACTATACTATACTATACCATACTATACTATACCATACTATACCATACCATACTATACTATACTATACCATACTATACTATACTATACTATACTATACTATACCATACCATACTATACTATACTATACTATACCATACCATACTATACTATACTATACTATACTATACTATACTATACCATACCATACTATACTATACCATACTATACTATACTATACTATACCATACCTACTATCTATACTTTACCTATACACTATAAATCTATACTATACTATACTATCTATACCATACTATACTAGTACCGTACCTATATATACTATACTATACTATACTATACTATACATACATACTATATATACTACTATACTATACTATTTACTTACTATACTATATTCTATATATCTATACTATAACTATATACTCCATACTATACCATACTATATATACTATACTATACCATACTATACATACTATACTATACTATACCATACCATACTAAACTATACTATATATACATACTATCCATACAACTATACATACTATACATACCATACATACCATAAACATACATACTATACTATACCATACCATACTATACCATACTATACCATACCATACCATACATACTATACATACTATACTATACTATACTATACTATACTATACCATATACATACTATACTATACTATACTATACTATAACTATACATACCGTACCGTACCGTACCCCGTACCGTACCGTACCGTACAACATACATACTATACTGTACTGTACCGTACCGTACCATACTATACTATACTATACTATACTATACTATACTATACTATACATACCGTACCGTACTATACTAACTTTACTATCATACTATACTATACTATATTATACTATACTATACTATACCCTACTATACTATACTATACTATTATAGGCACCTCTACTATACCCACTGTGAGGCAATAAGCTGAAGTATTAAGAACTAAGCCCAGACCAGTGTTAAAAACCCCACAGAAACACATAAAGAGACATCCAAAGCAAAATGAAAAAATATTGCGTTTGCCTCTATTTATTCAGTTCAAAACAAATACTGTTACAAGACAAAAAAGATACATTTGTTTTTAAAAGCAATCTTGGCACAATTTTTTTTTATATAACAATTTCATAATAAAAAGACAAAAAAAGATCATTATCATTATTATTCCTGCTGTTTTCCTTTCTTCATTTAGAAAAGAAATGAATAAAACGTGGGCCGAATGCCTCTCTTCAGGCTACCCTGTTCAAAGAGCCACGTTCCTTCTGTTTTTCTTAATTTATTTGCAAATGCAAACACTTGTCATTAATAATAATACTATAAAATGTTTTGCGAGTACGATTACACGGACGGAGTGAGCATGGGGGGGATGTTGTGTGAAATACGAACAATCAAAGTTGACGGGAAGTTTGGTGTCACTTTAGCGATTTGTGATTCGAAATGTGATCCCTTTGATTCGCTACCGAGCGGCTACAACACTGACCACAGACTAGAACAGAGTGGGATATTGTTTTGGTGTGTCCAAGAAAAAAAAGAAAAGACAAAACTTTTGATTAGTCCTTGCATTCCGCAAATGATTCAGTAGATTCAATGGAAGGGAGAAAAGCAATATATACATCAGCATGAGGATGTTTTTTAGTTTTTAGATAATTTTTTTTGTGTGTGTGTGTGTGTATGTGTGTGTGTAATTTTTGTTTTTGTTCTCTCTCTTTTTCTTTTTTTTTTTTTTTTTTTACAAAGTCTAACGATTGTAACATCAGACTGCTGGACAGCAGAAGCGACAGTTAAGGCAGCTTTTTCACCTGCAAAATTTATTTTCACAAAAAATTGTGTTTTTATATTAATGTTTTGTTTTTCGTCATTGTCCGCTTCACAGAGTGCACTAAGAGTTTGTAAGGGTTGTGGTTGCATAACTCTGGCTGTGGGTGATTTCTTGGTGGCTTGTACAGCTTGATTGTATAACGTCTGGCTGCGGAACACACAATGCTCCAAAAACGTAGGTCCAGACCTGATTAATCAATACAGTGTAGTCACATCTAACCTTCTGAACCCCGTCAGAACTCTGACGAAAAAGTTTAGCATTTTGATGTTACATGGTAGCTTTCATGATGAATTGGCTAACGTTTATCACGTGTTGTGATAGTGTTTGTTAAAAATGACACGCTGCTTATAATTCATCAGACGGTACAAATGCTGAGATTTTGTATTGGACCATTGATATGACGACGCAAATTTCAGCGAACACGATTAGTGGCACCAGAAAAGCGTTCATACTCTGATAATGTTAATGAAAAAGCCGTAGTAGTAGTAGGCATACCGTAAATATGCTCAAGACTATGATAATAATGTAATGCAACAAAATACTAGCATAGTGTGTTTTACTGTGATTGCTGAAATTCAGATTAGCTGCTTTTTAAAACAAGCAAAAAAAAATCAGAGATTGTCTGAGATTTTTGGAAAGTAAATAAAAATTATAAATTTGTAACAAAGGGTCAATAACTGAAAATAAAATTGTCCTGAAGCAAATGTGATTGTTACTCGACATGTTAATTTCCTTGTGAAATGTGTTCAGCTATGTCACGTGTTCCTCGTTATTTTACTCTTCCCCAGTGTGCTGAGTGTTTTGACATGTCACATGCTTGTGTGGCCAGAATTTGGTCATTTTTGCACATTTCGCAGGATGTTGGAGATTTTTGGAAAGTACATAAAAAAAAGACGATTCATCTGTAGCGAAGCGTCAATAACTTAAATTAAATAAATAAGACAAACTACGACAAGAAGATCTAATTCTTACAATGTAAGGTACTAAAAGACAACACAGGGCTCTCTCACTGATTACATACATTTCTTGAACGATGGCGGAAGAGAACAAGTCAAACCCGAATGTTATTCCAATTACACTTGGTGGCAATGCGAGACTCAATTAGGGGAAAAAATTCAATTTAACTAGTTGACACTTTTATGCCCACTGTGTGAACTCAGGAGAAAAGACAAACCTTTTGTATCTGGAAGTTATGTGTCATGTCAAATGAGTTTCTATTTGGTTGGATCTGGTTGGATTGATAATGGATAGAAGTCCATTTGACATGATTCAACTTTCAGATTACTGCACCTGGATGACTGAGAATCTTCACAGACACAACACTTTGTATATTGTGCACTGATAAAACAGTCCACCAATAATAGTCTAAAATGACACACTATCTGTTTCTATTTATCCCGTTAATGTTGCGAGTCCGGCTCTACACTTAGAACCTGATTCACTCACACTATCTGAATTCAATCGAGTGTTAATTCGATCCAAATGACTTTCTAATTGGTCGCTGGTTGTTCTTCCGTATTAAATTGGAGTGGGTGGGTGGTGGAACTACCACATTGTAGAGTTGTATTTTGTACTTTGTAACTGTACTTTTATTCGAGATGCTCCTGTCCTGGGGTCAGGCTCACAAATATTCCACTATACCATGTTACTGGCATTATCTGTGGACCAAGATTTTAGCCTTTCAAGCTTTGAGTCATCTTCAAACATGTGGACATAAAAGTTTCTGGCTGCTAATGTATAATATTTTCAAAAAAATCAAACCACCTGAACAGGTTTCAATTCTGGTAATAAAATCCATCAGCAGATTTGATAAACAACAAAAATCCAGAATTATGTCAAACTGACGATCCAAATCCAAAACTTATCCAAATAATTTAGTATCAGCATATATAGAATGGGCCCGGGGTTGACGTACGGTGGTACCATGACAACAAAGCCTGTTAATAACCACTGCGGCTATTATCAAAGGTGGCTAGCTAGTGCTGTACTTTTATGTTTTCACGTTTTGATATTTCTTACATGCAGCGATTACATGTGGAAATGTTGTCCAAACAACAGCGATACTCTGTGAAGTTTACAAAAGCTTTCAGTTATTCAGATTTTTACGGAAAACTCATTACTAATTACTAAATATATCGGTAATCATTGAGTGATTAGCGCATGGTTTCTAGTTTCAGTTCACAATCTAGCATCATAAAATAAACGGTTTTATTGATCTTTAACGGCCTTTAGATTTGTGAAAATAAAAAAAAATAATAAAAAAATTCATGTAGCATTATTGTTAATATTCCTGCGAGCTGCTGGCCTTCAATACTAACAGGGGAGCAAAAATAAACAAATACTGTATATTCTCTCAGTGTAAAGCCACAAAATGACATAAGTGGCATTTTAATAGACACAATAGAGTTTTTTATGTAACACACTTTGGTTTGTTTGGATTTGTCGAGAGCCCACAGTGCGTGAATCTTTCCTTGAAGCCTTTCTTTCTCTGGCTTATCAAGGACAGCACTTGCTTTTGCAAAACACACACACACACACACACACACACACCACACACACACACACACACACACACACACACCACAACACAAGCACACACACTTTTTATGCTGGTGTCATTGTCTTGTCTGCATGAAACCACAGACACTACAGCAGGGTTTAGTTTCAGAGTTATATCTGTCCAGTCTGCATGAATCAGATTACAATAGCAAGGTCACACACACACACACGCACACTCACAAATATACAATATTTCAGGTCTCAGCGTTATCCGAGAGGTGCTGGAGTGTTTGGGTTTGTATGTCTACTGTTTATGAGAGCGAATGATTTTTACTGATTTTTTTGTATTGATTTCTAGTCAATTTAGTGAAATGTTTGTACGTAACAGATATTGTGAGTGAAATAAAAATGGGAGTAAAAGGTGTGGGAATTAAATAGATTATTGCATGTGTCAGTTGGTGCTCTTTCAATTATGTGAGAGAATAAACCTAAAAAAATGTATTACAAAAAATCTAATTTATAACAAAATTATTTTTTCAGCACTTTTTTAGATTTTTGTGAATGAAACTGGGCTGTTGCCAGACTTTCAATAATCCCTTTCACATATTTAGATTGTGTGTTCTTGTGTTTCGCATCCTTCTTACACACTAATCTCACAGATACTGGGACTTCACTAGAGACTCCTGTAAGGAAAATTCACTAAACTGTAATAAGATTGGCAGTTTAGAAACTACTGGTGTGTGTGTGTGTGTGTGTGTGTGGTGTGTGTGGTGTGTGGTGTGTCCTCGCATTACTGCGAGAACCTTTCGGTCCCCATAAGTTCAGTTTACAGTTCAGTGTTAAGGTGAACAACACCTTAAAAAATCCCCCAAAATAGCCAATGCAATTAATTCCACATCCAATTGGGAAGTAAGGGTGGAGATACAGACAGAGGAAGAAGGAAAAGAAAATTGGGGGGAAGTTCAATTGATGTCAGGGGGACTGATTAAAACAGACATTGAAGAAGAAATTAGAAATTAATACACTGAGAAACACCAAACTGGTTGAGGAACTCAAGCTCTCAGGTAACATGGGAGATCTTTTCCATTAGAGAGCCTCAGGGTTTGGGGCAAACGTCTGAATGACCTTGACTTTTTCCCGACACCCTAAAATGATATACGATTTCCTCACATCATTTCTTGCCACTTTTTCCTCACATCATTTCTCGTCACCTTTTGACATCCAGTTTTTTCTTCTCTAATGATGTAGGAAAATTATAACGTAGTGAAATCCTTCAGGTTCTGGCAAGACCAAAACCTTACATCTACACCGACACACACAGAGACACACACACACACACACACACACACACACACACACACACACACACACACACACACTACAGGCTTTGAGTTGCACTCTTACCAAGCTGTAAATCGCCATGTTGTTGGTTTAAAGTAGAACTTTACTGGTTTGTTTCTTGATCTCTTTCCTTTTCACGGTTGCTTTCTTGTCTAAACTTTCTATAGACTGATCTGATAACCATATACTTTGAGATCAACACCAATTTAAACTCATCTTTTCCATTTCTATCTGAACCATATTTGTGTGCAGATTGTGACATTTCTTCGAAACCACAGCATGTCTTGTCTACAAATCTGATCAACTCGATAAAGGCAGGAAACAAACTTCTGCTTGGGATAGCAAAATCATGGCCACTCAACAAAATCAGCAAGTTGGCAAAATCAAAAAGGAAAAAATAACAGCATTATAACTAATTTGTGGCACTATAAATGACAGACCTTGGTACACCTAGACTGCTACTTAGCCAGCATGCTGAAAGTTCAACCAACGTATGATTGATTGTAGTTGATTAGTGGGACTGAACTGAATGTTAAATTTCAGTAATATTTCAGCCTATATATTTTTCATTATCTCTTTTGGCTAGCATACATAATGACAAGAATTTTAGAGCTAGGCCACTATAGTAGTAGAAGAACTGGAGTCCAGTAGAGCCTCTTAATTCCCTGCCACAAAGACACCCAAGTTGACTCATTTATTAGGTTTACTAGGTATGTTTGTGCAGAGAAATCACCCAAATATACTGGACTCTAGGACCCTGGAGCACCACTAAGTGTGTTGCATTTTATTCCAATATTGTAAAAAATAGTGTTTGGCATATACGTCGCTCTGTTGATCTCTGGGTTTAGGTTGGAGGCTAGACCTCAAATTCTGGTGTAACTTATCTAATGAAGGTTCTACCCTGTCATCCATGCCTCGGTGAAAGTTTACATTGCACATCCTTCCTTTTAAACACAACCATAATAGCAACAGCAAACTGTCTATAAATATTCAATTTCATGAGCACTTCAACCCCCCCTCATAATTTTCTTTCTATGTCTAGTCTGTTCCAGCAGGGGGAGTACTTTTAACATCTCAGACCATTCTGTTGGCCAGAATGGACACAGAGAAACAAGTGTTTTGCTGGTGGTGCCAAAGAGAGAAGTAGAAGTTAAAAAAGAGATGCCACTAAGGATGTGACCACAGTGACCTTTTTCATTACTTTCTTGGCACTCTATCCATCTAAAGTGTGACACCCGGGGCATCTCAGAGCTCCAGCTCTTTCTTTTTACCTCATATAGACAAAACAGACTTGTCTGAATACCAAAAACAAGCAAATACTTGTCTGTCACCTATGGGCACACATGAGTGGCAGGCGTTATGTTTATGGCCATGTTTAAGGCCTGCTTTCGGGCCTGTTCAGGAACTGGTCCTGTCCGTCTTTTGCACATTTCATTGGCAGTCCATGGACTTCTCATGATCGCTGTTTTGGCTTAATCACCAGTGTTTTGGCCTAATCCCAACTCTTTATTTCTATTACAATCCATAGCACTGCAGTGTTGCACCAGTCCTGTAGAGGGAGTTGCATCCATGTGCATCCATGTGGATAGAACATTACTAAATAGCGATGAGAAAGGGGACCATAAAAAGTTTAAAGGTCAATTAAAAAAGCCGTCCCTTAAAAGTAATCCATGGATCAGTCCGTTCTGAGATGATATTTGTGGGAAGTGCAATTAACTGAAACATGTTTGAGCTTATGGAGGGGTAGAGATGTTGAAGTTGATTGGTGGACTGATGTTATCTGCTGCAGTGCTGTGCTGTTGTCCCTTTGGTGAGATGTAAGTGTCTATCAGAGGGAGAGAGCAAAAGAGAGAGAGAGAGAGAGAGAGAGAGAGAGAGAGAGAGAGAGAGAGAGAGAGAGAGAGAGAGAAGAGAGAGAGCAGAAAAGAAAAAATTATTCCATATTCTGGAAGCGACACAATTTATGTCTTATAATCACCTCTGCCACACCAAATCTGCCGTCAAATTTGAAGTAATTAAAATAATTAACAAATTCAAAGTCTTTTAATAATTTCTTGCACTTAACTGAATGGAACATTCTGACCAACCACACTGGCACAATCTGGCACTTATTTCTCCCCATTTAACCTCTGGCAACCCATTTTAATCTTAATTTGAATCTTAATCTTGCTAACAATGTTTTAATGTTAAAACAACCGGAAATTATACTGACCAAA
>JBCEWE010000539.1:5000-195000 GCA_039877035.1 Silurus lanzhouensis
GATGCAAACGGTGGAATATCGAGCCAATAATACATTAAAGCAGCGCTCTTGTTTCCGATTTAAAAGCAGCGCCTCGTTTCTTGAAGCTATAAATAAACGCTGCAGTCGATTATCCAGGACGTGTTTGACGTCTGAGGTTTGCACTTTTTGCCGCGAGGCTACGAAGCTACGACATTAAAAGAAAAAAAGGTTTGAGGTAAAGGACTGGAGCAGGGCCTAAAGTCTATCACAGGGGAGGTGTTTTGGAGAGTAATATGGTAATCAGACACCATCTTTGATTGGTTCAGATCTGTCCACCCTCTCCCTCATACCTGAGCTCACAGGTGATTGACACGAGAGAGAGAGAGGGAGAGAGAGGGAGAGAGAGGGAGAGGGGGAGAGGGAGAGAGAGGGAGAGAGAGAGAGAGAATTTTTTGTTTTGGTAGCTGAATAGTATCAGGCATGAATGAAATAATTTCAGATTGAATCATTTGGAATTATATAAATGAAGGTGTTTTTTATTTTCCTGGATGAAATGATTGAGTTGAGACGAATTGAAACGTCTGAACTGGTTTTAAAGAGTTTATCGTTCTCTAAAGGAAGAACATCAGCAGGTCATCACGTCATGTCCAGGAGTTCATTACCACATTTATCATTTATCCAGTGAACAGTGTTCATCCTTCTGAGCAGCTCACCATCATCTACTGACTCTCAGCTGTGGGTTTATATCTAACTCTCTCTCTCTGTCTGTCTGTCTGTCTCTCTCTCCATCTCTCTCGCATCTCTGTCTCTCTTTCGCTCTCGCGCTCTCTCTCTCTTATCCATCTGTCTGTCTGTCTGTCTCTCTCTCTCACATCCATCCGTCTGTCTCCCTCTCCTCTCTCTCCCTCTCTCTCTCTCTCTCTCTCTCTCTCATCCATCCGTCTGTCTGTCTCCCTCTCCTCTCTCTCTCTCTCTCTCTCTCTCTCTCTCTCTCATATCCATCTGTCTCTCTCTCTCTCTTCTCTCTCATCCGTCTGTCTGTCTCTCATCTCTGTCTCTCTTTTGCTCGCGCGCTCTCTCTCTCATCCATCCATCTGTCTTTCTCCCTCTCCTCTCTCTCTCTCTCTCTCTCTCTCTCTCTCTCTCTCTCATCCACCCGTCTGTCTGTCATTTGCTCTCATCTTTCTCTTTTGCTCATCTCTCTCTCTCTCTCTCTCTCTCTCTCTCTCTTTTTCTCTTTCTTTTATTTTTTCAGCCTGTGGCTGAACCCATCCCCATCTGCAGTTTTTGTTTGGGGACCAAGGAGCAGAATCGGGTCAAAGAACCGGAGGAGCTCATCTCCTGTGCCGACTGCGGGAACAGTGGTGAGTTCATCACAAAATCTTTTGAAATCACGTGGAATAAAACTGTCCAACGTCTTAATCGGGAAATAACCGAATCGCTGGGATTTAATCTTCACCGCGAAGCCTTTTGTGTTTTATTCCTCTTATACCACTGACGTTTCTCAGAGAGTACAATTTATCTATTAAACGACGACGTGCTACTTTTTATTTTTTTGTCTCCTCAGGTCATCCGTCCTGTCTGAAGTTCTCCCCGGAGCTGACGGACCGGGTTAAAGCTCTGTGGTGGCAGTGCATCGAGTGTAAAACCTGCAGCAGCTGTCAGGACCAGGGCAAAAACGCGGTACTGATTTATACAATCCATTTACTGAAAACACTTTGCTTTTTTATTAGACAAGTGTTTGTGTACATGTGACCTAAAGATTGGTATGAGGAAGATGTTCTACTAAATTTTTGTGGAGATTTGTGTAAGATTCACTCGAATGGTGTTAGTCAGGTGCTGATGAAGGAGAGGAGGCACCATGGCATTGTCATGCTGGAACAGGTTTCCTATTTCAAGTGAAGGCAAAATTTCATTTGTTGGTACCAGTTTGGGAAGAAACCACATACGGCTGGAAAAAGTCAGTTGTAATAATACTTTTGGCCATGGTGTGTGATGCTTTTATTTAAACAACGTGACCTGGTTCAGAATGCCTGATGGCATTTGGATACCACTCCTGTCACTTGTCGTATTGGGGGTGGAGCTTAGTGATCGTGGGTGGAGATCATCTAAATATAAAAAACCAACAACGCCAGACTGATCTGTTTTCATCCAATTAAAAACAGCAACTATCAACCGACACCGTGGAAGCCCCGCCCCCTGCTGGACAATTTGGTGAAGAGAGATGCTTTTCAGTGTGTTTTGGATTTTACTTGTGTAAATGAGTGTGTAAAAATGTGTGTGTGCGCGCGCAGGAGAATCTGTTGCTGTGTGACTCTTGTGATCGAGGTTTCCACATGGAGTGTTGTGACCCTCCGCTGACACGAATGCCAAAAGGTACATATTCTCTCGCTTTATTCATCTTTTTTCCTCTCTCGTTCCCTTGCCTTGTTTTTCTACCTGTCCCTCACATACACTCTCTCTCTCTCTCTTTCTCTTTCTATCAAGAAATATTGTTTTTTTTCTCTCTCTCTCTATCTCTCTCTCTCTCTCTCTCTATCCATCCTTCTCTCTCTATCTTGATATTTTTACCCTTTTCTCATTCTTTCTCTTTCTTTCTATCAAGAAACAGTGTTCTTTCTCTCTCTCTCTCTCTCTCTCTCTCTCTCTATCTTGATATTTTCCTCCTTTTTCTCTCACTCTTTCTCTCTCTCTCGTTATATATTCTTTCTCTCTCTCTCTATTTTGATATTCTCTCCCTTTTTCTCTCTCTCTCTCTCTCTCTCTCTCTATCCTTCTCTCTCTCTATCCTTCTCTCTCTCTCTCCTTCTCTCTCTCTCTCTCTCTCTCTCTATTTTGATATTTTCCCCCTTTTTCTCTCACTCTCTTTCTCTCTCTATTGTGATATATTCACTCTCTCTTGATATTTTCTCCCCTCTTTCTCTCTCTGACTGTATTTTGCTGTCTGTTTCTTTATTAAATGAGAAGGTGTATGAGATTGAGAAACTCTTGTCCTCTGCAGGTATGTGGATCTGTCAGATCTGCAGGCCGAGGAAAAAAGGACGAAACGTCTTACATGAAAAAGCAGCACAAATCAAGCGACGGTACAACGCCCCCCTGAGTCGACAGAAGGGCAGGTAACATCAAGTCACTGAAATGAGCCCGTTTGTGTTTATATATATATATATATATAATATAATTGGTACTCATGTTTATTGTTGTTTGCACTGGAGCATCACAAAAAAAACACAGAAGAAAAGTCAAATCTGATACAATTCCACACAGAACCCGATAAACATTCACTGGACAAAATTATTGGCACCCATAACTTAATATTTTGTAGCGCCTCCTTTTGAAAGAAATACTGAAATCAATCGCTTCCCGTAACCATGAATGAGTTTCTTACACCTCTCTACTGGAATTTTGTACCAGTCTTCTTTCACTAACTGCTGCAGGTCATCCAGATTTGAAGGATGCCTTCTTCAACTGCAGTTTTGAGATTTCTCCACAGGTGTTCATTGGGATTCAGATCTGGACTTGCTGGTCGTTTCAGAAATCTTCTGCACTTTGTTTCTAAACATTCCTGATGTGTGTTTTGTCATTGTCCTGCTGGAAGATACTTGACCTCTGGTGGAGACGCAGTTTTCTGACACTGGCCACTAGGGTGCGCCCCAAAATTCTTTGGTAATCAATAGATTTCATGATCTCGTTCACACAGTCAAGGCATCCAGTGCCAGAAGCAGCAAAGCGACACCCAAACATCTTAGAAGCTCCACCATGTTTGACTGTAGGGGATGTGTTCTTTTCTTTGAAGGCTTCATTTCTTTTTTCTGTAAACAGTGCCATGATGTCCTTTTAATTAAGATAGAGCCGGATAGTGCGAGCAGACACTGTTTGGAAGTTATTCAGGGTTCTTTATCCACCATTCGAACAATCCTTCATTGTAATTTTTCATTCATTTTGCTCCTCCATCCACGTCCACGGGCTGTAAACCTCTTAATGATATTGCACACAGTGGACTCAACAAAGATTGAGTGAATTTAACTGGTTGCAGGTGTGATTACTATTTTGCCCACACCTGTTCCTCACCACAGGTGTGTCCTAAATACACATTGCTGGAGCATCACATGCTTGAAAAGCAATTATTTCTTACAAGTTTGACAATAATTATGTCCAGTCCATTTTTAAGTTCTGTGTGAAATCTAATCAAGTTTGATTTTACTTCTGGTTTTTGTGTGTGTGTGTGTGTGTGTGTGTGTGTGTGTGTGTGTGTGTGTGTGTGTGTGTGTGTGTGTGTGGTTGCAGTGCAAACTAAACATTTATTTATATATAAAACATTTTGAGATTCGAGTCACAATTTACATAATTCAAAACCAGACATGTAATAATTTAGTGAAAAAAAAAATGTACAATAAAAAATGCGTGTGATCTTCAAAAAGTCTAAAATCTCGCTACATTGTAACGTTTTCTTTTGTTGTGACCTGATGGTTGTCCGTGTGTACCTGTAGGCCGGGTCGGCCCTTTAAGAAACTACGAGGGAGTGGGCGTGGGCGACGGCGGCGGGGTGCCGGGGCGAGTCACTCGCGAGGCTCCGCCTCCCCGCACTCGTCCTCGAGTTCGTCGTGTGACGGTTACCTGGCTGACGGTTACCCGGGCGACGACCGGCTCCTCTTCTCTCGGCGGGACGAGGACGACGAGTCTCTGGGCATGACGCGCTTCAACAGAAAGACCAAAGGGCTGATCGACGCCCTGAGCAAGTTCTTCACGCCGTCGCCGGACGGACGCAAATCTCGCACCGAGTCGCTCGACTACACACAGCAACACCGCATTCGCAAGAAGAGCGGTCGCAAATCAGACACGCACCAGCGCACAGGGGGTGAGCGACATCACAGCACTCGCACACTCTGATCGCTGATCGAATTCTCCAGCTGGTTTTACAGTGTAGCTTCAAGATCATAGGATTATATTGATGTGTTGATGTTTCCATAGTGACAGCTTGTTGATAAAGAGAAGATTTATAGAAGGAGTCTCCAGTGTCAGTTTTTTTGTTTTTTTTAAATATTTTTTACATGTACATGACCGCTGCTGCAACTGAGTGCAGGAACTAACAGGTTTCATTGGACGTCAAGATTTATTTCAAACATGTTTCTCAGGACAATATTGCTGCTATGCACAACTAATTGACCGTGTGTGTGTGTGTGTGTGTGTGTGTGTGGCGTGTGTGTGTGTGTGTGTGTGTGTGTGTGTGGCATACCCCAAGACAATCAAGATTGCGAGGACTGGAAGGAGGATGAGGAAAAGTTGCCGGGACACGAGAACCTGACTGAGAAGGACGTGGAACTTTTTAGACACATCCAGGAGCTGGCGCTACAGGTATGGAGGGAATGTAGAAAGAAAGAAAAGATGGATGGATGGATGGATAGAGCCAGGTGAAGCAAAAGAGAGAGGTGAGAATAGATGAGATGGTCATATCTGTAGGGTTGCCATAGCAACGATGTTTCAGCCCATAGCTTCCTTTGAGATTCGTTTCATCTGCTAATCGTTTTAATACCAAGCTGCAGTTCGGTGAGATGGTTTAGATTTTATGATGTCACAAAATTTGTCCCTATCTCCGCTCCGCCCACCTGGATCAGGTTTCAGTGTCTTGTTTGAAGAAATGGAAAGGTGTATCTGTGTTCAGAGTGTAGGAGCAGCTTGAGAATTCTCCTGAGATCATAAGTCTTCTATGGAGAGAGAAAAATACACACACACACAAACCTTTTGAAAAGGATCATTTCAATAGCAGCTGGCAGACAGGTCTGCTCTTCCCCACTCAGACAATAGAACTCTGTGTAAGTGATATTTCCAACATGGCGTCCGCTCTTTTTAATCTGCAACAAGCTTCCGTTTGACGGAACGGTGCAGATAAAACCAAAACGTTACTCGTTTTTAAAGCGCGGTATAAAGCTGATCCGTTTGAACAGAGCGTACAGACCAGTGCAGGACAGACCTGATCATGACTTTTTGCCAGTTTTTTTATTAATCTGCTTTAAATTAGGCCGCTATTGTAAGGTTGTTGTACGGTTTAGCTGGTGTGTGTTTGTTCCTAACCTCAAAGTTGATTTTTTTTTTATTTCCCCCCCCCAAAATGCAGAAAGTCGGTGTGACGGGGCCTCCGGACCCACAGATGCGCTGTCCCTCAGTCATCGAGTTCGGGAAGTACGAGATCCAGACGTGGTACTCGTCACCGTACCCTCAGGAGTACAGCAGGTTGCGTTTTTATTTTATTTCATTTATTTATTTGTAGGCATCTAATCAATCAGGTCGCAAGAAAATAGAGCGTGTTTAGCGTGTTCAGGGTCAACCGGCAGCAGGAAAAAATGTGCGTCCCAAGGCATGAGAGCATTTTATATTAAACACAACAAAGAAAACTGTACCTGGAACTGATGTAAAGTGGAGTTTGTGTGGGATGGAGGTGCCACAAAAATTTGACTAAGAATTGTCAACTTTACATCTGCAATTATTATTAAAAACGATTTACACAATTTGCTTCACTTCACATACTGTTTTTATTACAGAAAGAAAAGAGAATTTGTTAGGGGAGAAATCCTGCATGCATCAAAAAAACCCCAGCTGCTTTAAAATGTCTAAATTTAAGTTGGTTAAATTTTTTGCAAACATAAATTTATACAAAAATACCCTGAATTAATTTTTTATAGTTTTAACAAGCAAAGCTTTTTTTTATTTATTTTTATTTATTTATTTTTTATTATAAATAATTCAGCGAAAAAAAATAGTTGTCCATTTTTGTTATTATAATATTTATTCTAATATTAAATCTATTCCAGGCAAAGCTGTGCTACTTCTTTATTAGCTAGTATACGAGCGTTGTTATGGTTACGGTGTTGTAATAAGTATTTCTAAGTAATTGTGTGTGTGTGTTTTTTTTTTTTTTTTTTTCTCCCAGACTTCCTAAGCTGTACCTATGTGAGTTTTGCCTGCGCTACATGAAAAGCCGCAGCATCCTGTACCAGCACATGCGCAAGTGCATGTGGTTTCACCCGCCTGCCAACGAGATCTACAGGAAGGACGAAGTCTCTGTGTTCGAGGTGAAGCTACGAGACCTCCTCCCAGCCGCAAAACAACCCCCCCACCGCCACACGCGCACACACACACACACACACACGTACACACACGTACACAGGGCCTGTCTGTGGCCTACACCCATATCCTGTTCTTTATAGCTGCTGTAATGATGAATCACAAAGAGCTGTGCAATAGTAGTTTAGGGAGATTTTTATATAAAAATATATATATAATATATATATATATTTTTTTTTTTATAATAATAAAGATTGGTTAAAACCGTCTCCTGTAATTCGCACCATGAGACTGAGGGATACAGAAGTGGGTGTGTCTTCATCTCGGGCTTTCCCTAAAGGAATAATAAACTCCTAACCCACCCAAAGCGTTATATATAATATTCCAAAGCGAATCTGGTAGCCAGAGCCTGTAGTTAGTATTGTTTATTTTAAAATAGTGGTGCCTCCTTTTCCTGGCAGCCATCTGTCCAAATGTGGACACTCATTAAAACACACACAGACTTGCGAGCGCCTGTTAGGTTGGTTTTCAAAAGTCTCAGGTTTCAACTCCTGACTCAGCAGCATGAACAGGTCTGGTGGGATTTTTATTTTTTTTTTTTCTTTTCTTTTCTTTCCTCCTCTTTTCCCCTGCATCTCTTCTTCTTTCGATTTCGTGTCGCAAAATAAGAACCGGGTCGGGTTCTCGCGTACGGTAGAGCAGCTCCTGCCGTAAGAGTCCCAGTGAACGAGCTGTCGCTATAGAAACCGTAACGATACAACGTAATATAATTTCATGAATATAAACCTGCACTTCTTTTTCTTACAGGCTACTGATAACAGAGCAGAGTGTATAGTAGACATCAGGGCTATCTATTATTTACTAATCGAGTTTTCTACCCATTATTCCAACGATTAATTGAGTAATTTGATAAGCAGTACGTTTTCTTTATTAAAGAGCAATACTAAATATACAAGAGATCTTTTACTTTTAAAGTAAAAAGTGAGTAATTTCTTCTTTTTTTATTTATTATTATTATAATTTATTTTTAGAAAGTTGTACAATTTATTGCTGGAATTGCACACACGATTATCTGTGAAAACTAAACCCATTTAGTGCATTTACTTGACATTACATCTAAATGCAAATATAAATTATATAAATTTAAAAAAGGAAATGCACTGTACGGTGTTTACTTTGGAAACTTTGTCATTTTCTTTGGAGTCCAACACATAAAAAAAAAAAAAACTCAATTCTGACTTTATTTCTCATAAACATCCAACATTTCTGGTGCATCCACCAGTAACTATGTTGTGGGCCTGAAGTGTGAAGCTGTAAGTGTATAAACGAGGTTCCTCTGCTTCATCTGTCTTGTTCGGTCTCCTCCAGAGCCGATTGTAAGACCTATTAAATAAATAAATTGCCTCGCTGAATTTTTTATTTTTTTTGTATTCGAGTCACTCGAGTTACTCAAGGAATTGTTTCAACCCTAGTAGATGTTACAGTAAATAAAAATTTAAAAGAAAACAAAAATAAAAAATATATATATTTAAAATTAAAGTTAAATTTTAACTGCTGGAACTAATAACTAAAAAAAATTTGTGCGTTTATTTCAGTATGTTTTAAGACGTATCCTTACTAACTTTTTTGTTTGGTTTTTGATTGATCGAGATTTAACTTTTAAAAGGTCAGTTGAAATGATCAATATATTCCGAGATGACACTTTTATAAAAATAATTTATATATCTATTACGGTGTAGTAGTTGTTGTTTTTATTTCTTTGTTTTTAATGTAAATGCAGAAATTTGCTGGGAAGAAAAACACCATAAAAGAGAAAAATGCACCAAATATAATTTATTTTTGTTTTTCAATTATTTGTTTGCCTTTTTTTTTATTTAGGTTGATGGGAACGTCAGCACAATATACTGTCAGAACCTCTGTCTGCTCGCCAAGCTCTTTCTGGACCATAAGACCCTGTATTACGACGTGGAACCATTCCTTTTTTACGTGCTCACGCAAAACGACTCCAAAGGGTGTCACCTGGTCGGATACTTCTCCAAGGTGAGCTTCTGTTTTCTTTAGAACGTTTATTAATTAGAAATGTAATTGTCGATTTTTATTTATTTTTTCTCTTAACTCCTGGTTCATTGTGTTTTTGCTTCTTTACAGGAGAAACATTGCCAGCAAAAGTACAACGTGTCCTGCATCATGATTCTTCCACAGTACCAGCGCAAGGGCTACGGACGCTTCCTCATCGACTTCAGTACGTCTCGCATTGTTTTACCGAACCTGCAAACGTGCAGGACTGGAAGACGTTTTGTGTAAATGTGGAGGTGTTTGGGTTATTTCATCCATTCATCAGTCCATCCTTGCTTCCTTCCAATCCATCTAGTTTGTCTTCCCATCATCCTTATAATTGTACAGTGGTGTGAAAAAGTGTTTGCCCCCTTCCTGATTTCTTATTTTTTTTCACGTTTGTCACACTTTAATGTTTCAGATCATTAAACTAATTAAAATATTAGTAAAACAGAACACAAGTGAACACATGCAGTTTTTATTATTGAGGGAAAACAAAATCCACTGAATGGCTAAAGAAAAATTTAAGACTTTGAAGTGGCCTAGTCAAAGTCCTGACCTGAATCCTATTGAGATGCTGTGGCATGACCTTAAAAAGGTGGTTCATGCTCGAAATCCCTCCAATGTGGCTGAATTATAACAATTCTGCAGAGATGAGTGGAGCAAAATTCCTCCACAGCGCTGAAACAGACTCACTGCAAGTTTTCACAAACGCTTGATTGCAGTTGTTCCTGCTATGAGCGGCCAGACCAGTTATATTAGGTTGAGGGGGCAAACACTTTCACACAGGGCCATGTAGATTTTGTTTCCCCTTAATAATAAAAGCTTTCATTTAAAAACTGCATCTTGTGTTCTCTTTTACTAATATTTAGATTAGTTTGATAATCTGAAACATTAAAGTGTGACGAACATGCAAATAAATAAGAAATCAGGAAGGGGGCAAACACTTTTTCACACCACTGTATAAACTTTGTTCCAGTCTTCCTTCTCATGGTTTGCACATCAGTCTGTTCATCTACAGTTTTCTTTATCATCCTCACAGCCATACAT
The DNA here is from genome assembly GCA_039877035.1 of Silurus lanzhouensis. Taxonomy (NCBI): domain Eukaryota; kingdom Metazoa; phylum Chordata; class Actinopteri; order Siluriformes; family Siluridae; genus Silurus; species Silurus lanzhouensis. The sequence continues at coordinate 15,126 of JBCEWE010000539.1, forward strand.
CAGTTCATCCATCCAGACTTCCTTCCAATTATCCTTTAATCTATTTATTGTAATTTTCCACTGATCTATCCACACTTCCATCTCAGTTTTTTATTATAGACCTCATATCCATCCATCCATCTGTCATTCCAACCTTCTTTCCTCGTATCTTTGCATCTGTCCATCCAATCTTTCATCCCTCAAGTATTCCTTCAGATATTTTATTCACTTAGCTTTCTTTCCATCTTCTACCCATCCATCCTTTCATCCATCCATCCCATTCCCACATCTGTTCTTTAATTCAATTTCTTTCTCGTTTCCTTTGTTCTTTCTCCCTCTTCATGACAAGTTTCCTCAAACTTTCCTTTCTTCATACAGTTTTGCCTTCATGATCTTACCACAATCCTCTACCTGAGAATAACCGTTTGTCTGTTTTTGGTCATGTAGGTTACCTGTTGTCAAAACGAGAAGGTCAACCTGGTTCTCCAGAGAAGCCTCTGTCTGATCTGGGCCGTCTTTCCTACATGGCTTACTGGCGGAGCGTGGTGCTCGAGTGCCTGCACGAGGTGCGAGACCGAAAGCTCACTATCCGCCGCCTCAGCAAGATCACCGGCATCTGCCCTCAGGACATCACGGCCACTCTTCAGAATCTAAACATGCTGGAGCACAGAGGGGAACGGTGAGGGAAAGAGAGCGAAAAACTACCCGTGTTCACATGCAGTACTGTTGATCAAACTGAAGTAACTCCTTGATAAATGTGATTTTACGCTTTAATTTAGTAAATAATAAATAGTGGTACCATTACACTAATTCAGATGTGATTAATCCATCATTAACAAAAAGCTACAACAGGACATGGTAGTTTTAGGTTGTTAAAAGTTTATTTTATTTATTTAAAACGGAATTATTCATGCTAGTTAAATATTTAAAAGCTTATTTCTGTTCGCAATTTATTTTACAGCTTTATCATAATACATAATTTATCAGCGTTCTCACTAAATAGGCTGTATATTAAATTATATGGACAAAACCGGTAGTTCTATGTGAAATCAGACATTGAGCCCCGTTTAATGAAAGAAATGGCATGATCTTCGTTTCATAACACCTCTGTGAAGATTCGGCCGTCAAATTGGTAGTCGAATCAAAAAATCCTATCGAAGCATTGAATCTCCAACTGTTCATACGTGGATTTGTGTAGGGGCCTTTAACTCTCTCTCTCTCTCTCTCTCTCTCTCTCTCTCTCTTCCTTTCTATCTAGGCTGGTTCTGGTTCGCAGGGAAAAGCTGGTTTCCTCTCACATGGCCCGTCTCCATGCTCGACCTCGGCTTTTGGAAGTCGACCCGGACTGCCTACGGTGGACACCCGTAATTGTCGCCAACCCTGTGGTGTCAGACGAAGATGAGGATGAAGATGAAGATGACGATGAAGAAGAGGATGGAGAGAAAGAAAACAACAAAGATGTGAGTAATGTCTGTTTTTCCAAACCTTTCAAACATTTATGTGAACGCTCATCGTACCTTACTTTGTAGCATGTATCGAGTGAACTTTAATAACTACGTTGTTTTGTATGCAGCAGCTGAAAACAAATCGCAAAAGTTCCCCACTGCCATGGAACACAAGAGTAGACAAGGAGGACAATGAAGAAAAAAAGTGCTTCCCAACATTCCCCAAGAATCAAAGCTCTCCACCCTCGTCCCCCATACGCAACAGCCTCCTGAGCCCTGAGGCAACGGCTCTTCAAGTCAATGGGGAGCGCCGGGGTCGTGGACGGCCTCCGAAAAACTGGACATGGGGCAAAGTCAAGGATCAACCTCGTCCAGGTCCAGGGCGACCTCGGAAATCCAGGCCCAAAGAGGATGATAATGAAGAATATCAATCTTCAAACAAAATGACACCAGTATCCATGTCTCCATCTTCACTTTTCGCCTCTGAAAAAGAGCTGAACTGCGCTGAGCGACTGATTGGGGCTTCAAGGCACTCTGCACTTCCTACTCCACGCAGCAGAGGGCGCCCCGCAAGGAAAAGGGGAGGCCCCAAACGCCAGTTGAGTGAAGAGTCAGGAGATGATGTGCCCTTGTTAACGACGGTGGGCAGGCTGAGCGAGTCTCCGGTCCCTCGTTCCTGTTCGAGTGAAAGTAGCGAAGAGGAGGATGATTACAATGAAGAGATGGGTACTCGCTCTCCTCCTGTTCTTACCAAGCCGACGTTAGGGCTCAAAAGCAAGGTGGGTAAAAATCACAATTTTATTTTTTTTATGTCCCCAAACTGCCCGCCCCCACATTTGGAGCGGCCGTCTGAACAATGCCAGAGACATATTTTTATAATTACATTTTAAAAATGTTTTACTCACATCTGTATTTGATTATAAATTTTCCCTTAGTTATTAATAGAGCTCAAGGCAGCGATAGCACTGGAACTATCAGCTATCAGCAAAAATCCATACCCATAGTTTTTACAGCTCCTGGTTCGCTGTCAATCAAGTGGGACATCTAGATGAGAATCACTGATGCCACATGCTGTTTGTTTTTACACGACTGTGCTGCACGAAGAGCTATATTCTATTTATTATTTATACTTTATTAATCATATTTTAGTAAATATATTCATATTTATTTCCTTTAGCACATAATCATGATTAAGCACTTTAAATATTTTTTATTTTACTATTGGTTGATTTATTGGTTATCAGCAAGTATGATCTAACCTAGCTATCGGTAAAATCCACTACCGGGTTGACCTTTAGTTATTAATGTAGCCTAATTTTATGTTAGATTCACCCACCAATCAAATGCATAAGTGAGGAAATGTTTTGATTTCAATAGCAAACGTTTTATGATGGTAATAATGCTTTTTTAATGTAATTATACATCTCTTAAAATAATCATAAACTACTAAATAAATAATCTAGCATTAGGAGGCATAATAATTGCATTTAAATCATAATAAAATCTCCTCATTAATACTGGTAGTCACTCCGGCCCATGTCATTTTCTAGTACAGACCGACCCGACCCCCTATTAAAGAAAGAAAAAAGAATATGAAAAGTTTGGGGACCCATGCTTTATGCGATAAATTAATTTAAACCCAGTAATTGCAGATTGTTATTATTTAAACATTATGGGAAATGTAAATGCATGCAAGATAATTTGTTTTGTTTATTTGTACATTCTGAATAAATTCTACCTTCTTTTCCCCCAGAAGCCCCCACGAAAAAGGCGTATCCGTCAGCGTAGCCACCCGCACAGCAGCGTTGTGACTGAAACCATTTCGGAAACCACTGAAGTTCTTGATGAGCCATTTGTAGACTCTGACTCGGAGAGACCCATGCCCATGTTAGAGGAGCAGACACCATTTGGTCATGGCCTTCGATGTTACCCGCCTGCACGCAAACACTTGGACTCTACGCTTAAAACGATTCGTTCTACCAATCTCTCAGAGTCTGATGATGGTTAGTAATACCCTGGTTTCTCCCTGTTTTTCTCTTTTTCCACTGTTTTTCTGTAGTTAATGGTGTGAATTTCTTCTCACCCAGATCACAGTCCTGTGCTGAAACCAGTCAGTGGCCTGAGAAGACCAGAGGAGACTGAGGCTTTCGAAAGAGTGGAGCCTTCTACTGTGACTCCAGAGGTCCCATTAAAGAAGAAGAAAGGGTGGCCTAAGGGAAAAAGCCGCAAGCCGCAACACTGGAAAAAGACCCCTGGGAGAACGCCTGGAAGTGGGGCTACCAACCAGGTTGCTGGCAGCAGTTTGACAGCTCAGTCCTTGGAGGAACCCCCGAGACAAAGCGTCCAGAGCAAACCTGGCAGGAAGCGTCGCAATTATTATCCGCAACAGATCCAGGACGAGGATGCTCGAGAAGAGCTGGACAGAAGTCAGTTGTCTCAGTTACAGTTAGAAAATCCAGAGGACCGAACCTTCAAGAGGAGACCTCTGACATCGGACCTCGACTGTGAAAAGATTAAGGACTCTGATGAAGAAAGCGTTTTCCCTCAACAGTTGAGAGAACAACCTAAACCCAGGAGACGAGGCCGACCTCCGAAGAAGCCTAACCGCGAACCCTCTGTTTCAAAACCTGCACATGTATCAGAGCCTGATGATGATGATGATGATGATGATGATGATGATGAAGAGGAGGAGGAGGAAGATCAAACATGGTCTGAAGAGAAGCCAAGTCGTTCACCTTCTTGCACCTTGTCTCAAGCCTCTGGCTCCCGAGTCCCTCAAAACAGAGATGGCGATATGGCAGACCAAGCAGAGGATGAGGAAAGAGAGGACGATGATCATAACAGCTCAGGCAACAGGAGAACAGGGGCAATGCCAGGCTCAGGAAGTCGGCGAAGTGATGATCACGATGCGGACGATGAAGGTGATGGTCGACTGGAGGAGAAAATTGATGCTGACAAGAGGAGAAAAAAGCGGGACTCTGAGGATGATGATGAAGAGCTAGAAGAGGAGGAGGAGGAGCAGCCATCCCCTCCTCGGTCACCTCCCGTTAAAGAAGAACCACAAAGCGGGGAAGGTTTTTTAGACATGCAGGAGAGTGGGTCACGTGAGTACATTCACAAGCAGGAAGAGGTGGAAGATGAGGAAGACGAAGACGAGGTCCAAGAGGTAAAGACTCGCTCGGTTGATTCCCAGGATGAAAGGCGGCGACGGGAGCAAGAGGAATCCGCAGCTGCAGCCGCTGCCGTTGAGACAGTGACTTCGATTGCAATTCCTTCCGATCCACCCCACATGCAGTCAATGGACAGCAAATCCGACCTTCTGATGGAGACGGAACACCCTCATACAAACTCTGATTTTAAGGACGAGTTAAGCCATCATCCACATGACCACCACCACAGCAGTGAGCTGGATCTGGAGACAGTCCAGGCCGTCCAGTCCCTCACGCAAGGAGAGGCCCAGGACGAGGAAGCTGAGCCACATGGCGCTTACCAGGACTGCGAGGAGACACTAGCTGCCTGTCGAACTCTGCAAAACTATAGCCATGGGGAGGGAGAAGAGGAATCTCTGGCCATGGTTGAAGACTGTGGTACCTCTCAACGTAGCAGCCCGATGCCCAACCCTCCCATGCCCCCTTTAGCCAGTCAATCCGTGCGCTCGGTAAACAGCCCTGGAATGACTCCTGGACCTCTTGAAACTGGACCAAGTGTTTCTGGTCCGGCAGGTGGAAATGGAGGAGGCTACACACAAATAACTCCAGAGCACCCTAGCTCGCTTTCTGCACCGTCGTTGCAGAACTTGGAAACATCACCCATGATGGACGTGCCATCGGTGTCTGACCATTCTCAGCAGGTGGTGGACAGTGGTTTTAGTGACCTGGGCAGCATTGAGAGTACCACAGAGAACTATGATAACCCCAGTAGTTATGACTCTACTATGGGTGGCGGTGGTGGGAACAGCGGTAGCGGAAGCAGCATGTCCGTTACTGTAGCAGCCGCCTCGTCTGCATCTTCGTCGTCAACTCCATCATCCTCTTCCTCACAAGGCAATAGCTGTTCTTTTGTGTCCACTCCTGGCATGTCGTCTTCCAGTGCTTCTGTGGGCTCTCAACTTGCTATGGGCAGCTGCAGCTTGATTCAGCAGGCTGGTCCTGGTCCAAATAGTGGTGGTCCTGGCTCTAATAGTGGTAGTACTGTCCCTCAGCCTCCACCTCCACCTCCTCCCCCTTCCGCAAACACCCCAAGCTGTGGTATCAAGTCTCCGCAAAGCTGTGTAATTGAAAGACCCCCGAGTGCAAGCCAACAGCAGCAGCAAAAGAAGGTTCCTCAGCAACAGCCAACCCCTCAGCCCCAGTCTGCCCCATCAGCACCCCCACCCCCTCCTCAGCAGCAGGCACTTTCCCAATGCAGCATGGGAAATAGTTTTGCTTCCACACCCATGATCATGGAGATTCCTGAGAGCGCAGGAAGCAGTGGAAGCGGTCGAAGCATTTATGACCGAATGGGCCAGGACTTCGGTGCAGGTGGTTATGCTCAACCTTCAGCCACCTTCAGCTTGGCCAAACTCCAGCAGCTCACCAACACAATCATGGACCCTCATGCCATGTCTTACTCGCATTCTGCTGCCGTCACGTCTTACGCTACAAGCGCCACTTTGCCCAATCCCAGCTTGGCGCAGCTCGCTTCGTCCCCACATCCACCTCTGCCACAGGCTCAGGCCACTATGACTCCACCTCCCAATCTCAGTTCAAGCTCCATGAACCTTGGCACTCAGTTAATCCAGTGTAACATGCCGGGGGCAAACATCGGCCTACCTCCTCCGCCCCACACCCAGCGCCTTCAGAGTCAAATGGCCACTGTGAAGGGCCACATCGCAATCCGCTCCAAGGCTTCCCAAATCCCAGCCGGTTCTGCACACCAGCAGCAGATCTATGGCCGGAGCTCGATGCAAGGTTCCCCTCGAACCCTGGCGGTGCAGCGGGGTATGATGCCCAACCTCATGCCCACTCCAGCTGCATACAACTCCATGAACATGAACCAACTAAACGCAGCCATGTCAGCCGGCTACCGCATGCCGCAGCCCATGATGAACAGCAGCTACCACAGCAATTACATGAACCAGCCAGCCCAGTACCCCATGCAAATGCAGATGGGAATGATGGGAGGTCAGGCCTACCCACAGCAGCCTATGCAGCCCAATCACCATGGCAACATGATGTACGCCGGTCCATCGCACCACAGCTACGCTGGCGTCCCCAAACAGTCGCCTTACATGAGCAGATGAGCAAGGGAATCGATATGCAGAGACAAACAAGAGAGTAAAGACATTGAACCCCTTCCAGAAACAGACTCTCGCAATACTCTCCGCGTTGTCACCGGTGCACACCTACTTTCCCGGGGATCTGGAGAATTGGCGTTGTCGTGGTGGACCGTGAGAAGGTGCCGCATCTGGAGAGGTTTTAGTTTTCGTGTCTTTACTCGTACGTCACGGCGGAAAGGTTTTCACTCGGTTTCGCCCCCGAAGCTGTGCAGTTGTCATTGAGCTGTCCGAGGTGCAAACAAACCTGAACGCATCGTGCAAAATGGGGCACTCCTTTCCTTCCCCTGGTGCTCAACACTGGGTTGAAGAAGAAACGAAGCAGCTGCAGAATAAAAAAAAAAAACGGAACAAAGAAACAAACTCGCATCCCAAGCGGGATTGTGCACAGTTTCTGGAATTGACATAGGAAGCCTTACCTTCAAAAAACAGTTGTAGATGAACTTGGCTCTTATTATTATTATTATTATTATTATTATTATTATTATTATTATTATTATTATTACAGCCACTTTTTATGTTCACATTTTTTTTTGAAAGACTTCAAATGCTTGTGTTTCAGTCTAGCCTCATGCTTTGTGTGTGGTTATACAGGGGGAAAGCGTTATTTTTTTATTTTTTTGCTCTTACAAACATCCACACGGACACACAAAAACGCTCTCGCGCACACATTTCGACAGTCACTTCAGAGTCAAGGTGGAGGCACTTCCGCATGTGCAGCATAGACCTACCAAGGAGACACCACGAGACGTATCTAGCAAATCCGTGTCTTCCCAGTTCTCAGTATAGGGACCGCATGCATTACGATTCACAATGGGCACGGAGAAGACTGTACGTAGATGTCCACGAAGTAGCAAGAAAGTACCAGTAGCTCCTGAACACGGAGAGAGAAGGGGGCTGTTAGAGCTCCTGTGAACCGTTTTAGATGTGTAAATATTCTGGTACTTCCTGATTCACAGCACAGGCTCCCTGAACTGCAGAGTGAGTGCCGCCTCTGGTTGCAAAAATAAATACACTCCACTCAGTCCACTAGAGGGCACTCTAATCAAGGGAGGTTCTTTTTTTTTTCTTTTTTCTTTTATACTGCACAGTATACCACAGGTTTGGAGGGTTTATAAAAAATTTTAAAAAACACACTAATACCAAGGGCACTCACAAGGTGTATAAGCGTTGACTCCTACTGACACATGAACAATCACGGACCTTCAAAGCTTCAGCTCGGTAATACAGTGCTGTTTGCGTTTAGGACAGGTAGACGGCGATTCACAGCCGCATTCTTGTACACGCGAAAACCAAAACGTCTTGGTTAAAGCGCACGTTGTACAGGGACTGATACCAATATAGGACAAGGGGCAGAGAAATTCCTTTGTATTTCTTTGTATGTCCAGTATTCAATGTCAATATAAGGATTCTTAAAAGATCTGATGTTTTCGTATATTATTTGTGTGCATTTTATTTTTTGTTTTTTGTTCCTTTTGTTTTATTTTTCTGAATTTTATCAGACTGGGCAGCTTTCTTTTATGACACAAGCTGACTCTTTTTTGACTTTAGTAAACTTATTGTAGAGAAAATGTTTTTTCTATAATATAAAACAAACAAAAAAAAAAAAATCAAAAAACAATTGACATGGATATTGGTACTGTCATTTTTCACTTCTGTTTCAGGAACGAAAAAAAAAATAAATCCGACATATTTTTTAGCTCAACTTGGGGTAATATTAATAAGAAATTCAAAACTTAAAAAATAAATCGCAGCTCACTTCTAGTGAATAAGATGCCTTTAACCTTCCCATTCCATCTCATCTCTAGAGTTTTCTATCTTTGTGTAGTATATTAATGCTATTTTAAAACAAAAGGAGACAATGAATATCTAAAGGTCAATTAGCCGTTCTTTTTTTTTTTTGTTTCGTTTGTTTGTTTTTCTTTCTCCCCGCGCTCATTTTTTCCCCCCGTGTGTGTGTGTGTATAGGACGACTTCCATGTAAGAGGCATGTAAAAATGAGCTCCGTATGTTTGTCTGTTTATATTGCTTCCCAGTTTTTTTTGTATCCTTTGTAATTGTACATGGTGAGTTGTAAGCTAAGGGAGAGCGCGAGCGACAGCGTGTTCGCCTCCTCCCTCCTTTCTATTTTTCCTCCCTGTATGTATTTTCATTTATTTGTTTATTTTTCCTTTCTTAGCAAGTACTTTCAAAGAACTCTGTACATTTTAACATGAAACGAAAATAAATTATGTTGAGCCGTTTTACTAGTTTGTGCCTCGCTCTTCCCTTTCTGTGATCGTGTGATGATGCAGCTCCATCAGATGGTAATTTAAAGAATTCTAACATCATATCAATGTAGTCATTTGTGACAGAACTTTCCTAACAACTGTTAACATCTGTATTTGTGGTTGATCCTGATTTCAAACCCAGCAATTTCCTTTAAAAAGGATTTACTGTTATAATAAACTTTCTGGGAAGATGTTCCACTAGATTTTGTGCAGATTTTTTGACAACAAGGGTGTTCGAGTCAGATACTGATGTAGGGGTGAGGAGGCTCCTGGGGTGCAGTCAGCGTTCAGATTCATCTCAAAGGTGTTCAGTAGGGTTGGAGCTCAACAACAGGAAATCTTCCACACACTTCCAATGCATGGAAAGCAGATCTTCATGGAGCTGGCTTTGTGCACAGGTGCAATGTCGTGCTGGAACAGGTTTGGGTCTCAAAGTTGAGGTGCAGGGAATATTTCATGCTACAACCTCCAAAGACATCATGTACAATCGTGTGCCTCCACCTTTGCGCTATGAGTTTGAGGAAGTCATAGTGTAGCTCCAAAGTCCTGAAGAAGCCGGCGTGCAGTCGACAGTTGTGAACCAATTCTATTGTATTTGTACAGCACTTTCATCAATGGATGAATTTATTTAAAAATAATAATAATTGTAATAGAAATCCATCAGTGTTTGAGTCATTAATATCATTCTATTAATAGATCAGTGTGCCGAGAGTCACATTCGAGTCTTTACACATCAACTTAAGTGATTAAGTTAAGAATCTTGTGATAAAAATGATAATAGGAACATTATAGTTATAATAAATCACTACTTTGGAAAATTAAGTGCAAAAACTTTTGTACTTTTTTTCTCAAGTGAAAGTTTTAAGTGACATTTTTACTGGAGTCACATTTTACTGAGTCTTTACTTGAACTCAAGAACACGTTTTGTTTATTTCATCCATCAGTAATGATGTTACTAAAGAAGAATGAAAAATAAATGATTAAACTCTATTTTGAGCTAATGATTTTATTAGTAATTTTATATTCCCTCTTGTTATTTCTTGGCACTTTATTTCCCTGAATAATTATTTTTCTTGATTTTCAGTCGCAACTATGTAAAAAAAAAAAAAAAATTAAGAGGTCACTTATTTTAAAAAAAACAATTTATAATATTTTATTAATTCTTATGAAGACATGAAGTCTGTAGCGAGTCTTTTATTTTATTATTATTATTTTTTTAATATTTTAAACAGTCTTTTAAATTCAGCTTTTAAGACTCTGGGGACGTTTTAATGAGCCCGAACAGCGTTTTTTTTTTTTTTTTTTATAAGAATAAAGACGCGTTTGATTGTTACTATTTTGTGCTTCTGGTCGTCCATCTTTTCTTTCGTTTCGGACCACAATCCCAAAACAAGCCCTTTGTTGGAGATGAAGTGCACTAAGTAGGATGCACGTGTCGCTATGACGCGTCTCTGATGTAGGAGGCGCGCCGCGGCGGTTTGAGACGCGACACGCGGATGCGCGATCGTTTTAATTCCGCGATTTCCTCCAATCGTGTTAAGGGGCCGGATGGGCGGGGCTAAACATTCGGCGAGGCTTGCTATTGGTCGAGGCGTGCGTCTGTCACCGGCCCTCTGAAACCCGAATAGCGGCGAAGGGAAGGGATATTTCTGATCTGCGCTTTTTTTTAAATGAAATACACACTGTAATTATTATTAACGGATAAAAGAACCGACACCGGAACACACCTGCTGGGAATTGTGTAAGTGTTTCGCTTTAACAGTTTATTTAACAGAAATATATATAAACGATACATTGCGTGTTATTCTCAGAATCTGAAGCGCAAACGATCACATGACCCTCCTGTGATACACCAGGAAAAGGATGGACCGCTGCGGTGTGGATTATTGTGTAGCCTTGTGTAGGAGATACACAACTTTATTGTGCAACATTAAATATTCATTCATGTATCAGATTTCAGGAAAGTGCAGGCGGAGTGAACAAGTCAACAAGGCCGTGTATATGGAGGAGGGGGGGGGGGTGTTTTTACAAAACCCCTCTTTCCATTTATTAGATTAGATTAGATCAGATTCAACTTTATTGTCATTGTGCAGGGTACATGTACAGAGCCAATGAAATGCATTACTCAACAGTAGACTGTACATAAAGTCTTCATTTGTGCAGGTTTAGATTTATAAACACTATTTCAATTAATAGCCATCTTTAAAAAAAAAAAAAAGGGATATAATAATTGATTGTATTTAATTTATTACAGTATAATCATCCGGTTTATAAAATATCATGGCTTTTATACAAAACATTCAAATATGGGGGAATATTTATTTTATATATTTATGTACCCCTTAAATAACAAAAATAAATCTATACTGAGGTGAGATCGCTTTTTATACACCATTATAACCATTAATAATACATTCATAACATGAAGGAAGTTTCATAGGACAAGATATTTAACGTTTTATGTGTTTAAAATTTGTTTATTGTTACAGCAAATAACTTTCATTTCTTTCCTCCTTCGTATCAAATTGTTTAAAGACGAGCTTTGTAACACTCCAACAGGTGGCAGCACAGGGCTGCATGCACAGTCACAGGGAGCGCCGACCTTCATAAGTCAGTGTGTCAAAAGACATCCGTCCTGTGTACATGAGGAGCTGTGCGACTGGTGCTGTTCTGACCGCATGCGCACTCTGTCACTGAGCTCTTCTCGGACGTGAGCTTCTCGCTGGAAACGTTCTCACCTCCGCACCCACATTACTCGCTAGACTTGGCAAAAATAAAGAATCAGCTCAAAGGCTGCCTTTTTGACACCATTGCAGAGATCCAGAGTGAATAGCAGAAGGTGCTTGACATGCCTCGAATAGAAGACTTCCAGGACACGTTGCTGAAGTGGCAGTAACACTGGAAGCGCTGTATTGCTGTGCAATGTTGTCGTGTTAAAGGTGATAGTGTGCAAACGTAGATAAATAAAGTAGCTTGTCTCGAAACTTCTCGATACACCTCGTATGTACAACTGTAGCTAACTGGTGATTCCGATATGCTCTGTTATGTTCCTCAACAACCCCTGTTTCTTTTCATTTCACTCACACAGAAGCAGGTCCATGTCGTCACGGTCAGGGTACTAACATCGCTCCCTCTGTCGTCTCGATTTCAGGCGCCAGTTTTCTTCTAAGATGATCCACAGTTTGTTTCTGGTGAACTCCACGGGAGACATCTTCCTGGAGAAGCACTGGAAGAGCGTAGTGAGCCGCTCGGTGTGCGATTACTTTTTCGAGGCACAGGAACGAGCCAGCGAGCCGGAGAACGTTCCCCCGGTGATCTCGACGCCGCACCACTACCTCATCAACGTGCTCCGACATCGCATCTACTTCGTAGCCGTGATCCAGAGCGAGGTTCCTCCTCTGTTCGTCATCGAGTTCCTGCATCGTGTTGTCGACACCTTTCAGGTGTGTGTGTGTGTGTGTGTGTGTGTGTGGTGACATTTGCTTTATTAATATTTTTTATCTATTTACAAACACAGGATTCAGTTCTTAAAGATGTGCCTAAAGTGAAATTTGTATTGTATGTATAGTATCACCTCGTTGCAGTGATGCCACACTGAAATTCAATCCCTGTCCAGTCACAAGACTTTATTAGAAGGATGTGAATGTTTAACATACCGTACAGAACTTTTTTGATTCCAAGATCCAAATCAGACTTTTGCTGCATACTAATTCGAATATCGACCGAACCCGATCCCCAGGACTACTTTGGCGTGTGCACCGAGGCAGCTATTAAAGACAACGTGGTGGTGGTGTACGAGCTGCTGGAGGAGATGCTGGATAACGGTTTCCCCCTGGCCACTGAGTCCAACATCCTGAAAGAGCTGATTAAACCTCCGACTATCCTGCGCACCGTCGTCAACACCATCACAGGTAACCAGCGACTCAGTGACCACCTTCACACCATGCCCCTGTCAGATTCTGCATTTTGATTGGTCAGGAGGTGTAGATTAGTTTGTTCTACAGTAGCACCAGTTTTTAAATTGTTAACGTTTCTATAGCTTTATAATGAAACCCGGACACTCCTGTAGTTGTACTTTTTCTAATAAGGAGAAAACATTTGTTTAAAGCGAGTCTCCAGTGTGAGCATTTGTACTTGTGAGTGTGTCCAAAAGTGTTGAAGTTGTAAAAGCGTGTTTATGTTTGTGTGTATTTAAAAGGAAGTACTAATGTCGGAGAGCAGCTCCCCACAGGTCAGCTCTCGGTGGTGCCATGGAGACGCACAGGAGTCAAATACACCAATAACGAGGCTTACTTCGATGTGGTGGAAGAGATCGATGCCATAATCGACAAGTCAGGTACACAACATGCTTGGTTTATATTAGGGATGCGCGTCTCCATAACTGAGGCTGATGGGATTCGCACCCACAATGCGATACATTAAAGATTCATATGAAGCAGCTACTGATCTGATTTCGATACTCTGCTAGTTCACGTTTGCTTCTTTGGTTCAGACAGACAGCAGATCATCAATTTACTTAAGAGCTTTCTGACTTCTAACACGTCCGTTTTACATACAATACCTCTGTTGTTAAAAAAACAATCAAGTAAAACCAGCAAAACGTTCTTTTCCTGTTCGGTCTGCAGGAAGTTACAGCTCTGCCTCTGCCATGTTAATCTGTATTCTATGTGACTCTCAGGACACGCCTCGGCCTCTGTAGTGTTGTAATTCCTCATAATTACGTAGCAGCAGCAGCGGTGCTGAGAGAACGCGCACGAGAAACGGTTTAGCGACGAGAAATCGATTTAAATGTCAAATATTATTCGGCTGCTCTCATTAGGGGTCACCACAGCGGATCATCCGTCTCCATATAGATTTTGGATGTGGATGTGGTGAGTGAATACATGCAGGTAGTTGGTTTGAAAAAGGCAGATGTAGAGGACAGGGGGGTCCTGCCGTCTCTGTAGACGTCTTCCTCGTCTTGGCCAACAGTAGCCCAATTTCCACCGGTACCCTGTTGGCTAACGATACCTGTGGCGGTCGTTTGTAATCTGGGCCTCAACCGATCCGGTATGAATTTCTGATTCATGATCCACATATTTGATTTGCCGCATGTTTTACGCTGGATGCCCTTCCTAACACAACCCTCCACATTTATCCGGGCTTGAGATCGACACTGAGAGTGACCTGACTTGTGCAACCCTAATGTCCGGGTTAGTCTTCATATCAAATATTAGTCACAAATTATTGGTCACTTTCTAAATAATAAAAGTATAGCACATTTACTAATAATTAGATAGAAATAAATTGTTTTTTTTCTGATGCAAATATGTCAAATCTCAACTTGTATCAGATGCACTTTTTTTAATTAATGCATCACGTCATTAATTTTTATGCCGATGTACCGATGCGAAATGCTGAAACTTCCCAGCTCTAGTTTTTGCATTACAACAGGGCACTAAACAATCAAGTTCATTGGGTTACAAATTAATATAGTAATTAACGCTCTCCAAAATTCACCAGTGTTTACTTCTGGGAGCAGTGGAGCCAAAACATCACTAGCCAATCAGAGTAAAGTGCTGTAAAGATTTGTGCCATCACTTTTTGTTTTTTGTCCCCTGAAAGATTTGTATTTAGAATGTTTTTTATTAGTGCTGCTTAATATATCATTTTTTACTTTTGGTGTGTCAATACTTTTTCTTATTATTATTATTGTCATTATTATTATTAGCACTGCATCAATGTATTCTAAAGTTCAAATCTTTAACCACTGCTGCAAGGGCCTTTACCCTCAACTGTTCAAAATGAGATAATTATAAGTCAGTCTAGACTAGTGGGCGTCTGCCAAATGCTATAAATGGATTGTAAACAGTACTTTTGTTTTTGGGTGTCTATATTTATACTTAATGCTTCAGGGTCTTCAAGAAGCATTTGTTTTATCTTTGCTTAAGCCGGCTCATGTCTGAGCTAAGAACCCATCCTGCTGTGATTTTTATGTATGATGTCATGCCGTATCTGTTCCGTACCGTAAATTGCTCAGTGCTCGCTAAAGTGAACTGATCTTCATCAAAAGCAACAGTTCCTTTGTAGACTTGTGCATCTGTGTCATGTTCACTAATACCGTAGTGCTGTTATTATTATTAGTAGTAGTTGTAGTCCTGAAATCAGACTTTCTCCTGCTCCATTATTTAGGTTCTACAATAACGGCAGAGATTCAGGGTGTGATCGATGCATGCGTGAAGCTGACAGGAATGCCGGATCTCACCTTGTCGTTTATGGTAAGTCTGATCACTTTGGATCATTTTGAACGCTGCCAAGAGTCCAAAATATCTTTACTCATATTTGTGGTAATAAAAATCTGAAGTGTTTAATTATTATTATTATTATTATTATTATTATTATTATTATGAAATGCATTTTGATGTTAAATGACTCTCTCTCTCTCTCTCTCTCTCTCTCTCTCTCTCTCTCTCTCTCTCTCTTGCTCTCTCTCTCAGAATCCTCGGCTGTTGGACGACGTGAGTTTCCACCCATGCGTCCGCTTTAAACGCTGGGAAGCCGAGCGGATCCTGTCCTTCATCCCTCCGGACGGAAACTTCCGGCTGCTCTCGTACCACGTCAGCTCTCAGAAGTGAGAAAGAATTTTCTCCTTCCTTTTCTCCAGATCAGTTTTCAACCCTTTACATCCTCACACAAAGTTTTTAACTGCACATGTGATGCAAAGTTTTAACCTAAGATCCCTCACTTTCTTTCTCTCTCACTGTACTTTCTGCTCTCAGCCTGGTGGCCATCCCGGTGTACGTCAAGCACAACATCTCGTTTCGCGAGGGCAGCTCTCAGGGCCGTTTCGACCTGACGCTCGGCCCCAAACAGACCATGGGGAAAGCCGTGGAGTCGGTGCTGGTGAGCAGTCAGCTCCCGCGCAGCGTCCTCAACGCCAGCCTTAACTCTTCACAGGGAACCTACACCTTCGACCCCGTCACCAAGGTAGTGTTTAGTGTTCTGTTCTAGTTAGTTCAAAACTCATCAAAGCCAAAGAAGTGTGGAAACTGTAATCAAGATATCATATGATGGGCCTGAATGATATTGCCTTATTAGAATATTAGGCCACGCCCAGTTTCACATTATGACCGAACATAGAAACATTTTTACACACCACATGCCCTGTGTGTGTGTGTGTGTGTGTGTGTGTGTGTGTGTGTGTGTGTGTGTGTGCAGCTCTTGACATGGGATGTGGGGAAGATCAACCCACAGAAGCTGCCCAGTCTGAAGGGCACCATGTGTCTGCAGGCCGGAGCTTCCAAACCAGACGAGAATCCAACCATCAACATCCAGTTTAAGATCCAGCAGATGGCCATCTCAGGTACGTTCAGGAACTCTCGTTTGAATCGAATGATAGGTTTCAGGTTGTCATGGTGATATTTAAAGGGTTCATAGTTCACTTTGTCAAAGATTTATAAAGGGTCTAGTCCACAATTTTCACACTAACTACCTTCATTCAGTGTCATTAAGCGTCCAAGAAACCAGCTCAGTTCTAGTTTATGGTTCAGCAGCTGTAATCAGCCGTTCTCACGTCAGCTTTTGTCACGTTACCATAAAACTACAGAGAGAAAAAGGCTTTTACTTGACACATACACAGACCAGGTATAACATGACATTATAACATTCTAAATGGTGAAGTGAAGAACACAGATGATCTCTTCATTGTGGCACCTGTTAGTGGGTGGATTTATTTATTAGGCAGCAGGTGAACATTTTGTTTAAAGTTGATGTTAGAAGCAGGAGAAATGGGCGAGCATAAGGATTTGAGCAGCTCTTGTGAGATGTTCCTGGTCTGCAGTGGTCAGTATCTATTAAAAGTGCTCCAAGGAAGGAACAGTGGTGAACCGGCGACAGGGTCGTGGGGGATGAGGATCATTGATGCACGTGAGGAGTGAAGGCTGGTCAGAAATGCTGTCAGAGCTTCGGTAACTGAAAATATTCTTGTGACTCGCGATGCTGTGATTCGACCACTAGGTGGAGCGCTCGTCTCTCCCAAGCTCTCTGCTCCGTCAGAGTTCAACGCTGATCCTCACGGGTCGTCTGGGTTCACATGCAAATGCTGCTGATGCGTGTCGCATCCCAGCACCATGGTAACGTATTATACAATAGGAACTCTCGGAGTGACACTTTGTTCTCTTTCCTCCTTTGTCCTGAAGGCCTGAAGGTAAATCGGTTGGACATGTACGGCGAGAAATACAAACCGTTCAAAGGCATCAAGTACATGACCAAGGCGGGAAAATTCCAGGTGCGGACCTAGAGGCCGATCTCAACTCCAGCAGCTTCCAGCCGTCTCCAATGACAGCGTGCACCCAGTGGGACATTACTGTGTGTGTGTGTGTGTGTGTGTGTGTGTGTGTGTGTGTGTGTGTGTGTGTGTGTGTGTTCGGGGGTGGGATGAATGGGGGCATAGAAATGCAGAATATGATTTTGGGGGTTGATTTAAAGAAGATTTTTCATGATTTAAATGATAATGATATGTAAGTGCTATTGGATAAACATTGTTCAGGTGAAAGTATTCCTTGGAGTAAACCACTGTACGCTCGTTCGGGTGACGAAGGAAGTGTGTATGTCGTGTTTATAAAGTCTGAAGAACACACCGATCTTCCTAGTGTGTTCTTCACCCTGCTCTCGTGTCCAGGGGTTAGCACTCGCAGCTTTCATTTCTAAAGAAAATCCAACAAATTTGTCCCCGTCCTTATAATTCCTACCAATTTTGCATCGTGTCTCTTGAAGACGTCGTGCTCCTCTTTTTTCACATCTTAGTCCTGTTTATTTATTTATATTTTTCTTGTTCAGTTTATGTCATGGAATTGTCTATTTATTTTAAGCTTCAATTGTTGAACTCAAAGATGTTAGCAGTAGATTTTAGTCCAGATGCGGTAAGAAAACCTACATGGAAGCTACAACACAATACATACATGGTTACCGTTAGTTGATTGGTACCTCCACCAGTAACTCCACCAGTAACTCAACCAGTAACTCAACCAGTAACTCCACCAGTAACTCAACCAGTACATCCACCAGTAACTCCAGCAGTACATCCACCAGTACATCCAACAGTAACTCCACCAGTACATCCACAAGTAACTCCATCAATACCTCCAACAGTAACTCCACCAGTATCCCCAGCAGTACATCCACCAGTAACTCCACCAGTACCTCCAACAGTAACTCCACCAGTAACTCCTGCAGTACCTCCACAAGTACATCCACCAGTAACTCCACCAGTAACTCCTGCAGTACATCCAAAAGTACCTCCACAAGTACATCCACCAGTAACTCCACCAGTAACTCCTGCAGTACATCCAAAAGTACCTCCACAAGTACATCCACCAGTAACTCCACCAGTACATCCACCAGTAACTCCACCATCATACACTTAGCTCTCCATTTTACTAATGCCTTCACCCCTATGATGACCGAGACTTCAACAGTGCTGTTTCCTGAACCACGTTATAACCCAGCGTTATTACAGTTCACAAGAACATCTGGACAGAGTCTCTCTCTCTCTCTCTCTCTCTCTCTCACACACACACACACACACACACACACACATTGTGGATCAGGAATGTGTTTATAGGTATATAATATATATAATCTATCAGAGGGGACTCTATAACCACTATTTCACTGATTGGTGATCACTGAGGAAGTTTACTGAGGCACCAAGGACCAATTAAATACTCTGATGGTTGTTGTTCACTGGATTTTTTTTGTTTGCTGTGTTTGTTTGTTTGTTTTTCTTTGATGGCTTTGCAGTGATGCAAAATAAAAGACCAAACTTTAAAGATTGCTGTGTGCTTCAGAGTGACCTGAACACAAACCCAGGCTTTCCAGGATCTGGACTACCATCAGTCCCACAGGCTGTGACTCTGTAATCTCTGACTCGAAACAGGCTCTGTATTAGACGAGTCTATATAAATTCTGACTCTATGACTCTTATAAACTAAAAACGAGACAAAATAAGCTCTAATCCAACAAAACCTCTAACCACATTAAAATAATAATTATAGTAATTAAACAGAATTAAACTGATTATTGATACATTCCAGCGTGTAAAGCTCACAATCAACCAAAAAGCTCTGACTTCACACCACATTACTCCAAAACTGATTCAGTCTCTGACTCTATTTACTCTGACTCATTATAAACTCTGATTCTTTATACACACTGACTATATATAACCTGAGGTGTTATAAACATTGAATCTGTATATACTTTGAGACTTATATATACTGACTTTATATATGATCTGACTCTTATTAATCCCTGACTCTGAATTTACTCTGACTTCTTATTAGCCCTGACTCTGAAAGTACTGACTTGTTATAAGCCCTGACTCTGAAAGTACTGACTTGTTATAAGCCCTGACTCTGAAAGTACTGACTTGTTATAAGCCCTGACTCTGAAAGTACTCTGACTTGTTATAAGCCCTGACTCTGAAAGTACTCTGACTTGTTATAAGCCCTGACTCTGAAAGTACTCTGACTTGTTATAAACCCTGACTCTGAAAGTACTGACTTGTTATAAGCCCTGACTCTGAAAGAACTGACTTGTTATAAGCCCTGACTCTGAAAGTACTCTGACTTGTTATAAGCCCTGACTCTGAAAGTACTCTGAGTTGTGATAAGCCCTGACTGATTTTACTCTTTATTAACCCCGACTCTTTATATGCTTTGACTCATTATAAGCCCTGATCTTTAGATATTCTGACTCGTTATAAGCCATGATTCTTTATCAACTCTGACTTATTATAAGACACGACTCCTTATATTCTCTGACTCCTTATAAGCCCTGACTCTGAATATAGTCTTAATAATCTTTAGAAGCCCTCATTATTTTTCTCCCACTATTTTGATTCCTTCTGAATTTATTCACTGACATTCATCACAGAATTTCTCTGATTTTCCTGGAGATTTGTTCCTCGAGGTGGAGCACAATATCTCACCAGAACATCAATTTAATATCAATTAGATACATTTTTAGATTTAATTACACTTAATCGCATAAAGATTTGCTGCTGAAATGTTTCTAATGGAGAGAATTAATTATTAATCCATTTTGACTACAGGAGCAAATACAGTTCAATATAATTATATCAATTCAGCAATTAAATATAAAAACACTTTTTTTGGTGCAAATTTTTTTTTTTTTTTTTACAAATTTTGATATATATTTTTTTGAAGTTTTATATTTATAGTAAATCTGTTTTGCAGCAGTTCTGAATGTGTGCGTGTGTCTACAGTCCTAAAACCACCCCAACAATTTTAACCCTTCTGCTCCCACAAAACTCCACTCCACACTTTCCTTCAGCCCCACAGCCCAGGCTCTTCCTCCTCCTCCTCCTCCTCCTCCTCTCTTTAACTCTAAGAGCAATGGACACTAAAGGAGGGGCCCAGATGGACAGAAACTTTTTTTCTCTTCATGTGTTATCAGTCTTTGAATAAATGTGCAGTGTCACGGTTTGGCCGGCAGCTTGTCTGCAATGCATTCTTCTTCTTCTTCTTCTTCTTCTTCTTGACTCAGCTTCTTCTTCCTCTTTTTTTCTTCTCGCTTCTTTTAATCTCTTGTACATCTGAGAATATGCAAAGGCAAACAGGACTTCATGGTGAGTAGATTTTCTTTTTCACCCTTTTGATGCGTCTTTAAGCTCATGGGGTGCGCGTGCGTGTATGTGTGTGTGTGTGTGTGTGTGAATGTGAATGCGTGTGTATTCCTACTAGGGAAAGTGATTAACTCATCACTGCTGTAATTAGTCCAATACACATCGATCTCTGATAATCTGATCTGTAACTCCTGTACTTTCTCCCGTATTTGTGTTGCTAATCGATGCGCGAGCTCTTTATCTTTTTTTTCTTTTTAATCTTCTTCACTTGTTTTCTCCCCAAGATTGTTTTTATTATTATTATTTATTTACTTAGTGCTGTGCTGGTGTGACTTATAACACATTTGACCACTCACACACACTCACACACACACACACACACACACACACACGCGCGCGCAAACTGCGGGGTGCTTTATCCCGGAGCGTGTTTGGTTTTTCACCTTGTCACGTGCTTGATAAACATTAGAGAAATGTCAACTTAATTGCAGTTGCACTAAAGAGTTAACACTTCGGGACGGTGGTGGTGGTGGGGGTTTTGTTGCGGGGCACGTGCGCCCATAGAAGTGCACAGCTAAACATATTCCTTAGGTTTATTGCACATTGTTTGGAAACGTGCACACGCAAAAAAAAAAAACAAAAAACAAGGCATAGTTTCTACGATAAGGCGCAAGCGCGAGACCGTTGGTGACGGTTTCTTTTTTTTTTTTTTTTTTCCTGGTTACATCCTATATAGTAAAACAGTGCGGTTTGGGACGTGCCTCCCCTTCTCCCCCCTCCCCCACCCCCAAAGGCATTTAACTCGTCTAAGGTTGGGGGGGGGGGGGCATGCGAGACTTTTTTTTTCCCCTTTTCATTTCATCAAGCCACGTGCTCCGTGTCGTTGCGTGGCGCGTGCATTCTGTGGCGCGTTCACATTCACAGGTTCGTTGCATCTTTTTAATTAATTTTATTTGCATTAATATATATATATATATATATTTTTTTTTTTTTTTCACGCACGCGATGTTGTTTAGTCTTGTTTTATTAGTCACATGTTTAGAGAGAGAGAGAGAGAGAGAGAGAGAGAGAGAGAGAGAGACTGACTAACTCACCTTGTATCTATTAAGTAACAACAACTCTCTCTATATGAACGAAAGTGTTGTTCTCCTGACTTTCCCTCACTTTGTGCTTCTTCCACACATTACTGAAGGCGCAAAATAGCACGAGATCTTTAGATGTGAGAGAATGAAATTTTCACTTGAACTATGAAACTCAAACATGACAATGTGCACAAAACCTGCTCAATAAACATCTGCTTTCCATGGGTTGGAGTTGAAGATCTGCTGCTATAGAGCTCTGACCCTAATGAACACTAAAGTCATTTTCCTGCTTACGGCACCCCAGACCTCCTCATCTCCTCTTATATTCCCAAGAGTGGAGTTTATTATAACAACAAATGGAGACTAAATGTGGAATAGGATGTTCAAAAAGAAGCACATGGTCAGGTGTCCACAAACTTTCGTCCATATTGTGTATCAGGGTTTTTATTTGATCAGACACAAAATCAATCGCTAGGTTTGAGCTGCTACAGGAATATCCAGCTGTGATGTATGTAAATATCAGAAAGAACTGCATCATTGGATTTTCAGTGCTGTTTGGATGTACAGACTGTGTATGCATTTACACTGTAATCTGGATTTATGGTGATTCTGGAGATACTGAGTTAGTTCTTCCTGGTTGGGTTGCCAGATTGTGCCAATTTCATGGTGTTTATTTTCTAATATTTAATATCTAGACAAATGGTTTGCATTTGCATATATATAAAGACTAATCTCAAAGTATTTGATTAATCAGATTGAGGTTTTCCGATCTGCCAACCTGCAAATCCACATGGTTTCTTGAGTTCATCCCTATAAAAATAGTTATGATATGATACTAAGACATTTTTATTCCAGTGAGAGGTTTAGATCTCACTGTGGTTAAGAAGGATTCTTTTTTTTGGACCAAATCTGATGTTCAGAAAGTGGTGCTGTTGGGTAGCGTGGGCCACAAGAAGCGTACTGAAGTGTAAACACTATGTTCATGTTGGCTTCTAATTCGGGTTCGTAGTAGACTCAGGATTTTGTGGCACGTCGAAGGCTGTGACGGATTCGGTCTAATTTTAGACCAGTGCTTCAGCCTCAGACGGTAACAAGACTCCGGTCTCGCAAACTTACACCAGGATTGAAGATGATATTTCTTTTTTAGACAAATAGAATGAACATGAAGCATTTTATTGAATAAAGATACATTTTTGTTGTTTTGCTTCATCGTTAATAATCGCACTTTTTGTGACGTTTATTTTGCATCATTTTTTTTTTTTTACTTTTTAAAACGATTCGTCTACATTTCAAATCACATGAATTATTTCTTCTATATGCTTTGTTTGTCACACGTTTTATTCGCACATTGCACTAAACAGGACCACGTGTAAAAAAAAAATAAAAATAAAAAAAAATAAAAGAAGGGCTTCCTTTATTTTTTTCACATGTATATTTGTTCCCATGTTTAAAGTTGGTGCACCAGGAGAGAACATCCTCAGAGTCTCACAGCGGGATGTGTAGTTCACTGTATGTCCAGTAGGGAGGCGCCTCCACACTACAGGGTAAATATGTAAAAAGGAAAAAAAAAAACCCCTTTGCGGTGCACCTCATGTTCAATCCGAATCCATAAACGCATTTCTCTTTCCTTTATTTCGTCAAAGCTCGTTTCGCGTGTATAAGAATTGCGTTACAATTCGCGAGCGCGAGACAAAAACTGAAATGTGCTGCTCTACAGGATTTCTTTTTGCAGACAAAGGAAAGTGCGCGCGCTCGCGGACGCGCTCACTCACTCACTCACTTACACGCACGCTAAAAACGCGCGTGCACGCACATATCGCTGGTTATTCGCGCGTGGGCAGATGCGCCATTACGAGTACGCGGTTTGTCACACGTCTCACGGACGCCGTGTGTGCGTGTGAGAGAGAGAGAGAGAGAGAGAGAGAGAGAGAGCGCGCGCTGGGTGTGGCGCGTGTATTCTTTGCTGATTAATCTACAGCCCTTTCTGAAGTTCCGTTATTCAGACTTAACGCGGACACGCACGCGGACGCGCACACGTACGCCACTTCCTCCTCCACCACCACCACACTGCAGTGCGCGCGCATGTGGGCACGACGTTGTGCCATTATACACTGTGTTATATGCGTTTTATTGCACACGATATCAACCTGCTTTTATTGTTAATTTCCCCCCCCCAATATATATATATATATTAATGCTAATTTGTTCAACCACTTACAGAATTGTGCAGTGCGTGTGTGTGCGTGTGTGGGGTGGGTGGGGGGGAGAGTAAGTTTTAGGTCTTCAGCTTTTTTTTATGTAATTCAGGTTGATTGTAAACTCAATTCAATTTGTAGTCCACCTTAACACACAATGGCAACGAACAACGAACAACCCCCTGACACTTTATGAGGAAGGATGCCTTTTTGAGCACCCGAACTCAAAAACGAACCCATCCTCCACACCAAATGTCCATGCTTTAGAGTTTCATCATTATGACCTGATCAATGATGGACACCTGCATGCTAATCCAGATGTGGAGCTTTTCTAAGAAGTGGATTTCAAACCCAAATGTTCTACACAGCAGTATTTTAGGTCCACATACACGTGTAATGATCATATACACAATGTATATACATATTTTTTATGGGTGTGCAGATCAGCACAGTACCTGTGCACTACAGAAACGCTATTCAATATTAAAATGATATTTTTGATGAGTCGTCACTTGGATGTCAAGTTTGTTTATTACCTTTGATTGACTGCCAGCCGAAACGGTGGGAAACAGGACTAACAAGGCAGGCTTGAGGTGATTGATGAACAACTCAACTACATTAGTACATGATTTCACTAATGCTCTTGTGGCTGAATCTCTTTTAAATCTTCACAAGCACACTACAAAATCTAGAGGAACATTTTCCCAGAAGAGTGGAGGTTATTATCACAGCAAAAAGAGACTTAATGTGAAATGGGATGTTCAAAAAGCACAATCTTAGGGTCAGGTGTCCACAAAAGTTTGGTTATAACATTTATATGTGAGTGACATAAACATTTAGTTTTTCTCAATTTTACACAAATGAGTTATGACCAAGTAAAGCAAAAAAACCCGAATGATTACCTGAAATGATTACTTTAGTACAATCCTTACAGTGTATGTGGTCTGATGTTTCTTCAGTTCCCTGCTCACAACTTTAGTTCCTGTCTGCAGTTACTTCCTGTTCACCTTTTAAAGCCTAAAAATGGAAAAATATCTCTCAGTATATGTGTATAGAGACAACATGAAGAAATAGAAACCTGGGAAAGAAGAAGCTGATGCTTATCTGAGAAGTGAGGGTCAGTAATGAGAGACTACAGGTGTCATGATTGACCTCACTAGCGAGTGTGAATAGGCAAGCTTTTGAAAATGATTACATTTTCTGTTTCTCTTCTCTTTTATACCGCAGTCTGTCGGTGGCTAGAGGAGCTCTGAACTGACATGGCTCCTGTGAACCTGCTGATGTTGGACCGGACACTCGCTCTGCTGTACGGAGAGAGGCTCTCTGACTTCTACATATCCTCAAAGCCTGTTTGTACAGGTGAATGAAAATGAGCATTACATTTCTCTCACAGTAGCAACATCTGTCACGGCTCTGCTGCTTTCCTTCCCTTCCCTTCTATCTTTCCCATATTCTCCCAGCCCACTGACTGTATGGACACCTCTGTGCACTGTATCGCTTCCTGTATTGCTTCGAATTGAATTTTGAAGACATCCCAGCATGCACAAGCCTCAGAATGGGCCTGCTCCCCCGGCACCGGATGCATATGAATTCCCGTTGGATGAAGAGGACGCTAGGGTGTTCCTTAGACCCGGGGTAGCGAGCACGGTGTCTCCTCTGAGCCAGTACATCCAAACCGAGCACCAGCATGCAGGACTCTTCTCCATGCCCCAGGATCCTGTGAGAAAAAAAAGGAAAAGGTGTGGTGTATGCGGGCCCTGCATGCGAACGGAGAACTGCGGGACCTGCACCAGCTGCATCAACAGGAAGGTTGCACATCAAATCTGTAAACTCAGGAAGTGTGAAGAACTCAAGAAGAGGAGGGTCACCTGGCAGGTAAGAGGCTGAGATGAAACACTGACACACACATACACACAGCTGTTCTTAATGCCCGGTAGTTTCTGTAAGAAATGTCCTCCATGCCTTGCTTAGAACATTATTTGGTGGTATGGCGTGGCATTGATGTCATGGACCAATCATAAACATGACATGCACATTATTATAAATCAACAATGTAGTAAACAGAGGCTTTCAATTACACGATATGGACAAAAGCATGTCGACATCTGCTTCTTTTTATAACGTCCCTGTGCTAATTTAGTCCCAATTTGCTCTTACAGTAAGCTCAACTGTTTAGGGGAACATCTTCCATCTTCCCAAATGTGTTCAATAGGCTTTTTTAGCAGGAGATCTTCCACTCCAAGCCATCTAAAGCAGATCTTCATGAAACTGGCTTTGTGCACAAGGGCATTGTCATGCTGGAACAGGGTTTGGGTCTCCTAGTTCAAATGAAGGGAAAATTTCACATCCTGTGCAAATGTGTGCCTCCAACCTTGTTGGCAAAAGTTTGGAAAAGGTCATAAGGTCAAATCCCAGCACCACAAACTGCCACTGCTGGACCGTTTAGCAAGACCCTTTTCCCTCAACTCTTCAGTTGTACAACTAAGATAAGATACAACTAGGATAAGGGCATCTGTGAAATGGCATATATGTTAATGTAACCAACATATTTTAACCTCCATTTTCTCAACATAATTTTTTATTTCTGGCATATTTTTATTGCTTAATTCTGAATTTCCTGATGTCATCAAAAGGAACTTCTCACTTTCTCACTCAATCAGTAATTTCTGTAGTGTGCAAAGAAGCTTAGTTTAAAGGTCATACATTGTTCATTATCCATCAGGACAATGTTTTAAATACATTTTTTTTTGTCTTTATGAAATGATGTATGTGTAACAAGAAGTCGTGTTGTGATTAGTGTGCAAAAACCTGGAGTTTAAGAGAAATCGGACCCCACGGTTTTGGATTTCACCACAGTCAGGCCGCTTTCAAAGTGAAAACACATGTGAGCTAAACGTTTCCTTACACACTTCGGGCCACCGAATTTTCACCCGAGCGTTGAAGCGTGTTTATTAAGCGAAAAAAGCTGCCAGCGTGAATCGCTTTCCCTCGCTCTTAATCGAAATCATTCATGACTTTCCACACGAGTCAGGTCACGTGGCATCTGTGTCACTTCGGATCCATAGGTTTCATTATGACGTCGATGTTGACAAAGCTACAGGAAGGAAAAGGTTCTCAAATCAAGACCACAACTTCTTGTAGATCCTCCTTGCTGTTTGATGTATCTCTGAGACATTCCTCATCTACCCTGTCCAAACTTGTCCTCCACATGTCCTGCCAGTCCTGACCTAGTTTACCTTTACAGCTCAGCTTTTTGACCACTCAGAAGACTATAAATTACACAATTCAGCCTCTAACTAATTACTTTGTTGACTGATAATAAGGTTAAAACCTTTTGTTCTCATTTGCAGTTTGTTGTTTGCGCTCATGCCTCAAAGCCTCGGTCTTTAACTGTAGATCAGATCAGGGTTACTTTAAGGCTAAAGCCGTAAAAACAGTTGTATTGAGACTCACCCAGTTTAATAGACTTGAGTTAAAGAGATTTGCCTAACTTCGCTCCGGCCGCTTTCTTTAGCCCTGATAAGACTTACCTGTTCCTAGAGAGTTGGAGACACAGGCTTTCGAAGCAGCATGGTGTTTTGATTGCGGCTTGACCTAAAGTAAAGAAATGTCTTTAAGAACAGCTGCTGTTTGTTACGTCACAGGACAGCTTAACACTCATGATGATGGACATGATTAACTAGAATTACCTTGATTGAAGGGTGGAGATGTATCCTAGCTCTGGCTTTCCTAGACTCCTTATTACTTAAAATCCTAGTCACAGTTTTGCATTTAAGTCTCCATCATAACCACAATTAAGATGGATTTTTAATGAAAGGACTTTTGGTGTCACCCAGATGAGACCAGTTCCTCTCAAGGTTTTTTAGGAAGTTTTAACTTGTCACTTTTGGGACAACATCCATTGTTGAATGTGCTTTACAAATGCAATTGACTGGTACTGAACTGGTTCTGAGGTGGTATAAAGTTTCAAGACTCGCTCTGTTTACAAGAAAGTACTTTATCTACGTTTACACACCACCAACTTCAAAATAGTCCCCTTGCATAGCAATACAGCGTTCCTGCAACTTCTGGAACGCATCCTGGAAATCTTATTATCATTTGCCCTGGATCTCCAGAATGGTGTCAAAACACCACCCTTTGAGCTGCATTCTCATCTTTGGTAAGAGGACAAAGTCTGCAGGAGCCAAATCTGGCGAGTAGGATGGGTGAGATCATGTTGTTTCTGGCAAGAAACTCACATGTGAGGTGGTCAGAATAGCAGATGTGGTAACGCATGTGGTCAGAACAGCACCAGTTGCACAGCTCCCGATGTAACACAGAATGATGCCTTAAGCCACACTGACTTATGAAAGTTGGTGCTCCCTGTGACTGTGCGTGCAGCCTTGTGCTGCCAACTGTTGGCGTGTGACAAAACTAGTCTTGAAACTTTTTGATACCACCTCATATGTCTACAGTTGCAGCAAACAGTTTCTCGCTGGACAGTGAACAGTTGATAATCTTAACGATGATGAAACTATAATGAATAATTTTTTTCTATAATAGGAAGATGGGTTCTCTTTTGAGTCTCGTTGCTCTCTAGGTTTCTTCCTCATGAAGCGTCAGGGAGTTTTTCCCTCACCTTTTCCTCACCTCTGGCTCACTTACTAGGGACAAACTTGCAGGACCAATTTTAAACGTATAACTTAAATCCATTAGTTTTTGTATCTCTGCTTTGTGTAAAAAGTCCTAGGATCAGCTGTAGTAAGTGATGTTCTTGCTGTTCACCCCTGAGCTCAGAACATTACCTACTGCAGCTGATCCTAGGAATTGACAGTAAACCTGACTTAGCTGAACAAAGAGCTTGAACATAGCTCATACTGCTTCAAGAGAGTAGTAAGATTCTGAAAAGGAGATTTTAAAGCTCTGTGCACCAATAACAACACTTTCAGTCATCATAAAACTTCAAAGTCAGCCGATGTAAACCGAGCAAAAAAAACCAACAACTTTTATTTCCCTGTAAGAAACGCGAGATCAAGTGTTCTGATGAGTTTCTAAATTAGTTGATGCTTTTTTGGAATAGACAGCACTCCAGTAAAACACTGGAGACACACAAAGTGATAGTAGAAATGAGATGATATCAAACTTAGGTCAAACTTTCCACTTCTAAAGTGGTGATTAAATATGAAATCTTTTTGACAACGAGTCGATTATAATTGCTAAATAAAATAGTTTGTAGTCAGTGTGGCAGCTTTGCACTTTGTCCTGCACTGAAGGGTTCCTCTCGATTCGAAGTGTACACTGAAG
The DNA here is from genome assembly GCA_039877035.1 of Silurus lanzhouensis. Classification (NCBI taxonomy): domain Eukaryota; kingdom Metazoa; phylum Chordata; class Actinopteri; order Siluriformes; family Siluridae; genus Silurus; species Silurus lanzhouensis. The sequence continues at coordinate 44,320 of JBCEWE010000539.1, forward strand.
TCACATCGGAAAAAAAACAAAACAAAACGATGTTCTCGAGGTTTTCCGAAGTTTCATGTTCGATTTGTGTGCGTTCTCCTGCAGCTCCTGTCCTCCTAAAGCCACTGAACCAGATGGTGCAGCCTTTGTTTGTCTTTTAGCTTTTATTTGTTGAGTGGCAGTTGTTAGCAGTGTGTGTGTGTGTGTGTGTGTGTGTGTGTGTGTGTGTGTGTGTGTGTGTGTGTGTGTGTGTGTGTGTGTGTGTGTGTGTGTGTGTGCATGCACGGTGGTTGCTATCCTAGAATTGGGTAACACAAAGTAGTCATATAGAAACAAATACACTGATTTGATTGAGAACGTTGTGCAGGATTGTTCATTCAGAGATTTCTCCTGCCCTGTTTTGAAGGTGTGGATTATCATTACACCCAGATTCAATCTTGTGTCTGTCATTTCAGTCACTTTTGCAGCTCTGACACATTCATAAGAGACACATCTGAAAGATCAGCTCCAGTAGATCTCCGTCTTTCTTTCATGTGCACATGTGGTCAAAAGTATTTTGACACCTGCCCTATTTTTTTTATAGCCATATATGTTTCCCAAACTGTCTGAGATCTTCTGCTGTAGAGCTCCAACCCTTTTGGAGAGATGAATGTAAACTCTGACTGCACCCCAGTAGCCTCCTCATCTCCTCACCCACATCAGCCCCCTGACTTTACTAACACTCTTATAGCTGAATGAACCCCACAAAAATCTAGTGGAACATCATCCCAGAAGAGTGGAGGTCATTATAACAGCTAACGGGGGCTAAACTTTTGTGCATATACTGTAGTGTGTATACTTACTAATATAATTAAACATTTAAATTAAAATCAATTGGCATCTAATCTCCTCCCTACCCAGTTCCTGGAATTCCCAGGATAGACTCCAGATCTGTTCCTGAAAAAGACAGAGAAGAATAAAAGCAGGAATTAATAATCTCTGCAGGAACTTTGCACCAGGTTCTGTTGTTAATTTTCAACATCAGGAACAGCTGGAACATTTTTTGTTACTACTTCCTTTTCTTTTGAACTGAATTCAGTAAATTCTTTATTTTGCTTCTATGCGTTTTTTTGTTTTTGTTTCTGTTTAGTTGTTTTGAACTTGTTTGTTGTTTCTGCTGTACACTGAGACACGTGGTTTATTTCTGAGTTTGGCGTTAAAGGTCCGCACTCAGCAGCTCCGAATTCCTCCCACCTGCTCTATGTGCACTGTGGCCTGACCTTTGACCCCTGGAGGCACTCCCGTGACTCATATGGGAGTCGACCTGAGACACAAAGAGCTTCTCCTCTTTGTCTCTTCCCCTTTATGTGAAGCTTCTCACTTCTCTATTCATTCATTTACTCGTTCGTTATTTATTCATCGTTTTTACACCAACGTCGGCCTGAGATTACAGTGTGAGCGAAGCTTTCTCCCTCTTCATTCTTTTCATTTTCCTGTTTTTTGTTTTTTTTTTGCACGTCCCACTTTTTTCTCACCCACTTTCATTCTTTGTCTTGTTTGCTTTTCCTGCCCTTTTTTCCCCTCTTTATCATTTCTTTTACTTTATTTCTATTTCATATCTGTTTTTCTGCTCGTTCCTATCTATGTTTTCTATTTAACTCACTTTATTACTGTTTTCCATGTTTTTCTTTCTTTCAGACTCATCTGTCTTCATCACACAACACAGCTACATACACACAACACAGAGCTACATAACAACACAGAGCTGGGACAATGTAGGACAGACACACAGTGTAGTGTAGGACAGATACACAGTGTAGTGTAGGACAGACACACAGTGTAGTGTAGGACAGATACACAGTGTAGTGTAGGACAGATACACAGTGTAGTGTAGGACAGACACACAGTGTAGTGTAGGACAGACACACAGTGTAGTGTAGGACAGATACACAGTGTAGTGTAGGACAGACGCACAGTGTAGTGTAGGACAGACGCACAGTAGGACAGACGCACAGTGTAGTGTAGGGCAGATACACAGTGTAGTGTAGGACAGACGCACAGTCAAGGTCAAGAGGCTTTTATTGTCATTTCTACTATACACAGTGGTACACAGTACACAGTAAAAATGAGACAACGTTTCTCCAGAACCCTGGTGCTACACTAAACAATAAACAAACAAAACAACATTAAGCTAAAACACAATGTAGTGTAGGACAGACGCACAGTGTAGTGTAGGACAGACACACAGTGTAGTGTAGGACAGATACACAGTGTAGTGTAGGGCAGATACACAGTGTAGTGTAGGACAGACACACAGTGTAGTGTAGGACAGATACACAGTGTAGTGTAGGGCAGATACACAGTGTAGGACAGACACAGTGTAGGACAGATACACAGTGTAGTGTAGGACAGACGCACAGTGTAGTGTAGGACAGACGCACAGTAGGACAGACGCACAGTGTAGTGTAGGGCAGATACACAGTGTAGTGTAGGACAGATACACAGTGTAGTGTAGGACAGACGCACAGTAGGACAGACGCACAGTGTAGTGTAGGGCAGATACACAGTGTAGTGTAGGACAGATACACAGTGTAGTGTAGGACAGACGCACAGTAGGACAGACGCACAGTGTAGTGTAGGGCAGATACACAGTGTAGTGTAGGACAGATACACAGTGTAGTGTAGGACAGACGCACAGTAGGACAGACGCACAGTGTAGTGTAGGACAGATACACAGTGTAGTGTAGGACAGATACACAGTGTAGTGTAGGACAGATACACAGTGTAGTGTAGGACAGACACACAGTGTAGTGTAGGACAGATACACAGTGTAGTGTAGGACAGACGCACAGTAGGACAGATACACAGTGTAGTGTAGGACAGATACACAGTGTAGTGTAGGACAGATACACAGTGTAGTGTAGGACAGACACACAGTGTAGTGTAGGACAGATACACAGTGTAGTGTAGGACAGACACACAGTGTAGTGTAGGACAGACACACAGTGTAGTGTAGGACAGACGCACAGTGTAGTGTAGGACAGACACACAGTGTAGTGTAGGACAGACGCACAGACAAGGTAAAGGTCAAGAGGCTTTTATTGTCATTTCTACTATACACAGTGGTACACAGTACACAGTAAAAATGAGACAACGTTTCTCCAGAACCCTGGTGCTACACTAAACAATAAACAAACAAAACAATATTAAGCTAAAACACAATGTAGTGTAGGACAGACGCACAGTGTAGTGTAGGACAGACACACAGTGTAGTGTAGGGCAGACACACAGTGTAGTGTAGGACAGATACACAGTGTAGTGTAGGGCAGATACACAGTGTAGTGTAGGACAGATACACAGTGTAGGACAGACACAGTGTAGTGTAGGACAGATACACAGTGTAGGACAGATACACAGTGTAGTGTAGGACAGATACACAGTGTAGTGTAGGACAGATACACAGTGTAGTGTAGGACAGACACACAGTGTAGTGTAGGACAGATACACAGTGTAGTGTAGGACAGACGCACGGTAGGACAGATACACAGTGTAGTGTAGGGCAGATACACAGTGTAGTGTAGGACAGACGCACAGTAGGACAGATACACAGTGTAGTGTAGGGCAGATACACAGTGTAGTGTAGGACAGATACACAGTGTAGGACAGATACACAGTGTAGTGTAGGACAGATACACAGTGTAGGACAGATACAGTGTAGTGTAGGACAGATACACAGTGTAGTGTAGGACAGACGCACAGTAGGACAGATACACAGTGTAGTGTAGGGCAGATACACAGTGTAGTGTAGGACAGACGCACAGTAGGACAGATACACAGTGTAGTGTAGGGCAGATACACAGTGTAGTGTAGGACAGATACACAGTGTAGGACAGATACACAGTGTAGTGTAGGACAGATACACAGTGTAGGACAGATACAGTGTAGTGTAGGACAGATACACAGTGTAGGACAGATACACAGTGTAGTGTAGGATAGATACACAGTGTAGGACAGATACAGTGTAGTGTAGGACAGATACACAGTGTAGGACAGATACACAGTGTAGTGTAGGACAGATACACAGTGTAGGACAGATACAGTGTAGTGTAGGACAGATACACAGTGTAGGACAGATACACAGTGTAGTGTAGGGCAGATACACAGTGTAGTGTAGGACAGATACACAGTGTAGGACAGACACAGTGTAGTGTAGGACAGATACACAGTGTAGGACAGACACAGTGTAGTGTAGGACAGATACACAGTGTAGGACAGACACTGTTGTCTAAATCTGTCTTTTTCTTTCTTTCTTTGACTTTTTTTTTTTCTTTCTTGTGCGTCCATCTTCTTTACTTGATTTATTTTTCCCTTCCTTTAGACTCATCTTTTTTTATTATTTCTACTTTTCCTTCCTTACTCTGTTTCTTCTTTTTCTTACTTCTATTTATATTTTTTTTGTTTTAATCATTCTAGGTTTGTCCTTTCTTTTTTCTTTCTTTCTTTCTTTCTAATTTACTTTATTTCTTTTTTTACCCCTATCTTTCTGTCATTCTGTTGTTCCATTGTCTTCTTTATGTCTATTCTTACTTGGCCTGCATTCATTTCGGCTCAAATCTGCAGTTTGTACACTCCTGTCCTCTTCTGTCTTTCTTTGTAAGTGTGTGGAATGTAGGGAATGAGGATGAAGTCGGGGGAGATGAGTAAACACTCGAAGAGAAACAGGAGGGAAAGAGTGTAAATACAAACAGGACTGACAGGCTTCAGGAAAGCTGAACTGCTCCAGGGTGGAGGAGGAAGGAACCCATCCCTCTACACGTGTCTCCTGTTTTTGTGTGTGTGTATGTAAGAGAGAGAGAGACCATCACTCACAGTCAGGCAGTGATCTGTACTTCATATCCTGCAAAACCTTCATCAGCTTTCAGTGTTTTATGCATATAGTTTATTATATACAGGAACAATCACACAATGTACAATACATGAACAGTGATCTGTGTGTGTGTAAGATATGAAGTTCTGCCCTTCCCCCCCACTCACACTGCCTCACTCCATTGACCTAAAAGGGCAACACACACACACACACACACACACACACACACACTGTTCACTGTACAGAAAGTTTATTCTGGTGAATTAATGTTATTTTGTTTTTACTTCCCTGTCCCCCTGAATGATGACACAAACAAAAAATGAAATGAACGAAAGTCATTTCATTCATGCATTCATTTATAATGTGTCGTAATGTGTGACGTAACCCCTCATAATCGCCTAATCCCACACATAGTCCATGTTTTTTTAACAGACACCCCTGAGACACGTTTCGGTGTTTGATAATAATCGTGAACATTGTTTGCGACTTACTTTTTAATTGTTTTTACATGAAACCGGATCACGTTTAACATTCGTTTTTAGTTTCTCAGAGTTGTTCATTAGTGGCGAGTGCGGTGGTCAAAAAAGGCCGTATTTCATTGTCTCCTTCCCCTGACCCCTGCAATCCCCTGCTGCCTGACTCCCTGTCGCCTAGCAACCACATCTCATTATATCCCTCAACTCACCCAACCAGGCCTCGGCAAAGCGTACTGCGCTCCTGCTGTGCACTCAATAATGCTAATGATACCAAAACCAGTTACCGTGCGTCACTTGGGGCACAGAAGAAGCTTTATTGTTTTTGAAGACATCAAAGATACACTATATTCCTAAAAGTCTGTTATAATAACCTTCAATCTTCTGGGAAGATCTTCAACTAGATATTGTGAAGATTTGTGCTCATTCAGCATTGCAAGTGTGTTAGTGAAGTCAGGTAATGATGGAGGTGAGAAGGTGAGGAGGCTTTGGGTGCAGGCAGCGTTCACATTCATTGTTCAATAGGGTTGAAGCTCTATAGCACACTAACACTTCCAACCCATGTAACAGCTGATCTTCATGGAGCTGGCTTTGTGTACAGGGTCATTGTCATGCTGGAGCGGGTTTGCGTCTGCTTGTTCAAGCGAAGGACAAACTTCATGCAAAGACGTCTTGTACAATTGTGTTGCTCCAGTAGTGTGGGGAAGAAGCACATATGGCTTGGAAAGTCCGGTGTCACATCCCAATATTTTCGGCTGTAGAGTGTATAAGTGTGTTTAGGAGTAAGGTCATGTTACCGTGTCGCAGATGATCGAAGACGAACTCTACCTCTGCACTGCTCTGTGTGACGTCAGAGCTGAGCCGCAATCGTGTATCTGTACTGAATTAGATATTATACTGAGAAATGGTGGCAATTGGTGAACAATTGCCACACACACACACACACACACACACACACACACACACACACACACACACACACACACACTTTCTGGCTACTGTTCACAAGTCAAGTGCTGTTTCCAATTGTTACTTTATAGGGTATGGGGGTCTATAGCTGTCTGGGTTTGTGTGTGTTGGGGGGCAGTGCAACAGTGAATAAGCATGACTGTGTATGGGACATCTGTTTTGTCTGTGTGGGAGAGAAAGTCTTTAGAGAGAGAGAGAGAGAGAGAGAGACTCTGAATAGGTGTGTGGATTTGGAGGCTTTAGTCAGACTATTGTTGGAATAGTGGGAGGCGGAGAGGGTTAATTAGGATCGTTAATTCTGCTGTTATTAGAGCAGTCCTTAATCACACACACACATATGCAGGTGCAAATTCTCACAAGTCTTTAGTGATGCAGCCTTAATGATCCTTCTGTAGGGATCGTGTGAAACAGTGTGTTGACCAAGTGTGTGTGTGTGTGTGTGTGTGTGTGATTACTGTATTCAGGCTGCCTAATGGAGGTTTTCTGATTCGCTTGTTCGATCCTGTCAGAAGAGAGCGACACCAGGTGTCCTCGTGTTGACTGTGATGTTGCATTTCGGTATTTTCATGCAAGCGTCACAAGCGTAGTAAGAGGGCGGAGTTATTTCCAACACATCATCCATTTAGAATTGTCTCCTTTTCTGTAAGTGTGTATGTGTGAGTCCTGCGTGGGACAGCGTCGATTTTGTAAAGGTAATGCGATTGGATTATGGGATTTTTTTGGTGTAGTTTTGCAACTGTAACCGATAACAGACTAAAACGGATCTAATAACGGGGAAACTGATCAGACAAAATTGGCAGGGGAATAAAACTGTAACATACTGCAGGTAAAATAATTCACTCGTGTTTGTATTTCAGAGCGAACTCTTCATTACAATCCCACAGCAGAAACACCCTCGGGATCTTATGATAGTTTGTTAGCTAATTAATTATTTAGTGAGCTTTATTTCTGAGGATGAAACTCATTGAAGTGACCTGGCCAAGAAGCAGCAAAAAACATAAAAAGGTTAAAAAAATAAAATAAGGGAACAATGAGTTATATAGTAGTGGATGGATGGATGGATGGATGGATGGATGGATGGATAGATAGATAGATAGATAGATAGATAGATAGATAGATAGATAGATAGATAGATAGATAGATAGATAGATAGATAGATAGATAGAAGGAAATTCAGGTATTACAGCAGCAAAGAGAGCTGAAAGTTATGTACATTACAAATAAAAAGGTATATACAGTATATAAGATGGAACAGATTCTGTGTGTGTGTGTGTGTGTGTGTGTGTGTGTGTGTGTTTTGTGTACACTGGCAGACAGGGTAATTAAAGAGACAGTGCAGTGCATCTATTCTCATACAAAGTGTAACAGCAGGAATTCAGGTTTTATAAATAAGCTGTTATAAATAAACAACTGTTCATATCAACACTCCTTTTTATCTCTACATTCAGGTTTTTCTCTTGTAAATCTCCGTTTACACATATATAAATAAATAATAGTTTAAGTCGCCTGTGGGTACTTTATAGACGGTGATCCGTCCTGTGCGGACTCCTGTCCTGTTCATCTCTTTAAAAGCGTCTTTTTTCCCGTTTGTCCTATGAAGAATCCTGTCCTTTGATGTTTCTTTCATCCAAGAACTTCCTTCCTGTCCTTTTAAACATTATGTAGACTTGTGTCCTTTTAAAAGTCTTGTCTTTGATATAAAACAAATTCCGTATTAATATAAATTAAATTTGACTGAAATTGTCCATCTCTTTCAGTCTTCTTTTTCGAAGAACAATTACACCTTTTTTAAGTGTTTTTCTTTCGAAGACCCAAACACGTGTTCTTGTCGCATGCTCCTATGCAGCTTCTTCATCCTCACTTTAACTCAGTGTTTGTGACTTAAAGTCTTTGCCGGCTTCTCGTCAGTTTGTCTGTCCACTTCTTTGCCAGGAGGATCTCTGGTTTGGGTTTGAGAGAAACCCAGAGTTTGTTTCTTCTCTCTTCTCTTCTTCTTCTCCACACGAGCACGCGTCGAAGTTAACATTAAATGACGGGTTTTATTTTATAGCACCGGACAAAGCACGAAAGCGAGAAAATAGTTTCGGTGCTCTACAGCGCAACCTCCCAACACCTTGTGGTTCCTGCAAGCTCGACCACGTGCACACAAACACACACACACACACACACGCTGACTCGTATGACGTTTCTGGAGTTCCCACGCTGCGTAACAACTGCTGCGTCACCGAACCGCTTTTTTTTTTTTTTCCTTCCTTCAATGCTGCCTACTCATAGTGCACCATCTTCTGCACCTCTCGCTCTCTCTTTGTGTATCTCTCTTTCTCTTTCTTTTTTCCTGTGTCTTTGTGAATTTTTATCTTCTCTTGTTGGTTTTCACCCTCGCTTTCATTTTCTCCTTCATTTTGGTCCTAAGCGCGGATGAGCGTCTGTTTTTTGCACGCCGTTCTGTCGCTCCTCCGTTGTGTAGAAAACGTTAAGCCGCTCCGTTATTTTTGGACCCCGAGGTTCGATATGCTGTTTTTTCCATCCGCTTGTGAGATTTGGGATCCAGGAAAAAAACAAAACAAAAAAAAAAACACAGTTGCTCGGAAACTCGTACCTCGATGTTTGTTTGTTTTTTCCGTGTTATATAATTAATGTTTATTACTACGAGGCTGAGCAAACCTTGCCCTGGATTTGGACCCAAACACGTGGCTTGAGGTCACGTGACAAGTCGGTTTAGTAGATGATTAAACAAAATAACGAATATGTGTGGTTGTATTTCCAAATGTTGAATGACTCAGTGATGTGTTTTATCTCCGGATCCGTGTGTGTTTTGTACACGCTTTGGTGTAATAAAGTATGTTAGCTTTATTGCGCTGTTTTTTTTTTTCCCACTAGTTATCCTCGATTTCAGGCCAAATGCGTGTGTGCGTGTGTGTGTGTGTCTCTATGCACCAGAGCTCAGTGCAGTCCAGTCCGGCTGTTGCAAACCGCCGAGACACAGATGGTCGCTGGTGATAGCACATACCAGAGGCATTGTTTAGGACAGGCAAGCCAGAGATAATTGACAGCCTGAGAGAGAGAGAGAGAGAGAGAGAGAGAGAAAGAGAGAGAGAGAGAGAGAGTGTCAGTCCCATCCCCCAGCATAGGCTCACAGCCGCACAGTGTGCACACATACACACACACACACACACACACACATTGTGCAGAGCACGTTCCCCCCCTCCTTTCTGTTCACCCAACCCCCTTCCCTCTTGTCCATCCTTCTTTCTCTCTCTTATTCTATTTCTCTTTCTCTCTCTGTGTCTCTCGCCCTCTTTCCCTCCTCCATGTCTGTGGTTCACCCTAGCAGCAGAGTCGCCTGGGCTCCGATTGGTGGCTTGACACATTCGTGCGTGACGTAGTCAAGCGTATGAGTGCGCTCGTGTGTGTGTGTGTGTGTGTGTGTGTGTGTGTGTGTGTGTGTGTGTGTGTGTGTGTAGGTGGGAAGGGGGGACATTCACATCAGTTAGCTAAAGAAAGAGAGAGAGAGAGAGAGAGTGAGTGAGAGTGGGAGGACGTTTTGTGTGTATATCTGTGTATTGCTTTGCCTGTGCGTGCGAGTGTGTGTGTGTGCGTGCGAGCGTGTGTGTGTGTGTGTGTGTGTGTGTGTGTGTGGAGTGCAGTGCCGATAGTGATCGCATGGGCTTTAAATAAAACCCTCCCGTGTGTATGCGCTCGACCCGCAAAAGGGAGGAAGTGAGCGAGAGAGAAAGAACGAGGGTAGGAGAGAAAAGGAAGGAGTGAGCACGAACAAGGACAGGATCAGAAAATTTATATATATATATATATAAAAAAAAAAGAAGCACAAGATGGCTTCCTGAATGGACAGAAAGAAAGAGAGAAAGAGCGAGTGAGAAGGAGTCAATGAGTGAGTGATTGGAGCAGGAAGACAGACTGAGCGATAGCTGAGAGGAGGCTTTTGATGGGGATACAACTAGCTGGTGGTGAGAAGAAAGCAGCAGCGGGACTGAGTGGGTAAATATTTGTGACACTGCCCAGTTGTACATGTGTATGTGGTGTGGGGTGAAGAAGTGGGGGGTGGGGTGTATGGGGGTGGTTGAGCAAAGACTGAACAGGAGAAGAACCAGATGGTGTGTGTTGAGGGTTAAAAACAATTGTTCATCATATTGTTGGATGTGAAATTAATCATTAATATACATACTATATATTAATACATATATATATACACACACACACATTCATATGTATACAAGTTTACAAAACTATATTAACCAGAAAAACCAACAAAAAAAACCAAAACAATGAGTGACTTTCATGTGCATTGATCTGAAGGAGATACAAAGCTGAGTGGGAAGCTCATAATTATCAGAAAGTTCTTTCTGAGTCACATCACGGCAGCTGTGCTTCTCTGGAGGTCAAATGATGATTCACATGTTTAAATTTTTTTCTCTCTCTTGAAAAGGGAGCTTTATTTAGAATGCACAAAGAGCTAAGTGTCTGCTTGTCTGTTATTGTTATCAATGATTGTTAATCTGCCTCTTTTTTTTCCCTCCCTCTGTTCTTCGCTCACGGGCCGGATTAGAAGGTGGACCAATTTGACACCGGTATAAGAGTGCACACCTTCACCCCCAACCTGGCCGCAGAGGTGAGCGTGACATGCTTGTAAACTTCACTATCTCGTTATATATAATATCTATTATTTTTTCCCCAAGGCCACAGCGGGTTTTGGCGTCTTTTTGGGCGTCGGCACATGTTTTTGAACGCTGTGTGGTTTATATTTATATTTACATTTGCGCCATTTAGCAGACGCCCGTGTCCAGAGCGACGTACAAAAGTGCTTTGAGTCTGTAGCAATGAATAAATCTACTCGTACGCCAGATTACAAACAAGATAAATCAGACTACAACTCTGTTGAGGTTTTTTTTTTTTTTTTGGCTGCCGAACAGCTGTAGACAGACACCTGTGAACCGCAAGTGCTGCACGTGTCTCAGCTTTTTTTGTGGGCTTAATGTCAAAAAGCTGAATGATCTCTAGGATTGAGATCTCTCACTGGAGCTGAATGCCCGCTCGTGTTGGCATGGTGTCGGAGATGAAGCGCCGGTGCTGTTTTGATTGGGCTCTAGTAGGCCTGGGTTTAAAGAGCCCCGCGCTCTGTGCTTATTGGAGGACGAGTGAGCGAGGGAAAAAGAGGAAAGGCGAAAAAGAGGCGTGAGTGTACCCTGGCCAAGAGAGAATAGGAGAAGGCCTCACTGTATTCCTCTTTCAATTTTTCTCTCTCCCTTTCTTTCCTTTTATATCTCTCTCTCTCTCTAGCAAATTGAGAGGAAGGCGGGGTCACCGAAGTTTCCCAGTCGTTTGAGGTAACGGGAGTGTGGATGCATGCGCACGCGCAGTCCTAAGCACGTGGTAGATTGTTTATGAACTCGAGTAACCTGTAGCATGGCTATTCCCGGCCTCCAAAGCTCAGACGGCGGTGTTTTCATCTTTAAATCCCGTTGCTGTCTCTTTTTGACCAGGCATTGGCCAATTTGTAAAATATTATGTATATTACAGATGTTATAAAACTTATTCTCGCTGTTCATTTCTCAGGACTACAGGTTTATAAGGGTTTCTGTTCATCTGACAGAACCTGACTCGTTCACAAATCATTTTCATGACTGTTAACTTGAAGATCACCGGGTTCAAATCTGACTCGGGTTCCAGACTAACCGACCTTGTTAATGTTTAATGTTGTATAGGTTCCCTCCTCCAGCTGACCTCTGAATGTTTGTGTACAGGCTCGGTTATATTAATGGCTTATACGACTGAATAGATAACAATTAAACTACACACTCACACACACACAAAATCAACACACGTATGTACGCAAGCCTCCGGTTTCCCTGTGTCGAGGAAACGTGTTTGTGGCTTATGATTAAGCCGTGTACTCTCTCTCATTGATTTTTATAGGAAATGCTGAACAAAGGAGCCCAGATATGATTTCTAAAAGGCTGAGAACTGAGGAAGGATCTTGAAATATTGAAATCCTGCAGATATAAATACTGTTCAAGGCTCTTTTTTTTTTGAGGCTTTGTGAGGTATATCCTCTAGAAGCCTTTAATAGTGCACTTATTTACACATTCAGAATGAAAGAGACTTTGGGGAAATGAGGAACCGGGTATTGTTTGAGATTTTTTTTTCTCTATAGAACTTATGGATATTTTCTTTTGTTCAAGAGATTTTCCTCTTGGAGAGAATTGAAGGGTGACAGTTATATATCTGTCTTTGTCCTCTATGAGGAATCTGTAAGAATCTGACACCTTACAGATGACTGAAGGTCATTATGTTGCTTTTGATCTGAAATGACTTGAGAACCAGATAGACTTCTGTGAATCTGAGTTTCCATTATAACATAAAACAAGTACATATTTCTAAGAAGAATACAGAGCTACTGAGAAGCGTGAAGGATGGATTTAGTGTTGATGCTCAGCGATTTTGACTTTTAGTCACGGATTGTTTGCGTGTTTTTTTTCCTCTCAGTCAGCGGTTCATAAATATAAACAAAAAAAAAAGTATGATACAAGATGAACACCCCCTCCCCCCCCTGGCTTTTACGAGAAGGTGTTTCGGCTCATATCGTCACGAAAGCGCTCTCTTGGATTGTGAGAATTAGCGACTACGATAAACGCTGTGTATTTTTCATTAGACTGAAAGCTAGTCGACCACATGAAAAGGACCAGTGGAAAGTGTTTCGTAATGTTTTTTTTTTTCTTTTCTCTTCTTTCCTTTGCATGGAGCGGAATCCCCGCGGCATTATGGGAAAGGGTTAACACTGACCTAGTTTCTGTGGCAACAGTGAGTGGTGCATGACATCACGGCTACAATTATAGCACAAGACCGCCTTTGAGGCTACAGTCATGTGACACAGCAGCGCGTGTGTGTAGAAAGTAGGGGAAATTTTCAGCGTGTGTGTGTAAAAGATTGTTTAAAGGTAAAGGAACGCACAGGAAGTTGTCGGTTTTTTGTAGTTAAAGAGTCCGGATGCCTTTTTAGGGTCTTATTGTCTGGCGTTTTATGATCTCAGGAATGTTTTCTACCCCGGTATTCGTAGAGAAAGCACACGTTTTGAGGTTATTCTCTGCCATTGCGTAATATGTAAGGAATTAAATCATATGTGAGAGAATGGTTTATTTCTGGCTGAATAATCGTTCACAGTGACTGAACATGGATCTTATACCAGTGTGTATCATCTTTTATCTCCAACACTGTCTGTCTTCTGTGATCACTACTGTCTCACTTTTCTTCAAATTCTTAGAAGTGGCATTTTTATTTTTTTTTTCAGGGGCCCCCCGTTTCCTGTTTTTACTTTGTGTAAATGTCGTACGGGTCTGTGTGCACACCTTTGTGCTTGTGCAAGCCTTCTGGTCTCATTACACATGTCAGTGTCAGAATATATTTGACACATTACCTCCATTTTTTGTTCTTCTTGCCGGCCCCCCTAGCCATAGTTAAACTTAAAAACCATGAAGATGGACTTGGATTGTAATTAATATAAACATGCTACAGGTGTAGGGATGCTAAGTGCTACCATTTTTACACTCAGGTGTTTCAGTGAACAGCTGATAACCTTAACAACAGTAATAAATGTAAAGTGTCACTCAAGATTCCCTTTCAGATTTCGAGGTTTCTTACTCATGGAGTCTTACGAATTTTGTCGCCACTGGCAGGCACATTAGGAAAAACTAATATTGAGGACTAATCTATGTATATTCATGATTATAAAATGGAATTGAAAAGTCCACAATAAAATCAAACGGTAGCTTTGTAAAAACAATAATACACAATTGTTGTGTTACAATTTGAAGATGGCGGTGCAGTGCCGTGTTGGTGTGCTGTTATTTGTATTTTTTTTGTTTGTCTGCTTTGTATAAGAAAATGGGGTTTATTTATGTTGTCAAACAATCGTGTGTGCACAACATTGAGAAAGGCAGAAAATCGAAATTTTAAAATGTACACATGCTGTTGTGGTCAAGGCCTCTGTCACTTTGTCTATTCCTAATCTGTTTATATTTATCAGTATCTCTTTTGTAAGCTCACACACCCCCCCTGCTTTACTATTTCTAGATGAATTTGTCATTGAGATTTAGCAGTTTTGTGAATGCTCACTGAGAACTGTGGCCTCACTTCTATAATGGCGGGGCAGCTAAATTACATTGTGCTGGAGGAAAGGGGTCACAAATTGTCTGCACGTGGAAGATCTTTGGGTTTAGTTGATGTGTAACAAAGAGTTGGTGGAATTATTACTGCACTTTCCATACGCTGCAGACGATGGGATGCTTGACGACGAAAACAGTATTGCGTACATCTTGCTTTAGTGATTGCCTCAGGTTTTAAATTGTATTATCAACATCATCATTATTATCATCCTATGGCGCTTCTATCGCCATTGCGATTGGAGGGTTTGGGCTGTTGTGACGTGATGTAGCGCAGTACAAGCAGCACTTATAGCACACGCAATACTGCAGTCCACACTGCAACGGGATCCATAAAGAGTTTCTGGCCCTTTAAATGCGGCTACGTCTGCCTCGAACATATGGGGAGCTAATCTTAGCCTGACTCCTGTGAGGAGAAAAGAAAGAAACCCCTGGCAACACGCCACCATTCAGAGCTGGAACGAGATCATTTTCTTTCTCTTTCACCCTCGTTTTTATTTTTTAGGAATATTACAATAGTCGGATCACAATGACTTTGAAGCCATTTTCTCTGCTGTGTGTCGTGTTTTTTTTTTTTTTTCTTTCCGTTTTTGCTTTGCAAATTCCCTCATGGCTTCAGATTTACATCACCCAACAGCCATGATTCGTTTACATGCCACATCAGTACCATCAACCATTACTGCTTCGTGTTTAGTTCTTTCCGTGCGCTCTTCTAATATCTGTCCCGGCATTATTGTTCTTTCAAGGTTCTTCTTACGCTGTTTTATTCTTTTGGTTCCTCCTCGTGCGTCCCCTCTCCTCAAATCTCCTGGTTTTTTTTTTTTTTTTTTTTTGCTCTTTGTACAAAGAGCACTCTCTTTTATTCTTTGCAGGTTCCCCCTTCTGTCCTGCTGCCTTAGTGAGAGATGAGAATGGCTCCACCCTTCCCCCATCCCCATCTTTTCCTCTTTCTCTCTATGAGTGGTAGGGATATATGTGTGTGTGTGTGTGTAGTGGGAAGGAGGGCTGGTGAGCTGAGCACTGCGTGCCGACTTACACGTGCCGAGTGTCAGACAAGGCAGAAAGGCAACACACAGACAAATGCACCAGGTCATAGATGTGGTGAAGAAGGTAAAAACAAAAACTTGATGTAGAGATAGAGCGGGAAAAAACACAATCACTGAGACAAGGTGATTAAAATGGAGAGAGTGAAGGACAAAGAGAAGACAGAGGATTGAAAGAGGTTATAGTTTACATTAGGAAATGGGTGGTGTGAAAAAAAAAAAGGAAAAGATTCTTTCATGGCTAATAACCTCACTGGCTAATCTTTTGTGTCTCCAGCCAGGTGCCTTTCATTCGCATGTGGTTGGATTTAACCGTTAACGAGGTCTAACTTTAATCACCTGCTGTAATACTTTTCCAAATTATTATTTTTTTGTCAAAAAAAAAAAATTGTTATACCAGATTAAATATCTCCTCATAATTACCTTATAAATAGATAAGATCTCTAGCTTTCTTAAAGTGTTGGACAGATCCGTTGCATGGTTCTACATGGAACCTTTAACTGTTCCCTACAGAGGGGCGTCTAAAGTACTCTTTTAATATCAAAAGAATGGAATATCTAATAGAATATCTTCATTCATTTTCAACAACCACTTTATTCAGAAAAGCAGTTGATACTAAGGAACCCTGGTAACAAGACAAGTCAGGAGAAATGACCCCAGATACAGAGGCTGGTCCATCACGGAGTGTCAAACATAGACAATGCGCCAAACTGGATGTGTTTTGGAGAGTTAAAGCCATGCGAACACCGGGAAACACCAGACAGCAACACGAGGAGAGGAATAAAGTCAAGACCCTGAAGCTATGAGGATAAATGATACCCAGTGCACCATCATGCTTTACTTATAGAACTTTCCACTCCTGAAATTCTTTTTAAACGCATTTGAGGTTTAAGTCAATTTGATTTGTTCTCACATAACGGGATAAAAAAAAAAAAAAAAAAACTGGAGCTCTAAAACCAAACGATGCCAAGGCTTGATTTCTTGGCCGCCTAGATGTAAAGGGCATCTCGTGACGTTATTGAAAACATGAATGATTCTGATGTTTACATATTGCGAGTTGTGAGCCCATTGTGTCAGCTTTGTAGCTTTAAGAAATGTATAAAAAGAAGCTGCTTTATGCTTGTCTCGTGTACTTTCACTGCATAGTGCGATTCTTTCTTATCGCATATCTCAGCAATGTTAGAAAGATGGGGTCAGGGTGCAGGGAGCACTCAGGGTTAAGGGCCTTGCTCAGGGGCCACATGAGTGGCAGCTATGATGATACTGGGGCTTGAACCTCCTGACCGTCGGATCAGTAACTCAGAGCCTTAACCACTGAGCTCCCACCTCCCCCAGCAAGCAAACACAGGATGCTAACCATTTTATGTAACATTCAATTTTATTTCTAGAGCTCTTCTAACAATGGACATTGTCTCAAAGCAGCTTTATGGAGATAAAGAGGTAATAAAGAATGTATAACTTTTTTTATAATTGAAAAATTGTCCCCAATGAGCGAATCAGTGGCGACTGTGGCAAGGAACTGAGGAACCAGACACAAGAGGGAACCCATGCTTATCTGGGTGGCACCAAATTACCATTTATTACAGTTTATCATTGTTGAAGTGTGTGGTGATGGATAGAAAGGAGAACTAGAAAGTCTAGTTCTACCGTTTTAAATTAAAAATATACAGAGGAACTAAATTCAAACATGTATAACAAAGGGCACAGAAGATTTTCTGTCATGGAATGATATTTACTAAATAATACACGATCTGTATGCCATCAATGTGATGTTATATGAGATATTTGTGTGTGTGTGTGTGTGAGAGAGAGAGAGAGAAGAGAGAGAGAGAGAGAGAGAGAGAGAGAGATTTTCTTTGTATGAGTGTAGGTTTGCCTGGGGGTGGATGTCAGTGTTTACTGTGTATGTGTGTGTGTGGGAGAGATGGAGAGATGAGTGAGGTTGATGACTCAGGCATGACTGTTTAACTGAAAAAGAAAGACAGATCATTTTTAAGCTAGTGTTCAGTCAACGTGCTTCAGAGATCTGACTGGGCAACTTTACGATGCTTCTACTCAAGGTCAGTCACTTTCAGATCTTACACAAACCTGTACTGCATCTATTGTTAGCATATTTAGTGGGTTTTCTTTAAAAAAAAAAGTAAAGGATAATGAGTATCAGACGTGAATACCTTTATATGATTAATCTGTGTTGACTGTGACTGTGTTGATGTGGGAGAAAGAAACAGGAAAGTAAAGAAAAATGAGAAGGATTATGGACAAATAGAAAACATGAGAAAAATGTGGACTGATCTTCATCTAGGTCTCAGTGGTAAAGAAAGGAAGGGTGTACATGACATTCCCATGTATAGTATTTAACACTTGTTAATCAGCACAATCAGGGTCACTGATAAGCCGTAAATGTCCTGACTGCTTCATGTCAGTATTGTTGGCTGATGTTTCCTCTGAACATTTCGCTTGAATTTACAATATGTTTCTACAAAAAATGTTTTATTATTTTGTATAATTTAGTAGTTTTACAGCTCTGAACAGCCCAAGTATTGTTTAGTACTGCTTGAGTTTCAAGATTGGGATAAAGATGTTAATTTAGCTTCTTAAACCACGTAACATTGTTATACGCATTCTTACGTCCTTCTTTAGCAGTCATATATTTTTATATAATATTCTTGTACACCAAAAAGGCTTTTAACAATTGCATTTAAACTGGGATGAACTTAAAGTGTTCAGATACACTGATCGGTTATAACATTATGAATGGTGAAGTGAAGAACACTGATGATCTCTTCATCATGGCACCTGTTAGTGTGTGGATTTGTTTATTAGGCAGCAGGTGAACATCTTGTCCTCAAAGTTGATGTTAGAAGCAGGAAAAATGGGCGAGGGTAAGGATTTGATCGAGTTTGACAAATTGTGACGTCTAGACGACTGGGGTGGGATGTTCCTGGTCTGCAGTGGTCAGAATCTATCAAAAGTGCTCCAAGGAAGGAACGGTGGTGAACCAGCGACAGAGTCATGGGGGACGAGGCTCACTGATGCCAGTGGAGAGCGAAGGCTGGTCTGTGTGCTCCCGATCCAACAGACGAGCTCCTGTAACACAAACTGCTGAAGAACTTCATGCTGTTGATGATCAATGGATCACGAGTGTTTTAGCAGCAAAAGGGGAGTAACACAATATTAGGCAGGTGGTCATAATGTTATACCTGATTAGTGTATAACTGTATATGCACACAATTGTTACACCAGTAATAATAAGTAATGGGTAGATGGTGGTTAAATCGACAAAAACAAAGCAGACAGATCCTAAGAGGTCTTAATGGAGGATTATGTAGTAGTTGTCATTTAGGAAGGCTGGTATAGTAATCTAATGTTTGTTTTTGCTCGTCTTATTACTTATGATGAATCGCTTGCTTTACAAAGACCTGGGGGATTCTGTACAGTTTATAAACATGCATGAATGATCAGTGTGTGTATACATACAAGTGTAAAGGCTCAGTTTCACATCCTTTATGATGTAACATAGCGGTGCCTTGTGACTTGGCGGCGAGCTGACTGGTGTCTTAAGATGTTTTTTAGGTTGTTTAGAAATTCAGCTATGACATTTCAATTATTCGGGTTTAATTTAAATATTGTATTTTACGTAGGCAAACTACCCATGCATTGTTTAGCAGGGAGTTCTTCTAATCTATCAACTGCTACTGCCGTTTTCTTTTCAGAGAAAATGGAAATATCACGTATAGGGTTAGTTTTCTTTTTTTTCATTTTTCGAGGAAGTAACAGGATTTTATGTCTTGTTGACACAGAGCACATTTTGTTCCATAGACTCTGGGGCAATGTTTTGTGTTTTATATTGTCTAGCGTTTCCAGTTGTTCAGGTACATTTCGTTGAACTGAACTTCAGTTTAGAAAAATCCAAAACAGCTGCCATAATGCATAACAGGGAAATATAAACTACCTGGCTTCTTTGTAACACTGAATTCACTTGACTTTATTAGACTATTACCATTGATATACCTACAGGTTTATCTTGTCTTGTTTGACAGGCTCAGCAAGCCTGATCACTGTGTAGGTGTTGCTAGCATGCTTGATGGAAAATCAACCCAAGCTTTTATTCCGAACCGGATCTAATAAAGCCTGATCTCATAATAAAATGTCTGATTTTGAAATGCAAAAGAATTACAATATAGTTTGTAATTTGGAATCATCAAAAATAAGAGCAAGCATTTTTGTTAGAAGTTGTGTTCAAATCCTGACAGAACTGGGAGAACCTGTTCTTTAAAAAATAACCTTCTCAAGGTCATTGCATAGAGCCATTAGCATTTAAGGCTGTTTTCCCCTGATGTGCAAATGTAAAGGCTAATTTTTTAAAATGTTTAATAATTGTATTGCCACAGGGCCTGATATCTTGTGCCATTTCCAAAATAACAGGTGTGGCATTATGGCTAGTATGCAAAGCAGATACCTATTGAGTCGTTTCCTTTCATAGTAGTGTATGCAGGATTACATTTACATTTGGCAGACAACCTTTATACAGTGACTTAATTTTCTCATTTATTCAGTTAAGATTTATTGTGCCTGGGATTTAAACTCAACCTTCGGATCCAAAGTCCACTGCCTTAACCACTAAGCTACCACCTCCCCCAGATTCACATCAGATATTCAGATCAAAGGGTTGGAGTATTGCATTGTATTAGGTATGTATTACGTAAGTGAACTTAGTTTTATCCTATTACAGTATAGTTACAGTAGAACTCCAGAGTTTGTATCTGTTGGAGTGTGCATTGGTTAGTACATTTGTTTGGAGCATTGTGACTCACAGTATGTGTTGTATTTAAAAGGGTGAGAACCTTTCTGAGAAGTGGCAGTGCCTACACACTATACTTTATAGCCACAAGCTTCAAAATGATGAATACTGCAATCTACCCTACTGAACATCCATTAACTTTTTGGCCTTTGTGACAGTAAATATTAAATGTACCTGTTAATAAATGACACCAAAGCTATCTGTAGGTATGCGGTTCCTGGTAGCTGTAGCTATCACATTATAAAATCTATGATTTGAATGCTATGTGAAAATTTGATCCTTTTGGGTTTTTTTTTTTTTTTTTTTTGGGGGGGGGGGGGGGGGATTCTACAACATTGGCTTAGTTGCAGAACCAATTCAGTACGCAGTGTAAAGAAACTGCCGTGTCACTCAGGGCGAGATTAAAAGGAAAAGGATCAAGTCATCAGTCTGCTAGGCGGGCTGAATAAGTGTTCATGAGGCGGGGTAGAGACCTTCATGTAGTGTGTGGTATGACACATCTGTCTACCCCACTCGTACCCGCTTTAGAAGGAGCAGTGGAGGAATTCTGATGATGCAACAGTGATGTCATTCTTACTCTCTCTCTTTTTTCCTCGTGCTCTCACTCCTCACCCACTTACCCACTGCCAGTGACTGAGCAGTTCTACCTCTGCTCTTTGGCAACCGCCCATGTGCGAGTGTGTGCGCATGTTTTGAGTTGCCTTGGTCTCTGCTGAATGCACGCCAGTGTCGTCCGTGCTGATTGGAGTGACGGGACTGGAGAGTGAGCAGAACGAAGACTCTCCATCCGTCAGGTTCGGAACTGTGGAGAAGCAAAAAAAACAAAAACAAAAAACAAAAAAAAAAAGCAAAAAAAAAAAAAGCAAAAAAAGACGAGTGCGTCAGGAAAATGAAAATAACGAGAGGTTGTGTTATGAAAGAAAAGATGGTTGTTTGGGGCTAATCCAGTTCGAGCTATTTACTATCGCCTGTGAATTGCCGTGAGCGCCAACTTCCGAGCCGTTCTTCTGCGGAGCCATCGATTTATAGAGAGACTCGGCTAGCAATGGAGGGATGTGACGAAAAAAAAAAGAGAGAGAGATGAAAGAGCCAGTGAAAAAGATGAGCAGCTATGGGCAAGCGGTTAGCGTGGTGGAGAAATGGGAGATTTAATTCTGACGGAGGAATCGGCACTAAGCAGGGAAGACGATTTTGAGGGCAGGATGGGCAGGTCACTGTAATTTGAAGTGACAAGACAAATTTCTCACACTGTTTACTTCTCTTCTCTGGACTCCAGCATCCTCGCCATCTTTTGGGTTCTTCTCCCTCTTGGAGGAGACGCAAATCTGCAGCAAATGCATTTTGTGAATGAGTGAGATTGTTGGTCTTTGTTGTTTTGTGTTCTCCGTCTTATTACGTGTAGTTTTTGCTCTTATAGTTCCAGACCTGTCTTGGGTTATTTTGTGACTCTTCCACCTTTTTTTTTGTGACCATTCACTTTCCCAAACTCGATAAGTACCTTGCTGTACGAAAGGTTCGTCATCTCCTCATACTTCGGATGGACTACTTTTAAACGATTTCTCTGCCATGCCCTCACCATTATTAGGCTTATTCTTATAAGACTAGATTGGAGACATGATAAGCAGAGACGAAGAGAATTAAGAAATGAGAGCAAAGCGTATTATTGGAAAGAGCGACCGCCGAAAGCCACTCTATACAAGGCAAGAGGATATAAACGTATGCATAAAAATGTTCTCTGGAACGAAGGGTACGATTCGAGTGTAAAGCATAATTCTGTATTATTTTTAGCTGAATGCCAGCTGCCTGGGCTTGGAGAAAGCCTGAGTGAAGAATGAACAGCTGTAGCCTCCATGTTGTTAAGCAGTTCAAGTTTTTTTGTCAAATCACCTGCAAAACCAACTTCAAATATCGAAAGCACGGCTCGTTATTTTGTTTCCCTGTCTTGTTTCGGGGAGAAAGCAAGCCTAAACTGATGTTAAGAAGAAAAAAAAAATGGTGCTGTGTTCATCTCTGCATCTTATTCTCTCTTTCTTTCTATCCACTGTGGCGGCTGCTAGCGTTCATCCCCCTCGTTCACGACGCTCTCCTCCATTCCATAGTACGTGCCCAGTGTGAGTCAGATAATGGCCTCTCTCGCACTGCGCAAGCTGAAAAGAGGAGGGGGGAGGAGAAACAGGAGGGAGAGAGAGAGAGAGAGAGAGAGAGAGAGAGAGAGAGAGAGAGAGAGAGAGAGCAAGGGAGGGAGAGCAGAGCGATAGAGTAACAACACACAGAGAGAGAGAGAGAGAGAGAGAGAGAGAGAAAGAGAGAGAGAGAGAGAGAGAGAGAGAGAGAGAGAGAGAGAGATAAAGAGAGAGGAGGGGTTTAAGACGAAGCAGACCGTGAACAAGAAAAAGGGAATATAGAGAAAGGGACGAGAGGGACAGAAAGACATAATGTGAGAAGGAAAAGAAAAGAGAGAGAGAGCGATTGCAGCAGTGGTGGTGGCTGGAGGAAGAGAGATTGAGAGAACAAGCACGCGTGTGTATGTGTGTGTGTGGGGGAGGTGTGTGTACGGGTGTGTGCATGCGTGTGCGTGTCTGCACTTGCGTGTGCGCGTGTATGCCGCACTGAGACACAGAGGGGAAGCGGGAGAACGAGAAAGGAAGAAAAGATTCACCACCAGCTACGTTCCATGAGCTTTTTTGTCTGCTCCAACGTCCATTGTCTTTGAGTCTACTCGATTGGGACACATACACGCGTGATGTAAGTACACGTCTGCCTTTTTTATATTCTCTGAAACATTGCCCTTATATCGTGGTTGTAATAGCAATAGCCTGGGGGTTGTGTGTTCGCTCGTGTGTGTGTGTGTGTGTGTGTGTGTGTGTGTGTGTGCGCGTGTGTGTGTTTATCCGTGTGGATATGTGTCCAGCTGTCTGCTCTCAGACGGCTCCCCCTGCACTCCCCCCCCTTCATGCCGGTCTCCTTTCTGCTTTGTGCTGTCATCCTCTCTGGGCATCTAGTGTTGCGTTTGCGCGCACGCGTATAGTTGTGTGTGTGTGTGTGTGTGTGTGTGTGTGTGTGTGTGTGTGTGTGTGTGTGTGTGTGTATGCATAGAGTTCAATGATATGGCCCTGTGCCAGAGCTCGTCTTCAGCATGTTGTATTTAAAGGGCTCGATGTTACGCAAACACGTGTGTCAGATCAAACTAGTCGGGCGGCCCGTTCTGGTTGGGCGTGTTAATGTTTTGGCAGCAGACCATCATGAGGGTTTGAGAACAACACCAAAAGCACAATTCATTGCTTTTAAGCAAAAGGTTTGTGTGTATGTGTTCACAGGGAACATTCTTACGGATGTAAGACGGATGGGAAGGAAAGAAGTACTACATTTAACGAGAGCTATTTATTATTCCTACTTGCTGGTGGTTTTTCTCTTTTACTGCTTTGCTGAAAAGAGGGGGGGGGACTCTGTCGTAAGAGAAGTGTGGTTTGGCTGTTTCAAAAGCATCACGGACTCGTGACCGATGGGGTTTCAGGCCTGTAAACCACGCTTTCTTAAAAGAGAAAGAGAAAATAAATAAATAAAAAAGTACACAGCACACACAAACTTGCAAACACATACAGTGGCACCTCAGTGGTCATATACCCCTGTGGGAACCTGTTTAGATACCAGTCATAGAAGCAATAATATAGCAATAATGTGAGTAGAGTCTGCATTCTCATAATCAAATTGCTCACCAAGCTTTCTGAAACTGCTAGAGCATAGCCACAAGATCCTCCTTTCTGGAGCAAACAAAAAAACCAACAACCAAAGTATCGAAAATTTATTTTTTGGACGCACTTGTTTTTAAAGCTTCTTCAAATTTCTACAATGAATGATGCTGATTTAAAGCTAACGTTAATTTTTGGAAATCCTCCTGTCAAAGAGGCATGAAGATCAGCGTGTGCTTGAGATCTCTGCTCAAGATTTAGAGCATACTTTTGTTCGGTAAGATCAGAAAAAGGTGTGGATATCATCAATGTGTTAAATTATGGAAAACAAGCCTGGCCATCTAGGACAAGTGCATGTACATAGCATTAGACCGAATCAACACTGCACACACACTAACGAGTGACTTTGAGTTCTCTAACGTTTTGATCTCTTGTATTTCCTGCAGACTGTCTCAGTGGTGGGTTCAGTGGATGGCCCCAGCAGAAGTGGCCAGATGGAAATTGACCATGGATGCCTGGAGAAAGGCGTGTTGAACCATGAGCTGTCCAATGGGCTTAGTCAACATGGAGAAGAAACGAATGGTTTTGAAGGTGGAGCTTTGGCAAAGCTTAGCCACCCGCACCAAGAGACATTAACATGTCTTCCCCAGACACCGGGATGGGGGCCTGGGAATCCAAAAGGAGCCACTACCCCCCAGCAGCAGGAGGCAGGCTGGAATGACCAGAGCACAAGTAGCCTGGGAAACAGTGCAGACATGGAAAATGCTAGAACTCTGGTGGCCTTCTCAGCTAGTGCAGGTTCCCTACCACCCTGCAGTGTTCCTCAACCTCCTCCTAACCCTAATTACATACAGCTGTATGAAAAATTCAACCAAGAAATGGCTAATCGAGGTAATGGAAATAAGCAAAAAATATGGAGCGGTGATGATCAGCACTGCACTTCAGAGGATCTCAACACCCTCCAGATGGCTTTAAATCAAGCCCGTCATGGTCACAAGCCACCAAACTGTGACTGTGATGGACCGGACTGTCCTGATTACCTTGAGTGGTTAGAGAAGAAGATCAAAATGGCAGCCAATGTTCAGGAAAAGATTCCCTGCAAATTATCAGGTGCTTCTCAGACAGAGCAACAACACTATCAGTCTCAGCCACAACCTCAACCCAAAAGTACAAACAACACTTCAGAACCACTGTCACAGAACCCGGTTACCCAGCCTCCAGTCCCAAGACCTTATGGCCCTCTACCACCTATTCAATGTTCTCCCAGTGTGCTATCCATCGCTAAGGAGAGGAATGTCAGTCTACAGACAGCTATTGCCATTGAGGCACTGACACAATTATCTGGCACTGGTGGGCCTTTGAGTGAATCAACATTTGGAAACTCAAACCACCATGCTTCATCTCAGCCCCCTTCTCAAACCCAAGATGGGATGCGATTGATTGCTTCATCTCCTGGGGCCCTTTCATCATCGTCTGCTTCCTCTATACCCCAATCCTTTTCCTCTGGCAATTTCCCTCAACAGACTTCTGCTTTATGGGAGCAACACAGGCCTGAGTTACAGGGTCCTACTCATCACTCCTCCCAATACGGGTCCTCCAACTCCACCTTTCCAACCTCACACCCATCCACCCCTAGTCCATCACCCCACCAGTGGCAACAGAGCACTGGAGCAAGCTCAGAGAAAAGCACACCTAGGAATCCATGGATATTGAATTCTGAAACTCAGGCTTGTTTTCCACATCCATCCCATGGCAGCAGTGACCCAATGTCTGAACTGAAACAGCTTCTGGGAGACAACAGTGGAAAGTACACCAGTACTAACTTTAAGTTTCCTGCCCCACCTCAAAATCTGAAGGACAACCAACAAGTGATGCCTCATGTCAAACAGGAGGTCAACAATGGAGACTACCCAGGTGAAATGAGTGGAGTATTGAGCCAGTATAGAATGTTAAATAGTCAGCAGCAGTTTCCAGGCCAGCAGATTTCTCACCCTATTACATACTCAACTCAGGCAGCACTGCAACAGCACCTTCATCATAAACGTAACCTCTTTTCCGGTCCTCAAAGTTTTGATGTGCGATTACCGATGTCATCCCAGACTCTCCGCAAATGGTGGCCGCAATCTACACCAGAGAGTGTTCTAAGCATTAAACAAGAACCCAAAAAGAAAAAGAACACACAAAGTTCCCCTCTCCTCAAGCAGCCTATGGGTGGACTGCTTGGTCCATTTGGCCCAGCTCTTCCAAAACCTAAACAGATTATCATTAAAAAGACCAAGCAAAAGGCATCCCAACCTCTCTTTCTCCCACAAAGTCAGATCACAGTACAGAAATCAAGCATGTCAGTGAGTTCCCTCTCCCAATTTACACCATCTCTACCTGTTGTGGAGGCTGCACTCCCTCCCTGTGCCCCCCCAAATAACTCCTCTCAGGTGGTAGTGAGCCAAGCAGCTCCAGCCCAATCTCAGGAATCAAGTTTGAACAGCAGTAGTACCCCCATCTCTGGAAACACCTCCCTAGCTTCCACTCCTCTTAATGTCCCTGTTTCCCCTGCCCAGGATGGACTGATTAGCTCAGACCGCAACACAGTGGCTGAGGTTCCCCTAACCACCACTTCCACAAGCCAGACAACCACATCTCAGTCCACTTCACCTCTATGTGGCCTAAATTCCCTGGATCCAAAATTTGAAGATCTGATTCGTCAGTTTGAGGAGGAATTCGGGGACACATCTGCCCCTGCCACAGATGCACCAGATCCTGGCACTGCTCCTCCTGGGGTAACTGATTCACAAACAAATTCTAGCTCAGGTCAAGCTAGACCCCAGTCACCATCCACAGAAAAACTTAACTTTTCTGCCCCAACAAGTGAGCTTGAGCCCAGCCTGAAGCAGGTTGAGAGAGAGAAAAAGGAGACAGCAGTGTCCCCCAATCAGCCTTCTGCCATCAAACAGGAAGTTCAAGAGTGTGAAGATGTTAAGCCCTCAGATCAGCTACTGGCCCAGGCAACAGAGGCTTATTTGCAGCAGCTAAATCACAAAATCCTTGTAAACCCATTCACCACGACCTGCTCTCCTCCAACCAAACGAGTGAAAATCGAATCATCTGGTGGGGTGACAGTTCTTTCCACGACTGGTAACTTCACTGCAGAGGAGAATCAAGATACACCTACAAAAGATTGTTTACCGTCATCCCCTTCACTGAAAGGATTTCTGGAATCTCCACTACGCTACCTAGATACCCCAACTAAGAGCCTTCTGGACACACCGGTAAAGGACGCTCAAGCAGAGTTCCCAACCTGCGACTGTGTGGGTGAGTATACTAGATCCCAGGCTTCTAGCTTTACATATCTGTTCCACATTATGGCAATGTACCAATTGCCGTGCAACTGAAACAGGTAATTACAATCCTGTTTATTTGCTTAAGTGTTTTTAAAACTAGAATACTAGAAAGAAAATCCTTGTGTTCTGGATTAAAAACACTTTCATCATAAATACTTTAACATGATTTAAGTCTCTTCTTAAGTCTTCTCTTTGGGGGTAGGCAGCAGGAACAATAGCCTATACAGAAGAGGCCCATTGTGTTGTATTAGACCAGGGGTCGCCAGACAGTCCAGAGCTCTACAAGCAATTCTGTCTCTGGTTCTGTCAAAGCAGCAAACATAGGGCATGAAAGATAATAAAATGGTGCTCTTATGTCATGTGATGCTGTGTACAGTGGTTAGACATTAAAAAAGAGTGAGACAACAGTGATAGAAAGAGGACCTACATTTACAGTTTGTTTTCTTCCATGTAGGTTCTAAGAGAGGAATTATGGTATACATGCTTAGTTTAATCATGTGTGTTTTTAAAATGTCACAAAATGTAAATGTGAGACTAGTTGGTGCTGAACACTTGCTGGCTTATCGCTGTCAACAGGAACTAAGGTCACCAGGCAACCAATCTCTCCAATAAAACCAATACACACACAGACACAAGCACACACACATTACTAGCAAAACAGCAAGGGGGCTGTAGTGCTAATAGATAGGATTGGTGGATTCTATCTATCTATCTATCTATCTATCTATCTATCTATCTATCTATCTATCTATCTATCTATCTATCTATCTATCTATCGTAAAAGCTTGTCACACCTCACACATGTTTCTATTTTACTTCATGTCACTTCCTCTAACAGGCCCCACCTCTATTACTACTAAACACTCGAAATGGAATGTGACCTTAAATTCCCTCTGCTCCAGACAAGTGTTCACTCTTATATGCGCACACACACACACGCACACGTGCGCGCAATGACTCACTCCTCGAGTGCTCTTTGCCAAACACCACTTTAAAGACTTTTAAATACCATCCCAAAGATTCATTGACTGTGTGCCTCTAGTTTGTTCATTGCTCCCACTGTCCTGCTCTCATGCTGTAATACAGTGGCCTGAATTTAACGTGTGTATATATAAAAATATTTTTACCGGTCCTTCACACCTACTCTGCTAACTCTATTTTCACAGAGCACACCCAAGAAAAAGATGAAGGCCCATACTACAATCATTTGGGATCAGGGCCAACTGTGGCTTCAATAAGAGAGCTTATGGAAAACAGGTGAGAAACTCTGGTCTACTCCCAGTAACTCGGATATGCCATTCCAGTGTCCATTTTGTCTCCATCACAGGGGTAAAAACGATAGCAGGGAATCATAGTTTATGTAATAAGTGTCCTATACATGACATGGATACTGAGCAGCAATATTAAGATCCAGTTTTAAGAGTTGTCTAGATTAACTTTTTGTTCCTTATAACATTTAATAAATATTAAATTTGCTTTCATTTCAATTTCAGAATTGTATTCTATTTCTATCTCTTACACTGACATTTTGTGACAATTTTTAATAATGAAAGCAGTATAGAAGTATAGTATAAAAGTTCAAAGATGAAACAGGAATCAAGCATGTGTGAAGGGCAATAAAAAAGGCTTCCAAGCCCAGATGTTAAATGTATTGGGTACTGAATATAATTTGCTTTAGTTGTTCCTCTTGTGGCTGTTTTTTTTTTTCTTTTCACTGAACATTATATGAGCACTGTAGCTAGAAGATCCTGGCACGAGGCTCTTGCACAGCTGTGGATAAAAATCTTTCCCCTCCATTTCTATTTGCTCTGCTTAATTTTTTTTTTCCTGACTTACTCCTCCCGCTCTCTGTTGCCCTCCCCTCCTCCCTTCTGCAGCTTCACTGTGATCCCATCCCTAGGGAATCCCTGACCCATAATGCAATGGGAGTAAAGGGGAAATAATTACCGTCAGCAGATCCAGACGAGAGAGAAAGAGGGAGGGGAAAGAAAGAAACAGAGACAGAGAGCAGGAGGAGAAATTATTGTATTTATTCAGTAACGAAAGACAGAAGAATGAAGGAGATGGAGTGTGGGCATACGTTAATAATTTTTATATAAAACTTAGCCACATTACCCCAAAGGGGTATTTGCAAACGTAGTCGAATGCGGGGGTTGCATCCATTCCTGCATCAAGACTCAAAATTTTGGACCCTAAGCTGATCCTGACATGACCCCTGACCCAGGTAGGGCCAACCCATGGAGCCTGATCCTTCTCCGCTGAAGTGTGTGATTGTTGATGAATGCATAGTGGGTGTGTGTTAAACCTCATTGATGCTGTCATTATCCTCCAACTTAAAAAAAAAAAAACCTGCTCGGGGGAGGGGTGCTCTGCAAGTACTCCACATTGAGTATAATGGTAATATATAATGTATGCGTGGGTGCATAAATGTGTACCTTTTCACAAAATTAGGACCTCGAATAGTCACGTACACACATACAGTACATTTACGGCATTTGGCAGACGCCTTTATCCAGGCCAACTTACATTATCTCATTCCTACAAATGAGCAGCAATGGTGCTAAGGGCCTTGCCCAGAGGTGCCAGTTTGGTGTGGCTGGGATTTTAACTCATCCTTCAGATCCAAAGTCTAATGCCATAACTAATAAGCTACCACCGCATATGTGTAGCTTTCATCCTGAAGATATTAAGATAGGTAAAGCCTTTGCATTAAAGGCGTGGAAAATCTAAACAACTTAAGAGACCAAGGCATTTTATTCTTTAGTGGTGTATCATTTTCACTATAAAACAAAGCACTGAGGGGGACTATACAAATGCGGAACTATCTATCACCATCAATATGACTTGTTTAATTTTCTAAAGTGATAGCATCATTTATAACAGCTACATCCTTCAAGTCCTGATCAACTTTACAGATTAGAAAGTAGTTATTGGTGCTAATGAAAGTAAGCCTGGTTGTCTGTGTTTACCACTGCAGGTACGGAGAGAAGGGTGAGGCTATCCGTATAGAGAAGGTAGTGTACACAGGAAAAGAAGGCAAGAGCTCCCAGGGATGTCCTATCGCAAAATGGGTGAGTCTGAAATGTTGCACACAAGTTCCAGCACGCCAGGGTCTAACTGAGATAACTGTAAATGGCTTATCCTCAAGGATCCCTACAATCAAACAAGTTAACAATTCATCTGTCAGAAGTAGAAATAGACAATTCACTGAGAGACAACCCATTCTCATTAGCTAAAGGCTATAAAAGCAGCAGGGGACTGCAGTGTTCTTAGCAAGCACACATAGGCAGCTTACACTCTCTATGCTAATGGGTTTATGGTTCACTGGTGTAGATGTTAAACATTTTTTATAGTGCCCGAAGCAAATTATATACCCACAGATATGTCTTTTACACCTACAAGTCACATACACTAAAACACTATATAATCAACCATTGTAAAAAATACAATATAGTAGCATGTGTAATGGTTCATAAACAACCAAAAAAGAAAATGCTGGAATAGTAGAAAGCGAATCATATTTCATCCTTCACCTGTGTCTATTTTTATATTATAATTTGCATTTAATTGAGTTTGCATAAGTGTGTCACATGCATAAGTGGAGGTCTTTATTTTATTTGATCTAAAAGCAGGAGAAATAAATCGACAAATGCTTCCAAATTTCCATTCTTTCACACTGTTCATTTCTCAGTGAAGTGTTTGCAATAAAACGTCTCCGGATGGTTTAATGAACATTGCCTGCGTGAACGTTCAGCAGATTTCCATTTTGATTTTTTTTGTCTGACGTGCATTGTATATCATTACAATCAGGCTGCAAGGAAAGAATGTGTTTATGTTTATGTGCTTGTAAAATAATGCATTACAGGTTATACAGTAATGATTTTCACAGACTTTTATGGATTTAAAATGTGTTAAAGGTTTTTTAATTATAAGATTATTTAGCATTATTGCAAATGGTCTAACGGGATGTTTAGTCGCCCAAATGTCTTTTACTCTTGCAGTCTCATAGTAGCATGATTGCCCAATAGTGTCATTCTGTACTCATAGAAATCTGTGGTAACTTATTTAAATAGAAATTCAATGTACAAGGCTTTAAACTGGATTTAGAAGTCATAATGGATGATTTTATTCAGGATGAGAGCTGGTGTGGGTGGTGCATAATGCAAAGTAGTAATTTATGTGGTACATTTACATTTGTAGAAGGTGGTATCTTAGTGGTAAAGGCATTCGACTTTGGCTCCAAAGGTCGTGAATTTAAATCCCAGCCACACCAAGCTGCCACTTCTGGGCCCCTGAGCAAGGCCCTTAACCCCATATCTGCTCATTTGTACAAATGTAATAATTGTCAGTCGCTCTGGATAAGAGCGCCCGCCAAATGCCAGTTAAATTAGTAATTTATGTGGTGCATTTAAAACTGGACATTGTCACACCTTCATAGAAATATTTATATTTAAACTAAAACACTTTAAACTATGAAAAATGGGCATACATTTCTATCCTCTAAATTTGACACTGCATGCTTCAGTATGAAAGAACCTTTTATATAATTTCTATTAGTGGTTTATGGAACCTGATGTAAACGCTGGAACAATATTCATGTAATGACCCGAGTTATAACTCTCTTTCTTTACGCCTTGTCTGCCCCCTGCAGGTGATTCGACGTAGCGACGAGAAAGAAAAGCTATTGTGTGTGGTGAAGCAGCGGTCTGGGCACCATTGTGCCAACACTGTCATTATTGTCGTCATCATAGCTTGGGAGGGCATCCCAAGATCTCTTGGTGATAGACTTTATCAAGAGATCACTGAGACAATAACCAAATATGGCAATCCCACCAGTCGCCGTTGTGGCCTCAATGACGAGTGAGTGAGCAAAAATGATGCACCCCTTTCATCTGCACTTTCTTTTTCTATCTGCAAGCTCCATAGTTTAATCTAGTTGTACTAGCAAATAGCAACTACTAGCACAGAATTCAACCTAAACAGTAAAGGACACTTTGAAACAAGAGTTACAGTATGTTATTCATTAAAAAAAGTTATGTATGTTTTGGCTTTCATTTGTTTTGTGAGGTCACACATAATGACATAATGAAGACAAAAATAGACAATAATAAATAATTTATAATTATTTGTAATATAAACTGAACACATCAGCCCATATAAAAAGTCCACTGAGGCATAACCATTAAACTATTTTTATACCTACAAAACTGTTTTGTGGCACTCACCACTTATCATTTTACAATACAAATTGTAATAATATCATTTATACAACAGAGCAGGGTTAAGGGCCCTACTCAAGGGCCCAGAAGTGACAGTATGCTGGTGATGGGATTGACCTTCTAATCATAAGTCCAACATCTTACCCACTAAGCTGCCCCTTCCCCCTACCACTTGTTTTGTCCAATGTTTGTTTGGTTTTATTTATTTTATTTTTTTTTACTAAAATGCAGTATTTGTATTATAATTCTATTTTTGCAGCCGTACATGTGCGTGCCAGGGAAAAGACTCCGAAACCTGTGGTGCTTCGTTCTCTTTTGGCTGTTCTTGGAGCATGTATTTTAATGGGTGTAAATACGCCCGCAGCAAGGTCCCCCGCAAATTCAGGCTCCAAGGAGAACACCCCAAAGAGGTTAGTGACTGTATCTGAATTAGAAAGTACTTGTTTACATTGTGTATGGCTATATGAGGCTTTATATCTTTTATAAATAATAAACAATACTAAAGCATTTGTCATATAATTGATATCTTGCTTACTTAAGATATATCATGCAGACAAGAATGTACTTTATCTCAAAAATTGTCCCAAAACAAAACCATTTGAAATAAATTATGGTATTCTCACTCCACAGGAGGAACATCTCAGGGATAACTTCCAGGAATTAGCTACAAAAGTGGCACCTGTATACAAGCAGCTAGCCCCTCAGGCATACCAAAACCAGGTAAAACTGCCGCAGGAAACAAGGATAAGGATAAGATCATCTCTTTTTCCCCTAAATTAGTCAAGAAAATTATCTATTGTCCTGAACAAAAGAAGACAATGGAACTGGAACGTTGTGTTGTGCATAAGAAGAAAGATCATTGCAAGTGATCGAACATGAAGCTGTTATTTTAAAAGAAAAGTAAAGGTAGAAAAGGCACCTAAGCAGAGAAAGATAAGAAGGAAAAAAAAACTGTATGCCGGTGTGTCTTTTGCAGTGTGTAACAGAGAAAATGGCACCAGACTGTCGGCTGGGGCTCGAAGAAGGACGGCCTTTTTCTGGCATCACTGCATGCATGGACTTCTGTGCTCATGCTCACAAAGACCAACATAACCTCCATAACGGCTGCACTGTGGTACGGAGTGTCAGATCTTAATTATAACAATTAAAATAATAACGTGATATGAAACCCCTACTGGATTGTTAACTGCAATATTTGCTGACAAACAAATTTTTTTTTTGTTTGTTTTTAGGTTTGCACTCTCACAAAAGAGGACAATCGGAAAATAGGTGTGATCCCAGAGGATGAACAGCTTCATGTGCTTCCGCTTTATAAGATCTCAACGACTGATGAGTTTGGCAGTGAAGAAAACCAGCGTCTGAAGATGCAAACTGGCGCAATCCAGGTGCTCAGTAAGTTTCGCCGGGAAGTCCGGAAGCTTCCAGAGCCCGCCAAGTCTTGCCGCCAACGGAGGCTAGAGGCCAAGAAAGCTGCATCTGAGAAAAAGAACAAGAAACAGCAGCTGTCGGAAACACCAGAAAAGATGATTAAGAAGGTTTCTCTGCAAGGCAATAAAGGTAACACCTCATTGCATAAGTTTCACATATCATAAGATGCATAATTGACTATTTACTAGAGTAAAACGTTGCTATTGTATGCAAAAGTCTTTGTATGACGTACATGCTAAAATGTTCCATTTAGATTTCTGTATTCATTTAATCAAAATTTGTATCTAGTATCTCATCATGGTGTATTTTTGTTTTTGTTTCAGCAATTCCAAAACAAGAGGTGAAGCCCAACATCAAAAAAGAATCGTCCGACCACTTTCAGGCTGTCAATGGAGCTTTGGATGGATACCCACCCCTTGGGAATGCCAAAATGTGTCCTGATCCATACAGTATGAATGGTGCCTACTCTTCCTATACTGGTCCCTATGCAAGAGGTAGTATGCCTTCCAACAGCCAGTCTTCTACACACAGCCCCATCAATGGCTTCCATCCAAACCTCCAAGGGATGCCCTACAATTACTACAACCATGCGCCAAAAGGACTTTTCCCCCCTGAAGCTATGGGTTATATGGGTCTTAACGGGGCCTGCCCTAAAGTTGCTGGAGAACAACAGAAACCTAGTATCCAGAGTCTTCAGGCCAGGCTGGTACAAAACCAAGCTGATCACCACCGACAAGGGGTTAACATAGCCAACCACAGATACCTACACCAGTCTGAGCTTTCTGAGTCTCCTGCAACACCTAAACATACTTCATCTGCAACTACGGATCAGATGCACCGTGTCACCCCAATCATCAAGCAGGAGCCCATGGAAGTCGCTCTATATGACAGCAGAACTGATGTGCAAGCCCGAAGTTGCCCCGTTACTCCCAGTGTAACCCCACTACCTGACACCTGGCTGGGGCACACACCCAATGGCAGCTTAGTGTCCAAGGGCTGGGATGGAAATCTCAGACCAGGTCAAGCTCACTCACCCTTCACTCCAGAAAAACAGCGGCTCCACCAGCAACATAGCCAACTTCAGCATTCAAAATTTGCCCAACAGCAGCAGCAATGGCGCTCCTACCCCGGTACTCCTGTAGCCTCCCCTAGTCCCTCTCCAGCTCTTCAGACATGTCCATCTCCAGCTGCTTCCCCTCACCCAGCTACTCCACAGCACTGGGGCAGCCCTGCTCCCAGTCCACAGCCCAAGGCTTGGTGTCAACCAGGGTCCTTGGGTTATGGTCATGGGGGACCTAGACAGGGAACACCTGTTGGGGCTTTCCCAGACAAGATGTTGGCTGAGACAGCAGAGATCAGAGGGTCCACTCCCCTGGGTCTCCAGGAAAAGGCATGGAAATCTGGAGGTGCCTCAGCAGCAGGGAGTAATCCATCTCCTGCTCCAGAAGGTCGTCTGTTTCCAGATACACTGCAGAAGATAAATGGACAGGCATGCTGGGACAGCGAGGTGGAAAGTGAACGAGAGCCTGAAGAAGAGGAAGTGTGGTCAGACAGCGAGCACAACTTCCTGGATCCCAACATTGGAGGAGTAGCAGTGGCTCCTGGACATGGCACCATTCTTATAGAATGTGCCAGACGGGAGCTACATGCCACCACACCCTTAAAAAAGCCAGACCGCAGTCACCCAACCCGCATCTCCCTGGTGTTCTACCAGCATAAGAATTTGAACCAGCCTTGTCATGGGCTGGCGCTCTGGGAAGCCAAAATGAAGCTGCTGGCTGAGAGAGCAAGGCAGAGGCAACAGGAGGCAGCTCTTCTGGGTCTTTCACAGGAAGACATGAAAGCATACGCAAAGAAACGCAAGTGGGCTGATGGATTAGTGAGTTCCAGCTCTGAGCCAACCAAGGACAAGCGGGAAGGAGTAACACGGATGGCCCCCACACAGCACACCACAACCATGGTTACGGTGTCACCCTACGCCTTCACTCGGGTCACAGGGCCCTACAATTGCTTTATGTGACCTCTATAAGACTGGGGGCAGGAAATTAAAGTACAAGAATAAGAAAAAAAGAATCTCTCACTTTTTAAAGCCCTGTACCTCTCCCTCCCACTCTGTATCCCCTCCCAGACCAACCAGAAAGATGGTGGATAAAAGGACGCATTTTCTATTATTTTTTTTTTTTTACCTCATGTTTTGGTAGCAGTTTGGGAGTCCCCCAAATGAACATGCTGCCTATGGTGCTCTTGTTCTCTCCAAAATGGAAGGGATTTCATAGTTTACCCTCCCTAAGTGAATTTAATGATTCTAATATTATTTCTATTATCAATATTATGATTGCTATTGTTATTGTTGATGTTATTACAGGTATTGTTATTATATTACGAAGATGACTATTTTTTATTTTAATTGTATTTTTTCCTCAGTGTCATTATTATGATTGTTTTAAGAACCCCCCCCCCCCTTTGATGAGGAACAATCCTCTCTTCATCACACTTGCTTGTTCGATATGAATGTGAGAACAAGTTGAATGAATTTTGCTTTTTATTTGCCTTTTAACCATCAACCTCTTTTGTAAAAACAGCACCTTTACATCACTGCAAGCCAAGTGTCAATACCTGCAAGACACTCTAGAGAAGGACATGGTTTCTAAAGTGGGCTAGGTCTATTTTGTAGTCAGTCACAGAGTGTGTGACCAAAGCAAGTGACAGAATTTGTGGCACCAGTGCAGACCTTTCTACTCAGTGCGGCTCATAAATACTGAGCCTTTTATTGGTATGATGGTGCTTTTTTTCTGTCTTTGCTGTCCACTGCCCTCACCATCACGGCTGCTGGCACTGGATCGAGGTGCTCGCTAACAGCAGAAAAGGTCCAGTTAAGCAATCAGCTGACCTGATTAGATGTCATTGCCTGAGGCATCTTCATCAACCACGGTGCTGACTCATTTCTTCATGGTGCAGTATCTATTTCCTATCCATGAGACAGCAGTAGGTCAATGCTCTCTCTGAGGTGCTATTGGAGTTTGGTCCACCCTAACAATGTCCTACAAATTACCTAGAGTGTGACCTGTGCTCTGCAGCACAAACAAGCTATTTAACCTGTAAACTGCTGGAGTTGTAGAACTCTCCTCCAAATTTGAGGTAGTTAGCTGACAGGCTAAAGCTTCAGTAAAAGAGAAAAAGAGGATTGGTGCTACTCAATAGTCTTTCCATGCCTCTTTGTCTGTTTTTGCCCTAACAGCTGATCTCCCTATAACACCTGGAATGTAGGTGCTTCTGTATAACACTTTTGTTCTGTGTAAATGTGGGGAAAGCTGAAGGGCTGCAGTTGGGTTTACAAAAGGCAGTAGGCTTCTTGGTGCTTACAGATCACAGATAGTCTGGTGCTTTTGAAGCTGTCCTCTAGCTCTTTACCTCATGTTGAGACGTTGTACCCAGTCACAACATGCTACTAATACATGGGCTCTAGAGACCGTAGGTCTTTAGCCTACATCCACATACTTATCTACTTTTTTGTTTTTATTATTATTATTTATTACATTATAATGACTATGATGATTATTGTTATTGTGCTTGCTGTAATTGTTTTGTTTCATTTTAAACAAATTGTAAATAGAAGAAAAGATTTTATAAAAGCACTTTTAATCTTGATTTTAAGGAGGAAAAATGATAATGGAATATTGACAACTTGAATCCTAATTTTTTTTAATGGAATTTTATTGGGAGAGATAGAAATGTACATAATTAAATATTTAGGTAAGATTATTTAACTGGTGAGGAATAAAATCATGAATGATTCCTTTTCATTTTTAGTTGTCAGCATGTTAAGCCCTCAATACTAGAAGAAGAAAGCTGGTCCTGGTCAGTATTCTTTCTCTGACACTTATGGGCCATGCTGTGTATCCTCTTGTACTTAGTATACTGCTGTTCTTTTGAAAAAGTACTGTACTTAGACCGATACCTCTGAACAAGCACCTATAGCAGCTTCCTCTTTTCAACACATGACCCAGACAGACTTGAGAACAAAACCTACAATAACAGACACAGTTGGAGGTTCTCGCAGGATATCACAATATAATTACAATCCTGTACACCTTTGGTAAAGTGATTTGAGCTTCAAAATATCAAATGAATTTTCTATTTAAATGCCCTTGTTCAAGTGAAAGGCTGTGCATGTGTCTTGCACTGTAACAGATTTTCAGTAGGATGTGTGATTTTTTACACCTTAGCAGGTTTCATAAATGTAATTTCTTCTGAAGGTGCAAAATCTTTTTAGATCATTGTGTTTCAGGTTTGTGTTTTCTTGAAGCCACTTGATTTCATATTTGACAGGAGTTCAATTTTTAATCATGGTGCTACCTGTAGAGGTCACTGTAGAAATGCAGAGCATAGCAAAAGCTATGTCATTTTCAAAACCTTTATATGAGCCATTGTCTTGGTTTTAAGTGTATAGGAAATGTCTATGGTGCTGACTGCTTTTCAAATTTTCCTCACTTAATCATGGTAAAAGATACTTATGATGATCATGATTTCAGAAGCACTCAGATGTTTTGGGAGTTCTCTGTCTCCTGCTCTCTTTAACCCTAATCCCAAACAAATAAAAATGGTACTTGAAGCAGATATTTAGAATCAATGATATTATACAGGTAGAAAATTGTAACTTGTATGCTATGGAGATGAAAAGACTGTTAACCTTTGTTTTCAACTCTCTTGATTTTACCCAGGCATTCCATCCTTACTATCTCACACAAACACTTTCTGTCCCCATCTCTCAGCACTCAGCATCAAAATCATGATCATGCCCAATTTTACTTATTAAATAACAACAAAAACGAAACAAATAATAATAAAAAAAAAAAAAAAAAACAACTGGCAGCTACATTCCTATTAGTTAAAGATTGTTATTGGTTCTATTGTTTCATGTCAAGTATGCAGTATGTTAAAAAAAAAAAATTCTTTTGTTTGGTCTCTCCTTGTAGCTGTTTGGTGTATTATGTGAATACATAGTGTATGTGGTAAAACCCACAATACTGTTTAATGTTCTTTAAAAGTAAAAAAAAAAAATAAAGAAAGAAAGAAAGAAAAAAACATCGCCTTCTTGTATTGTGTCAATAATAATCTCATCATACTTGCAGATTTGTAACAGACACTAGCTAGGTGTTAATAATAATATCTCACTGGTATCCTGTGCCAGATGCCAAAATATATTGCACCACAAACTGATTTTCACCAACATAAAATCAGTACTCTAATATAACAAACAAAAGAAGCAAGCGCACACTCGATCTGCCTTTGGATCAAAATTAAACCAAGCATCACTTTTAAAAAGTCTGTGTTGTACGTTGCCAATGATCTCAGTTTGATCCATTACATTTAATTCAAGTCAAGTTTATTTCTATTGCGCTCTTCACAACAGACATTGTCTCAAAGCAGCTTTACAGAATTAAGAGTTAAGGTGAATGGTGTGTATTGTTTAAAGATTTATAATCACACTCTTTAATTCGAGCCAAGAAGAAAGTTAATTTAACCAGTATAAAATTATGGTACCTCTTGAATGTCTTTAGAACTGGTACAAATATGCCAACAGAATACAGTAGTTTGTTGTTTAGTGAACAGGTAGAGCTTAGTTAGCTCTGGAAGTAGCACACTGATGCACAAGCACATGAAAAGAAAAAAACACTAGTGTTATGGGTGAAACATCAGCACGGTGAGCAGAAAATCTATAATCCTCATCATGTGGAAATGGTGAAGTGTAATGAAGTGTTATTGTGTAAACTGTTTGTTTGTAACTT
This sequence comes from Silurus lanzhouensis, assembly GCA_039877035.1. NCBI lineage: Eukaryota > Metazoa > Chordata > Actinopteri > Siluriformes > Siluridae > Silurus > Silurus lanzhouensis. The sequence continues at coordinate 84,071 of JBCEWE010000539.1, forward strand.
CAGGACAGTCGCACTGGATCTGTTCTGTTGTGATTCACGAGTATCAGGCCGCGCGATCAGTTCGCTCGTGACATCGTGATGATTCAATTAAACACTAAATCTAAAAGCAGCAAACAGCAGCAGCAGTAAACGATTACATTTTACTTACTGTTGTGGTTTTCAGCGAATGTTTATGCTTTTGTACAACAATACGTATTTTTTTCTTCTTTTTTAATCAAACCTATCTATACTAAACTCTTTTGGAACGAATGTGAACGCTGACTGCACCCCAGGCCGCCTTAATTCCCCTACATCAGTACCTGACTTTACTAATGCCCTTGAGGCTGAATGAGCTCAAATCTCCACAAGCACACACCAAAATCTAGTGGAGAAGTGGAGTTTATTTCAACAGGAAATTGGTGCTTAATATGAATAAGATGTTCAGGTGTACAAAAAAAACCCCAACATTTGTCCATATATTGTATCTGTATGCTGGAGCTAAACTTCAAATATACAGGAAATATAGAAAAATCAACTAGAGAAATAAAAATTTGGCTTTTAACCCAGGTATGGCCTCTGTTTTCATATGACCAGTTACACCAAAATATAAACAGTTAAATACTTTCTCTCATTCTCATTAGCATGACATCCTAAGAATAAAAGGTTGAATCGCGAAACAGAATGTTTCAACTATTTAGTGGCAGAGGCATAAACCCTGCTTGGACTCACTTTGTGTAACTTTCACTGAATTTGAAATCCCAGAATTGACATGTTAACAAGGTTGGACAATTGTGCATAACCCTTAACCTTCAATCTGTTCAATGTTCTTAAGTGTAGGTCAATTTGAATACACAGACAAATCTTTAGACTATTCTATTCTATATGGCAGCTTAATACCTAAAATAGCTGAAATACCATAATGTATTAATTATTGTAATGTGTAGAAAAATGTCCATCTTTGAATTTGATGCAATTTTAAATATGTAAATTTCATACTAGAGCATTTATATATAATAACCTGGGGTGGACAATACATGAAGAACTGGAAATTGTCATTGTCTCTTATTGTCTTATTGAGCAATAATTTGGAGTATTAGTGCTGTGACTGACAATTTAGTTAAATACTTTTAGTTGAGTAAAATATTTTTTGGTAGTTAAAAGATGTTATACATGAATTCACTTCAGTCCCAAAATCAGGTTTTTTGAGATAAAGAGGTTATAACATAAAAAACTACAAGATCAGAGTGCAAAATGCAAAACTATTGCCTATTATTTCTCTTCTTCTGGCCACCCATATCCCTCTCTAGTAAAGAGTTGTGAAATATGGCACGCTGCTTCAGAAAGGTCTAGGAACCAAATTACGACCAATTTGGACCTATCGCTGCCCAGACTCTAGTGCCACTATTGGCTTAAATTTGAAAGATTTGTGGTCATAATGTTTTTATGGCCTATAACGTTACATAAACTTTTTTGTGCTGGTGCCACCTACTGGTATAAAATTGCAATAACATGCATAAAGTGCAAAAATCACCAAATTTGGCATCCGGAAACGTGTCGAGAACAAAATTAACCAGTCTGAACAAAATGATCAAAAAAATTTTGACATTCAAAATCTTTTCCTGCAACATGCCAAAAATTATAGAAAATATTATTTATAAATTATCTTATATAATAATTCATCCGAAATTATATATATAATCAAAAATACAGGTTTTGAGGGTGATGGCTTATAAAAGTATCAACACCACACCCTGAATGTATCACAACAAGCTGTATGACCCTGCCATTATGGGAACAACAATTTTTTTTTTTCCTTATGCCATTTGAAGTATTCATCAATCTTTTTTCTTCTAATTTTATAAAGTATGCAAAAGTGAAAACATACCAAAATTACTATTTGCTGTTTGCTGTAATCCTGTCCATCGTCGTCACTTCCAACGATAATCTCAACATCTTCAGCTCTGCTATCTCCAGCTCCACCTCCTGTCTTTTACTCAATGCCACTGTCTCTAAACCATACAACATCTCAGGTCTCACCACAGTCCTATAAACTTTCCCTTTCACTCTCACAGATACTCTTCTATCACAAATTACTCCTGCTATCACTCTTCTCCACCCACTCCACCCTGCCTGCACTCTTTTCTTCACTTCTCTAACACACTCTCCATTACTTTGCATTGTTGACCCCAGGTACCTGAACTCCTCCACCTTCTCCCTGCAACCACACCACTCCACTGCCCTCCCTCTCATTCACACACATGTACTCTGTCTTACTCCTACTGACTTTCATTCCCCTTCTCTCCAGCGTGTACCCCAACCTCTCCAGGCTCTTCTCAATCTGCTCCCTGCTCTCACCACAAATCACAATATCATCCGCAAACATCACAGTCCATGGATAATCCTGTCTGAACTTGTACGTCAACCTGTCCATCATCACTGCAAACAGAAAAGGGTTTAGAGCTGTTCCACAACTCCTCTCTCCACCCTGTCATATGCTTTCTCTAAATCCACAAACACACAATTCAGCTCCTGCTGACCTTCTCTATACTTCTCCATCAACATTCTCAAAGCAAATAATGCGTCTGTGGTTCTCTTCCTTGGCATTAAACCATACTGTTGCTCACAGATGGTCACCTCTTCTCTCAGCCTGGCTTCCACTACTCTTTTCCATAACTTCATGGTGTGACTGATCAACTTAATTCCCCTGTAGTTACTGCAGGTCTGCACATCTTCCTTATTCTTAAAGATCAGTACCAGCACACTCCTTCTCCATTCCTCGGGCATCCTCTCTCCTTTCGAAATCTTGTTAAACAATCTTGTTAAAAACTCCACTGCATCGCTCCTAAACATCTCCATGCTTCTACCGGTATGTCATCTGGTCCAACCGACTTTCCACTCTTCATCCTTTTAATCGCTGCTCTCACTTCCTCCTTACTAATCCTATCCACTTCCTGCTTCACCATCTCCACACCATCCAACCTTCTCTCTCTCTCTCATTTTCCTCATTCATCAGCTGCTCAAAATACTCCCTCCATCTTCTTCTTAACTCTCCTCACTAGTCAACACATTTCCATCTCTATCCTTTATTGCTCTAACTTGCAGCACATCCTTCCCAGCTCGGTTCCTCTGCCTGGCCAATCGGAACAAAAACCTTTCTCCTTCTTTACTGTCCAACTTCTCCTACAGCTCCTCATATGCCTTTTCCTTGGCTATCGCCACATCCCTCTTTACCTACTGCTGCATCTCCTTGTAGTCCTGCCTACTTTTCTCATCACTCTGTTGATCCCGGTTCTGTTTCTTCAACCTCTTTCTCCTTATGCTTTCCTGCACTTCCTCATTCCACCACCACGTCTCTTTTTCTTCCTTTCTATTTCCAGATGTCACACCAAGTACCTTTCTAGCTGTCTCTCTTATCACTTCTGCAGTAGTTTTCCAATCATCCAGCACCTCTTCACCACCACCGAGCCCCTGTCTGTCCTCTTCCCTGAACCTCACACTACTGTCTTCCTCTTTCAGTTTCCTCCATCTTATTCTTTCAGTCTTCACTCTCCTCCTCTTCTTCTTCATCTCCAAAGCCATCCTACAGACCACCATCCGATGCTGTTTATCTACACTGTCCCCTGCCAACACCTTACAGTCTCCAATCTCCTTCAGGTTGCATATTCTACATAGAACATAGTCCACATTTGTGCACCTTTCTCGTCACCCTATGCTCCTTCTTCTTAAAATATTTACCAGTGTAATTTCCATCCTTTTAGCAATATCTACCAACATCTGCCCTTCCACATTCTTCTCCTTAAAGCCATACCTACCCATCACCTCTGTTCCCACCTAGGTTCACCTTCTACCCCTTTATCTAACTCACTCAAGATTTTTTCCAGTGATGACATTTGTTATCACCCCTTCAACTTCCAGCTTCACGTTCATCACCCTATCAGAAACTCTCTTCACCTCCACTACACTCTTACTGTACTCTTCCTTCAGAATCCCCCATACACCATTTCTCTTTCCATCCACACCATGATAGAACAGTTTAAACACCTCCAATGTTCCTGCTCTTACTCCCTTACCACTTGGTCTCCTGAACACACAACATATCTACCTTTCTCCTCTCCATCATATCAGCTCCCTCTCTCCCTTTACCAGTCATAGTACTAACATTTAAAGTACCAACCCAAACCTCCACTCTCCTCCACTTCTCCTTTTTCTGCTGTCTCTGTAGTCATCTTCCTCTTCTCCTTCTTCGGCCAACAGTAGCCCAATTTCCACCGATACCCTGTTGGTTAACGATACCTGTAGTGGTCTTTGGTATACCGGGCCTCGACCGATGCAGTATGAATTTCTGATTCGTGATCCGCATATTTGATTTGGCACATGTTTCACGGTGGATGTACTTCATAACACAAACCTCCACATTTATCCAGGCTTGGGACCGACACTAAGAGTGCACTGACTTGTGCAAACCTAATGGCTGGGTTTATTAAATGAAGGATAAACCCCTTTAAAAACAAACAAATATATTAATTAATATTAATAGATCAGTGTGCTGAGACTCACATTAGAGTCTTTTCACATACACTGAGTTGATTAAGCAAAGAATCTTGTGGCAAAAATAATAATTGGACATTATACCTGTAATAAATCATAGTACTTGGATACCTAAGTACATTTGAAGGCAAAAATGTACTTTTACTCAAGTAAAAGTTTAATTAAAGAGACACTTATTTTTACCCTGTGTATTTCTACTTTAACTCAACTACATAGTTTGTGTACTTTGTCCACCAATGCTTAGGTAATTTTGTTAGCTCCGAGCTAACATAAAAAAAATAAATAAATTAAACCGCCTAAAAAACAAGTTGTCAAACCTGGCTCAGTGGGTTAAGTGCAGTGTGTCTTTGAATGTGCTGGTCACTGTTTGAGTTTGTTCCGGTTATTTCATTGGTGTTAAAGTTTTTCCTAGCTGATGCATAACAAAAGAAAGCCTCTAAAGAAAGCCTGGCATGTATGTCAGCTGTAATGGCTCAGTATGCCATGTGTCTCTTGCTGATCGTGTTTTGAGTCCTGGTTTTGTTTATTTCTTTCAAAAGAATTCAAGAAATCGCAGCGAGATAACAAAACAAAATATAACCTCACTAAAAAGAAGCCTACCCCTTGTCTACTACAGTGGCTCAGTGGGTTTAAGTCCTGTGCCAAACACAAGGTGCAGTTTAGAGTTCGAGTCCTGGCTCAGATACATTCTTTAACAATAAACTTGCTACTAGCTGACATAAAACACGAAAAAAAAAAAGTAAAAAAAAAAAAAAATACTCACATCAGCCATGGTGGCCTAGTGGGTTAAGTGCAATGTTTCTCAGAACATACTGACTGGATCCTAGTGTGTTTCCTTTTCAATTTCCATTAATTGCTCTGACAACTGGTATAAAACCAAAGATGAATCCTATTTAAAGAGTACACTGTGAGACGTGGTGGCTTTGTAGTAAAAGCCTTGCTACAGCGTTTACAGGTTGCTGTTTTAAATTTGGCTTTTCCTTGTGTGTTCGATGGATATGGAAATGGAACCCTAAAGTGAGCAGGGGTGTGATAAAAAGAGGGTGAAGAAAAATGTTGGGTGATATATTTACATAACACTTTCTTTTATATGCAAAACTAAGTGGATTTTTTTCCTGATCCATAACCACTTCTATTCACTTTCTCCTTGTTTTAAACAGGATTGCCTTCTAATTACTGACTGATTTCAGCTGCTGTCTTTCCTTTTTCACCTCTCTTTCTTCATGTGTTCAATACTTTTCCCTGAGTCATTTCACATTATTACACATAAATTCATTTGTGGACATCTATGGTTTGATTTCTTGTATGTACAGTGTGGACTGCATGGGCTGTTATTAACATGTGTTCATAATTATTTCAATAGCACCTTTAGAAACATTTACTGAGAAAAATGGTGATGTGTTTAATGTGTTTAATGTGTTTAATTAACTTGTTTTACCTGCTGTATATACTGTACATGATTAAACTTTTTTTTTTTCTTGACTTTAATACATTTGCTAAGATTTCAAACACACTTTTTACACATTGTCTTCATGTGAGGAAAATGATCAACTTAATCCATTTTGGAATAAAACTAACAATGTGGAAGAAGTGAAGCGCCTTTGTCCGCTATTTATAACTGAGTGCAATTCTAGTTTCAAAGCCAACATTTATTATCAAATACGGATATGATATGAGTAAAACGTATTTAAAATGAGAGTTTAAAATATGTCTGTGGATTTGTTCAGAGGGCCGTTCTAAATGTGGGGGTTGTAGTTTGGGACCTCTGCCTTACATCATTAAGGCACTGATGAATTTTGCAATTGTCAAAGTTCCAGAAAGAAAGGAAACCTAAAAACTGTTGACTTGTTGTTTGGTAAAGCTCAGTTAGATCATATAATTTCTTCCCTAAATCCCAGACTCTTATATTGGTCAATTCACTGTATCAGCATAACCATAACAAATGAGGTAAATTCTTAGTAGATTTGTTGATAATTTAGTAGATAATTTACATATTAAAACTACTGTTGGAAATGGCAAATGTAAATTATACAAATTAATAAAAAAATGTCATTTGTACCAAACTTTGCACATATGGAAAATGGAAGTTTTAATACAGAAATGCATTTCCATTTTGAATATTGCATTGTCATTTTGCAGACTACATTTTTTATTGAATTTTGCCACCTCTATGCTTCCATACTGAACAGACCCTTTTGTTGATTTAGTCTCTTCTTACTATCAGATAATTCAAGCACTGTCTATGGTGGAAATATGCACTTCATTAAAGAAACAAAACACTACTTTGCCTGAAGTTGTGCCTCTGAGTAAATTTACTGTGTCTTTTACAAGTCAATATTTTGACATGTTTTACTGTCCCTAGTATTACTTTGCAAAGTTATATTAGAGTTAACCAAGTTTGTGTTACAGCTTTAGATGTACTTCCCTGGGCACCCATGTGATGGCGACAGAGTCATTACTCTGTGTGTGCAATTGAATGTAGGGATAGTTACAAATTGATTTACACACAAGTAGAAAAACAATAAAAGTGTTTTAAGGGTCAGTGTGGGCACTGATCACTCTACAGTTACAGAGCTTTATATGCAGATGTGATGCAGTGTGCTCTGACACTTTTCTATCAGAGCCAGCATTAATCTTTGCAGCAATTTCTACATCTGTGGAATTGAACAGAATGGGCTGGCTGTGCCTCAATGAGATACGAGTGCCCATGACTCTTTCGTAAATTCAGCAGTTGTCCTTCTTTGGACCACATAAAGATTAACCAGTGCATTACCAGATACACCGCAAAAGACCTGGTGTTTTGGAGATGCTCTGGCACAATGTAGCCCCTGTTAAACACACTCAGACTCACACTCCTTACACTTGCCCATTTTTCCTGCCTAATACTAACCCAACCCTGCAACAGGTGCCACTGTAACTTTGGTGAATAAGTGCGTCTTTAGTTTAGCTTTAAACGTAGAGAATTCCCTTTCAGAGGTGAGATCAGAAGGGGGTGAATTCCAAAGCTTAGGAGATACCACTGAGAGCACGGTCTCCCCACGATTTATATCTTGTTCTAGGCCCTTCGAGCAATACATGATTAGAGAACCTGAGAGTTCGGCCATGGGTGCGCAGATTGATAAGTTAATTGAAATAGGTTGGGGCCGTACCAGACAGAGGTTCAAAAACAAATAATAGGATTTTATATTGAATCCTGTACTGTACCGGAGGCCAGTGAAGAGAGGAAAGGACCGGGGTGATGTGTGCACGCTTACTGGTACCTGTTAAAAGCCGTGCTGCAGCGTTCTGTACCAGCTGTAGGTGATGAAGAGAGGACTGAGTAATAAATAATTAATTAATAATGTAAGCATGCAACCATTCAACTCACTTTAAGTCTGGTTTCTCTCAAGGGTTCTTTCTTTTTATATAAGGGAGTTTTACTTTGCATGGAACCACTTACAAACCATGAAGATGCCTCTGAACTGCAATTGATAAGATTTTGCTAAAATGTGTTTCGGCAAAAATTGCTGACTGCTTTAGGGCTGCAAATAATCATGACAGTTTTGCACTAAAGTCTCAAATCAGTAAAATACAAAAACAGATCATCAAACTTCACTACTTAAAAAAAACGTTCTTTCGGCTTCTCCCGTTAGGGGCCTCCGCATGTTTGATTTGGCACGTTTTTACGCTGGATGTCCTTCCTATCGCAACCCTCCCCATTTATCCGGGCTTGGGACCGGCACTAAGAGTGGCTAGGGTTGGTTCCCTGACCGGGGATCGAACCCGGGCCGCAGCGGTGAGAGCGCCGCAGCGGTGAGAGCGCCGCATCCTAACCACTAGACCACCAGGGACCCATCAAACTTCACTACTATCAATGAATAATTGATCTATTGATGATTTACCCAGATGTAGCCAGGCTCCCGTTTAAATATCTGGCAATCATTTATAAATATATCCATATAAATCATCCTGAATTTATTCTTTCATTTAGTTTTTGACAATGTTCAATGTTTAATGGTAAAATAAATGTATTTTCTGTGCCAGTCAAACAGACCTGTTCAAACATTTTTTGAAGCAGAGGAACTGCGAAAAATGACAGCCACGTTTTCACATGGAACATCAGACAAGCGCTGTGTCAAATAATTACATCAAAAGAGTCCAAAGGTTTTTTTAATGTGATTATATTATTAAGCAGGTTTATAATAATCTGAGATTAATCGCAGATATTTGAAAAGCATCGCAGCACAATGAGACATACTATGTGCAGCATCACTTAAGCATCTTAATATGTAAAATCTAAAGCTTTGTTTTAAAAAAAAAACTACTGGAGATGTATTATTATCTCTATTATTCCAGACTACCTGCTGCTGCATGAATGAGAATAAAAAAAAAAAAAAAGATGTGTTTCAGCCCTAACTAACCTGCACATCACATCATTGCTGATCTCAGCATAAAAAAACTAAATAAAATGCCCCACATGGCAATCAACACCATATTTTCCCCTCGCTGATTTCCAGTGCATGTAGGGCTTAACATGTAGCCAATTTTCTGCCTCAAACCTTTTTATTTTCCAATTCCTGCACACATGCCCAATCTGTACTATGCTCCCACTGTGATTTAGGAAGAAAAAAAAGACCCTACACTGGGTGTAGATACAAGGAAGTTACGCCTTAAAACTTAAAGACCACATTGCATATATCTTTAATACATTTCAAACACATTTTCCAATGCGCAATCAGTGCATTGATCGATACTTTACTCCCAATAGAACACAATTACAGATGGTTACAGATTTTTCACATTATATAACATTACATTTACACTACATTTGCAAGCCAGGAGTCGAGTCTGGGGTATGGAACATTCAGGAAAAAAAATCATAAAAAAAGAGATGTTTAAGAACAAACTATAAAAGAAAAGGGTATTCAGATACCAGAAATATCCTGACTTAGTACATTAGTACTAGTACATTAGTGCAAAGCTGCTGTTGGCAATTAACAGTGATGAGATGTTCACAGTAAGAAGTAAGAAGTGTTTCACACCATTGTGGGTCGATTTTAGCTCGTTCTACTTCGGTTTCAAAAGGTCCTGCTGATGACAGCAATTTCAAAACCCTCGAAAATTGTTTTGTGTGGTCATGTAAGAGTTATTCTGGCTGAACATTTGGAAGTTCCTGTAGAGCTGAAACAACCATCTACTGCCTAGGTTCAGTTTCTTGGTCACAGAGTTGTGAAATGTTTCTCCCAGCACACCTCCTGGCACCATATTTAATTTAAAGAAGTGGAATTAACCAAGTACCAATCTCAGAGTGGCAGTCTGATGTCATATTGCTCTTTACGGTGGATGTTTCTCACAGAATCAAATAAACATGGCTTCTTTCTCCAAACAAAAGTTATATTTTTTTGTTCAACCAGAATACATGTTCCAAAAGAGATGCGATTTGTCTAAATATTTTGAAACCTGCATCTCTGTGCTACCTTTCCAGCAGAAGCATTTTGGAGGAGAAGTGGAGATGGTTTTGGTGCAGATCATTTATTGCCGTTCTTTGCTTTCCAGATTGTCATGCAACTATTTTCAAGTCACTGCCAGCTTCTCTTTTACTCTTTTCATTAGTGTGAGAGCTCATTGTGAAATTGTGATTGGTGGGCCAATTCTAAATGGATTAGCTGTGGGTTTTTCCATGAAGTCCAGGATATTTATGTGTTTATGATGGCTCTGTAGCTTGTTTCAGTTAAGTGTTGATTAATAACAGTGTCATAAATCAGTGGTGGACAAAATACACAAACTATGTAGTTGAGTTAATGTAGAGACAGTAAAATGTGACTCCAGTAAAAGTAAAAGTGTCTATTTTTTAACTCCATTTAAAGTACAAACGTCTTTGCCTTCAAATGTACTTATGTATCCAAAGTATTATGATTTATAATATTTTTAACAAGACTCTATACTTAATCAACTCTGTTTATGTGAAAAGACTCGAATGTGACTCTCAGCACACTGATCTATTAATAGAATGATATTAATGACTCAAACACTGATTTCTATTACAATTATCATGAACACAAAATCTTCTTAACTACCTAAAAAATATTAATAATGAGTTTGTTGTGGCGAGTTGGAATCAGGAGATTCTTCCATCATTTATTCCTCTTAAAATGTTCTGCTTGCTGTTAAACTGACGCTGGACTGTATGTTCGTATAAATACACCAAGTGACAATCAAAACAAGTACAAAACAGAGCGTGAATTATCAACCATGGAAAGAAACCCATGAGAAAATGAATAAAATGCTCTGTGAGGCTTGACATGGCTGATGGGGAAACTTAGACTCCTACCATAATCCTGCCACTGAGACACACAACCCACGGCATGATTTTTGTTATATCAGCAGGTGCTCAGTGTAAACAGCTGCTATAAACTAAACTTTAAACCACAAGACGAATGCTTGCATTATTTAAGTCAGACATCGCAATTCTGCTTACATATAGTTTGACTACTGAAACAGGCAAGAATGATGAAATCTACTCACTTATGTTTCATCACACTTTGAGGGCTTTTGCTGAAAGACTGAGCTAACAAGAAACCATATATTAACAGCTTCATAAAAGGAGCATTTTCTTTTAGCAAATAAGGAAAGTGGGTGTATTTTATAGAAGGCCTAGAAGCTAATAAGCAAATGTAAGCCTTTTCCTGAGGGGGAGAAAACTAAGACAAGCCATTTTTGTTTCTTGACAGAGGGCAGTAGATAGACATGGTGTTTAGAAAAAGCTGTTAATAGGTCTCAGAGGGGTTTTTTAACAACAATTATGCTGACAGCAGTTATAAAAAGTCTTTCACTATGTTCGTGGCTTACCCTGGTTAGCACATTATTAGGAATCTGGAGTCCTTAAAGGGGAACAGTGGTTGTGGTTCTATTTTCTAAACATTATGAAAAAGGAACAAGATGATCCTAAATTAGAAATGTAAAATCTAAAAAAATTTTCTTTGTAGCTTTTGAATTTTTTTTTTTTTTTTGGAGTCTTAGATTATGATTACTGGGTACAGCTATAGTCACACATTTGTTAGTTTGACTCATCTTTGTTCACTTTGTTCATCATCAAAGGTGATTTTTGTCTTCAAATTGGATTCATAAATATTTGATTCCTACACTGTGTGATGAGACAAGTAGAACACGTCGACTCAATACAAATACCCTGTACAATATATAGAAGAAAGATGTTTGCTTGTTTTCCATACAATTGCAACTTTATTTCATAAACAATACTGCTATTTATAAACTATTACTACTGCTGAGTCAGGCAGAATCTGACCTTAGTTCCTTCCCCCTTACATATTTTATGTCTCGGGTGAAACCTTTGGGACCTGAAGCCCATAAGGGAACTTCTAAATTGTTCATGTTGCATCAGATTACATACCACATGTCATGCTGTTCGGTGCTCTTACAACGCAGGTGACCTTTAAAGGTGGCAAGAGCGCAGAAGGCTGTAATAAACTGCTCAAAATCCTTAGCTGAAACAAGAGCGGACAGAAACCTCATTCTGAGCTGTTCTCTTCATGAAGAAAATGATTATTCAGAAAAATATATCTTAAAAAACCTCAGATGACAAAATCATCAGGTGAATCTAGAAAGACTTGTACAGATGTCCTGAAAGTATTTAAATTAGGGCTGTCAACCCATTAAAAGATTTAATTGCGTTTAATCACAACTTAATCACATTTTTATCTGTTCTTCAATTAAAACTTCAAGTTTTTAATACTTACATAGGCATGGACAAATATGGATGCTTTATGCAAAAACATACTCAACACAGAGATCATAGAAGGTCATAGATGTTTTTCAAAGAACTTGTTAATGTCTATTAACCACATGGAAAAGAAATATCAAAAATACCAAAGGTTCCTGTTTGCTTCTCTTTATTTACACTGAACCAGTTGCCCAAACACACAAGCCTGTTTACATTTTCATATGACAGGGCAGCTCAAAAAAACTCATAAATGCTTTAAAGTAATTCTTCTTCTTACTGCTGATCCCATTAGGAGTCGCCACAACAGATCATTAATCTCCATACTACATCTGCCTCTTTCATACCAACTTCCTGCAGGTCATCCCTCACCACATCCATAAACCTAAATGTTTTCAGGTAATTATGGCGTTTTAAATTATGTAAATCCTCAGGACACCAAACTGAACTTTTGCTATGTTTCCACACGGACAGTTTTAATTGCCAGATGTGTATCATGATAGATGTTGGTGTTTTTTTTATCCAAGTAAAGTATGTAATGAATAAATGGTTTCCAAGGTTTGAAGATTTTAATTTCACCTTTTTATATATTTCTAAATAAGATTTGTCGAACAGAAATTTGTGCTGTTAAACTGAATGTGTTTTGACAGCACTAATTTAAATATTTAAACTATATTAAGCTCCATTAAAAAGCAAACAATGCACACACAATTGCAGAAAATATATTTATAATAATTCTTAATGGGTCACATTTCATTGTGCTTCTTTTTCCCCAAACTCACTATTTGGTTAAGGGATTCGCTGTCTAACTGTCTAATTTTAAAGTAAAAGTTGAAGATTAACAATGAACCATTAGAATACATTTATTTGAGCAATCTTTTATGTAATTCTTTTTTTTAAATGCACTAAGTGCATACTGGATCATACTACTACACTTCCACATTCCATTTTTGTTGCTGTGTGTTTAGGTATTTGTTTTTGTAATGCCTTTGCCCTGCCCTGTTATTGTTTTTGTTTACATGCGTCAATAAATCTACAGGTGTATACATTTCCTTTATGTGTGCATTTATACTCTACATATATATTCAGTTTCTGCAAATCTTTGCATTAGTTTTTTGCTTTATTTTGAGTTTTTATGTTTTACGTTCTATGACTTCCTGGTTTTGATCTTGCCAATGTCTTTTTGCTCATATTCTTGTCTTGCCTTGTTTCTGTCAGGCTGGAAGGACGAGAAGAAGCCGAAGTTCAACAGAACAAAGATTTGTTTAATGATGTAGGGAATGTAGACAAACCAACACAGCAGTAAGCACAGGATCACTGAAGGCACAGGCAAAGAGCAGTTCATAAGATATATCCACAGACTAGAACCACAATGAGATAAGTCCTTGGTGACAATCCACAAAGAGGTAGTCCATAGAGAGAGCAGTCAGAAGGTCCAGTGAAGTTCTCCAGACTAACTGGTAGAACAGACGGGGAGCGTTTGGAAGTGTGTGCTTATGTAGTGTGAGCTGATGAGAGACAGGTGTGTGTGATTAGTAGGACGGGGAGCTGCTAGGAGGAATGTGTGGCTCAAGAGAGGGTGTGGCTGGTGGATCCCTGACAGTTTCGCACTACCTTACCGTTTCCATCAGCTTTGAATATGTAAATTAAATTAACTAATCCCTTTTATTTTACTTTAAACAGACAGTTTATTTATCAAGTAAAAACAAGGAAACTAACTGAAATAAAAGATAATACTTAAAATAAAATATTTGAAAATGAAATTTGTTGTGGTTTAATTTTCTGTAGTGAAAATGTGATTGATTTTAATTCACTATATTAATCATTTTAGTTCATTATAGTTTTCTTTAGCAATCACTAAATCACTAGGACTTGCATGGAAGACACATCATGTAATCTGAGCCTAATTAAAAATGCTTTAAAAAATGTGCCATTATTGAATAAACTGAAGATGCATAATCACTGATATGGTGAGTTTCGAGTGTCTTCTGCACTTTATAAGGTGTCATTTTTCAGAGAAGAATTTACAGAATTGTATTTAAGAAGGAGGAAAAAATCCATCTACACTTTATTTATGGTTGGAATACACAAAGACTACTCCTGCAACATTAAAAAGAAAGAGAGGGCTGCTGTTCGCATGAGAGTCCTTACCGCCAATGATCGTGAACCTCTTCACCATTATTGTGTCAGAAAAAGAAGGAAAGCCAGAATCAGTGTGCCAAGTAAAGACATTGTAAGAACCTCCATAAAAAGAAGCATTGAAAAGAAGCCATTGTGTAAATGGAGGATCTATTTTGCTGAACGGAGTAAAGAATAATGTTCTCTGAAACTTGTAACACCATGTGATCTGTGAAGAACAGGATCTTAAAATACTGACAGAAGTAAGACTATTTTCAGGATTTGGGAGGACAGGATCAGGAACTTCAAATAATAAAGTTCTACTTTAGAGCCAGGGAAAGGCGGGGAAGATAAGCTGTAACTGTAGAAGCTGCTGGGGCAAAAACACATTTATTTGGACATCCAGAAGATATAGGAAGAGTACATTAAAAGAATTTCCTTTCTTCTTCGTTAAAAGTAAACAAACACTGAAACAATATACATGAAATGTATCATGTACTGAAGCAGAGGCAAATACAAGTGTGGATTAAAACACTAACAAAATACAAAACCAACAAGAACCACAAACAAGACAACTTAACTGGACCATGAGTGAGAGCATAAACATAGGATGGCAAAAAAATGAAAACCAAAGAGTGTAAATTTATATGAATTTATAAACAACTGCTAATTACTTTTCACACAAGTCATGTGTGCAAACAAACACGTGGCACAGTATTTCGGGGTTTAGTGGCTGGGGGAAACCTAGTCCTTGTCGATAAACCATGAAATTGTCTTTGGACTGCTATTAATACAGTTTTGCCGCACAAAAACATTCGCTAACTGCAAACTATGATTTTTCATAATCGCACTAGAACGTTTCGCCCAGATAATAATGGAGGTTCCCCAGTGTGCCTGGTTCCTCTCAAGGTTTTGTTTTACTAGGAAGGAGTTTTTCTTCAACTATCACCTATGGCTTGCTCATTAAGATTCATTTATTTATTTATTTAAAAATTATATTCTCAATCGAGTTATTTATGTGAAGCTGCTTTGTAACATTGTGTGTTGTTTAAAGCAGCATACAAATGAAACTGAACTGAACGATTAGCAGCAACTCGTTTCATACGACTTAAATATCACCAATTCTTCTTCTTCTTCTTTCGGCTGCTCCCATTAGGGGTCGCCACAGCGGATCATCCGTCTCCATACCACCCTGTCCTCTACATCTGCCTCTTTTACACCAACTACCTGCATGTCTTCCCTCACCACATCCATGAACCTCCTTCTTGGCCTTCCTCTTTTCCTCCTACCTGGTGGCTCCATCTTCAGCATTCTTCTACCAATATAATTCATGTCCCTCCTCTGCACATGTCCAAACCATCTCAATCTCGCCTCCCTCACCTTGTCACCAAAACATCCTACATGCGCTGTCCCTCTAATGAACTAATTTCTAATCTTATCCATCCTCGTCACTCCCAACGAAAACCTCAACATCTTCAGCTCTGCTACCTCCAGCTCCACCTCCTGTCTTTTACTCAATGCCACTGTCTCTAATCCATACAACATCGCAGGTCTTACCACAGTCCTATAAACTTTCCCTTTCAATTTTGCAGATACCCTACTATCACAAATCACTCCTGTCACTCTTCTCCACCCACTCCACCCTGCCTGCACTCTTTTCTTCACTTCTCTAACACACTCTCCATTACTTTGCACTGTTGACCGCAGGTACCTGAATTCCTCCACCTTCTGAAGCTCTTCTCCCTGCAACCGCACCACTCCACTGCCCTCCCTCTCATTCACACACATGTATTCTGTCTTACTCCTACTGAGTTTCATTCCCCTTCTCTCCAGCGCATATCTCCACCTCTCCAGGCTCTTCTCAACCTGCTCCCTACTCTCACAACAAATCACAATATCATCCGCAAACATCATAGTCCAGGGAGACTCCTGTCTGACCTCGTCCGTCAACCTGTCCATCACCACTGCAAACAGGAAAGGACTCAGGGCCGATCCTTGATGCAGTCCAACCTTCACTCTATAACAGTCTGTCGTACCTACTGCACACTTTACTGCCGTCACACTGTCCTCATACATGTCCTGCACCACCCTCACATACTTCTCTGACACACCTGACTTCCTCATACAATACCACAACTCCTCTCTTGACACCCTGTCGTACGCCTTCTCTAAATCCACAAATACACAATGCAATTCCTTCTGTCCTTCTCTATACTTCTCCATCAACATTCTCAAAGCAAATAAGGCATCTGTGGTGCTCTTCCTCGGCATGAAACCATACTGTTGCTCACAGATGGTCACCTCTTCTCTCAGCCTGGCTTCCACTACTCTTTCCCATAACTTCATGGTGTGACTGATCAACTTAATACCCCTGTAGTTACTGCAGGTCTGCACATCTCCTTTATTCTTAAAGATCGGTACCAGCACACTTCTCCATTCCTCAGGCATCTTCTCACCTTCCAAAATCCTGTTAAACAATCTGGTCAAAAACTCCACTGCCATCTCTCCTAAACATCTCCACGCTTCTACCGGTATGTCATCTGGTCCAACCGACTTTCCACTCTTCATCCTCTTAATCACTGCTCTCACTTCCTCCTTACTAATCCTATCTACATCCTGCTTCACCAACTCCACATCATCCAACCTTCTCTCTCTCTGATTTTCCTCATTCATCAGCTGCTCAAAATACTCCCTCCACCGTCTCAACACACTCTCCTCACTAGTCAACACATTTCCCTCTCCATCCTTTACTGCTCTAACTTGCAGTACATCCTTTCCAGCTCGGTCCCTCTGCCTGGCCAATCGGTACAAATCCTTTTCTCCTTCCTTAGTGACCAACCTCTCATACAGCTCCTCATATGCCTTTTCCTTGGCTTTCGCCACATCCCTCTTAACCTGCTGCCGCATCTCCTTGTACTCCTGCCTACTTTTCTCATCACTCTGTCTATCCCACTTCTGTTTTGCCAACCTCTTTCTCCTTATGCTCTCCTGCACTTCCTCATTCCACCACCACGTCTCCTTGTCTTCCTTTCTATTTCCAGATGTCACACCAAGTACTTTTCTAGCTGCCTCCCTCATCACTCCTGCAGTAGTTGCCCAATCATCCAACACCTCCTTAACACCACTGAGCCTCTCTCTGACCTCTTCCCTGAACCTCACACTACACTCTTCCTCCTTTAGTTTCCACTATCTTATTCTTCTTTCAGTCCTCACTCTCCTACTCTTCTTCTTCGCCTCCAAAACCATCCTACAGACCACCATCCTATGCTGTCTAGCTACACTGTCCCCTGCCAACACCTTACAGTCGCCAATCTCCGTCAGGTTGCATCTCCTGCATAGCACATAGTCCACCTGTGTGCACCTTCCTCCACTCTTATACGTCACCCTATGATCCTCCTTCTTCTTAAAATAAGTGTTCACCACTGCCATTTCCATCCTTTTAACAAAATCTACCACCATCTGCCCTTCCACATTCCTCTCCTTAAAACCATACCTACCCATCACCTCCTCGTCACCTCTGTTCCCTTCACCTACATGCCCATTAAAGTCCGCCCCAATCACCAACCGTTCTTTCCTAGGTACACCATCTACCACTTCATCTAATTCACTCCAGAATCTTTCCTTCTCCTCCATCTCACAGCCAACTTGTGGAGCATAGGCACTGATGACATTTATCATCATCCCTTCAACTTCCACCTTCACGATCATCACCCTATCAGAAACTCTCTTCATCTCCACTACACTCTTACTGTACTCTTCCTTCAGAATCACCCCTACACCATTTCTCTTTCCATCCACACCATGATAAAACAGTTTAAATCCACCTCCAATGTTCCTGGCCTTACTCCCTTTCCACTTGGTCTCCTGAACACACAGCATATCTACCTTTCTCCTCTCCATCATATCAGCTACTTCTCTCCCTTTACCCGTCATAGTACCAACATTTAAAGTACCAACCCTAAACTCCACTCTCCTACACTGCTCCTTTCCCTGCCGTCTCTGTAGACGTCTTCCTCCTCTCCTTTTCCTCCTTCGGCCAACAGTAGCCCAATTTCCACCGGTACCCTGTCGGCTAACGATACCTGTGGCGGTCGTTGTTAACCCGGGCCTCGACCGATCCGGTATGAAATTCTCATTTGTGATCCGCATATTTGATTTGGCACATGTTTTACGCTGGATGCCCTTCCTAACGCAACCCTCCCCATTTACCCGGGCTTGGGACCGGCACTAAGAATGCACTGGCTTGTGCCTCCCTAATGGCTGGGTTTTAAATATCACCAATTAGGACTCTAATATTACATCATGGGTTCGAGTAGGGCTGCAACAAATAATCAATAATAATCAATAATGAAATTCTTTGTCAACGAATGTCGTTATCAATTAGTTGGGCTGCTGAAATTAATGATAAGATATACAGCCACTTGGAAAAAACTGGCAGACATTACAGGGTCAACCAGCAGCAGGAAAAAGTGTCTGTCCCGAGTCATCTAAGGCATGGGAGCATTTTATAATAAATGTAACGGAAACGCAAAGAAAACTGCACCTGGAAGTTATGCCATGTGAAAATGGTGAAGTGTAATGAAGTGTTATTGTGTAAACTGTTTGTAACTTCAGGAAAGTCGCATTGGATCTGTTCTATAGTTGACTCGTGAACATCAGGTCGAACAATCAGCTCGCTCACGACATCGTGATGATTCAATTAAACCGGCGCGAATAAACATTAATCTAAAATCAGCAAATAACAGCAGCAGTAACTGAATATATTTTTAGTCACTGTTGTGGTTTCAAGCGAATAATTATGCATTTGTTCACCAATGCATATTTTTAAAATTACTTTATTAAACCTGTTAGCTTACTGCGTTTCTCTGTTCCATTCTCTTTTTATAGCTTTTGTCTACAACAGCAGAAACTTATCTAGTGTGATTTACTGCAGCTTTACTACGTTTAAATGTTTGTTTTCAATGTTTGTATATTGAATTTACGCATATATCATTTAATTATTATAACAGATTATATCTTCTAAATGCTTATATCATCTTATATTGTTTTTTAAACAATGTCGTATTATATTTTATTTTTTAAGCCTGGTTGTCAACTTGCTATCTGCAAAATACAATACAAATGTTGATTTACACAAATTACTTCACCTTGCATAATGTTTTTTTTTTTTTTTTTTTTTTACAGAAACAACCAGCATGAGTAAATTTGTTTAAAAGGAGAAATCCCTCATGCACTCAACAAACAGCCACTATAAGCTTTAAAATGTCTAAAGATAGTTCAACTCTAAATGCTTTTCGCATTTAAGTACTTAAGTACACATAAATACCATGAACAAGAGTTTTAAATAGTTAAAATAAGCAAAAACGTAAAATAAAAAAACCCATACCGATGAAATAATCGTCTGATTATTCAATTATTAAAATAATCCTTAGTTGGTAGTTGCAACAACAAAAAACAACAAACAAAAAGCATCACAGTAAGAAGTGTATTTAATTAATTGCAAGTTTGCCTTAATAATTAAATGGGGTTTTCATGGTTTAGTTCAGTAAGACATAAAGATATGTATTATTAATCAAACTGTGCCGCATAACCCTGTGATGATGCAGATATTTATCGTTGTAATTTGAATGCAAAATGCTCGTAAATTCATTAGAAATATTTCCCGTTATCTTAAATGAATATCAATGAGTGGTTTTTGCCTAAATTATACACAAGACATTATTAATAAGATTTTTACGCAAATATATGCACATTGTTTAATGAAATTGCACTATTATCCTACAGTTGCACAATGTTAAATGGATTCATTATCAACACCATGGAATTTTTTTTAAATTTTTCATTAAATATTGGTAAAAATGCAATTTTTGCAGTTTTTTTCTACTTAAACCTGTAAATTTTATAGGCTTCTGGATAATTACAATCTTTAACTGCAATGTTTTTAATGGTAAAAATTAATGATTTTTAGAGGTAATATGAGTGACACAATAACATTTCTGGCCACAAGAGGTCTCAATTAGTCCTTAAGCAAATCAGCAGGATGGACGGTTTAATATTCACTGAACAGAACGATACGAGTGTCTCGCCACGGGTGAAGACATGTAGTTTGTATTCCTGGATTAACGCATGGGTTTGAAAATATCTTTTAGGTTGCAATTCACATTGAGAAGATAAAAGGCTATAGAGGACCTGACAAAAATCAATAATAAATTAAATAAATAAATGCCCTAGAAATTTCTAAAGCAATCGATTCATAAATGAACAGAAGTAAAATGCATAATTGCTGTAAACCAGCCGTCTTATCTGCATACCAGATGCAACTATGAGATCCGAGACATGTGGATGAAAATGTCATTCTGGATTATTTCTCTTTTAGGTTTGTTATAAACCTAAATAAGTAAATTTGTATTTTATGTGTTAATCCAAATTTTCACAATGATGTTTTTATTTCAGTATATATATTATCCAAATTTTCTATTTGAGGCTAAAATAAACAAACTATTTTAATCTTGCTATTTGTTCAAAAGAAGTAACAGCATGCTTTATGCAATATGCACATGCAGCATTTGGCAGCTAAAAGCTATTTTTAACATACATCTTTATGCCCATCATCTCTACATGGACCTTGAGAATAAAAAGCTTATAGAATCTTTTAGTATATTTCATGGTTGAGGTCTGATGCTTCTTATTAATTATTATTAATCGTTTGCTTTTTGCTCTTCTTGGACATCATCTGAAAACAGTTTCTCCCACTGAAGGCTGGTACTTTAGCTTATAATAAAGCTTCCGAGGACATGCAAGAACAACCCCCCCCCCCCCCCCAAAAAAAAAAAAAAGCTGGGCTGGCAATATTGTTCATACTATTTACTGTCCTACTGTTATCCATTCTTTGTCCGAGTGTGCAGTCTTATAATGTCATTCTATATATTAGAGCTACATCTGGAGCACTGTGTTTCCCCACGGGCCATTATTACTGGCAAACAACCCACTAAAACCTGGACCACTCTAGGGTCTCATTTATAAACATGGCGTATGCACAAAATGGGGTTGGAAACGTGCGTACGCCACTTTCTACACAAAGGTTGTGCGTGCTCAGTGTTGCCACTTCCCCTTCTGTTTAGTTTACTTACAGGTGTGCACTTTTGTTTTTTATAAATCACAACCTTTGCGTGGAAAGTGGCGTACACACGTTTTCAGCATAATTTTGTTTATAAACATTTATAAATGACTCCTAGACAGGTAAATAATAAAACACTGAAAATGAAAAATGAAGTAATGGAAGAAAACAGTAAGGAGCGAGAAGATTCAGGCCAAAGAACACAAACGGGCTGTAACTAAAGATTAATTTCATAATCGATTAATCAGACAATTAGTTTTCTTGTTGTTCTTTTTTTTTCAATTAATTGGTTTGAAAAGTACTTTTTTAAATGAGATGTTTTGCTTATTGTAACTATATTAAACCATAATTCAGGGTATTTATGTATAAAAATGTTCTTAAAAAATGCAAAAGCCACATATTAAGTTTCTTCTTCTTCTTTCGCTTCTCCCATTAGAGATCAGCACAGCAGATAATCCGTCTTCATACATCCTCTACACTCCTCTACATCTGCCTCGTCTTCCCTCACCACTTCCATAAACCTCCTTCTTGGAATTCCTCTTTTCCTCCTTCCTGGTGGCTCCATCCTCAGCATTCTCCTACTGATATACCCCATGTCCCTCCTCTGCACATGTTCAAACCATCTCAATCTCGCCTCCCTCACCTTGTCTCTAAAACGTCCTACATGCACTGTCCCTCTAATACACTCGTTTCTAATCCTGTCCACATCGTCGTCACTCCGATTGAACATCTAAGCATCTTCAGCTCTGCTACCTCCAGCTTCACCTCCTGTTGTTTACATTGCATACGAATAAAAGTATTTTCCCCCTACATGGTTTTTTTTTTTTTTTTTTTTTTTTTTTTTTTAAGACAATCATTAGTCTTGCAGGTAACAAATGCTCCAACTCATACAAAGAGGACTACCATATCTAAACAAAACAGTCTGTGCAGGCGCTTCTACTGCCCCTCATGCATTTTACACAGTTTTAACAAAAATACTAAACAAAAAACAGCTGTACAGAAATCTGAATTCAGATTTAGATCTCTCATTACTTAGTCAAAGATGACAAAGATAAGAAAAAAAAATTCTTTTGAGAAAGAAATCCTTAGGCTCAAAAATGAAACCGTTTTGCACAAGATCTTTATATCTTTACTTTTTATAATAGATTATATTCAAACTCTTAATGCAGACAGGGATTACAATGCGAATTGTATCTTTTAAACCCACTCTCTGGCTTAGTTTTTCCTCCCAATGTCTCTCAAAACAGACTGCAGAGCTCATACCAAAACCAAGAACTGTAAACCAATCCAGGTATTAACAAAATAAACGGCACAGTGACGAAACTAAACGGCAGTGTCCAAACTTCTGACAAAATTAGTAGAACTCTTAGACTGTGTACTCAGTCTAAGAGTTCTACTAATTAGATTGTAATTACATTAGATACAATAAAATTACTTTTTTAATGCTTGTTTACACACTATCACATTCAAAATAGTCAATATATATAAGTATGTAACTTATAATGGTGATGCAATCAGGTGACCTTGAATGAGCTTGAAAATAAAAAAGTTGAGACATGGCCTCGCCTACCCAGGAGTCTTAAAGAATGGTAAGTACATCATTTAATCAATGCAGCAACCCCAGATCATGGCACTGCCTCCACAGGCATAACTTTCTACTTTTAAATTCCGATAAGACTGAGATTTTGCTCATCGGACCAAAAACTAGTATACAGAAGCTCCAGCATCTCAACCTGCATTTAGACGGATGTTCTGTAACCACTAGTTCAACAGTAAAAGACCTGGGTGTTATTTTAGACAGTGACTTGTCTTTCAAAAATCATATCAATCAAGTTACTAAAACAGCCTTCTTTCACCTTAGAAATATTTCTAAGCTAAGAAATATGTTGTCCATATCCGATGCAGAAAAGCTCGTCCATGCGTTCATGACCTCCAGAATAGACTACTGTAATGCGTTACTAGGTGGATGTCCTGCGTCATTAATAAACAAGCTTCAGTTAGTCCAGAATGCAGCAGCCAGAGTTCTTACAAGGGCAAGAAAATATGATCACATAACCCCGATCTTATCGTCCCTACATTGGCTTCCTGTTAAGTTTCGAATAGACTACAAACTATTACTTCTCACTTATAAACCACTAAATGGTTTGGCTCCCATATATCTATCCAGTCTTTTAACTCGCTACAATCCGCCACGCTCCCTGAGATCTCAAAACTCTGGGCTTCTAGTAGTTCCTAGAATAGCAAAGTCCACTAAAGGTGGTAGAGCTTTTTCACATTTAGCTCCTAAACTCTGGAATAGTCTTCCTGACGGTGTTCGGGGCTCAGACACACTCACCCAGTTTAAGTGTAGATTAAAAACATATCTTTTTAGCAAAGCCTACACATAACACACATCACATCATAACCTTGTGCTCCAGAACATCTGATCACATGCACATTATCAACTTGTGCTGTTAATATCATGAACAGCAGCTACGCTAATTGCTCTCCACTGCTTCTCTTTCTCTCCCCATCCCGAGACACCCTGAGGTTTGGCCAGCTCCAGTCACCTCCCACCTCGTGATGATTACGGACCTTTGAAGAAGTAGATGCCGAACTCACAAACATCCCGAACCATCTAGAGACGTACCAGTGCCATTTGGATCCCGCTACATGTGTGGAGTTTGGCATTGGACCTCCTGGAGTGTTAAAGGCTCTGGCATGGAGAAGCTGATGCTGGATCTGTGGTGATCACAAATGCTGAGCTCATAAAACTCGGAGCTACTAACCATATAGACTGTATAAGACTGCAGAAAGAACATCACTTATAATCTTATACTCCAGTGCTCATGTTAGCTCTCACTCTCCAGTGTTCTGTATTGTTGAAAGATTTATGATCAAACTCTTGATGTCACCCAAAATGAGGATGGGTTTCCCTTTTGAGTCTGGTTCCTCTCAAGGTTTCTTCCTCATAACATCTAAGGGAGTTTTTCCTTGCCACAGTCGCCACAGCTTGCTCATCAGGGACAAATTCACACCATTCACCTTCACTGTTGATTTGTGTAAAGCTGCTTTGAGACAATGTCTGTTGTGAAAAGCGCTATACAAATAAACTTGACTTGACTTGACTTGACAGGCTTATACGGTAGGGACTGGGCATGATTAGTGCATCAGCTCACCCGCCTCTCTTCTTACACTGATGCGCCCATCACTCTGGAACAGGGTAAATCTGGACTCATCAGACCACATGACCTTCTTTTATTGCTCCTGACTCCAATCTTTATGCTCCCTATTGAAGTCTTTTCCCCCCGATTATTCTCACTAAGTGTTTTTTTTTAAGGCTACACAGCTGTTTAGCCCCTTGAGTTCCCATTGACTGTGTGTGTGGAAATGTTCTTACTTTCACTATTAAACACAGTTCTGTTTTTTTTTTTTTACGATTTGATTTCACCAAACGAAAGTGATCGTCGATCACAATCATTTGAGATTTTTTTTCCGACCTAATTTTTTCCTCGAAGATGATGGTTCCCACAATCCTTCCATTTTTAAATAATGCATTTGGACATTTCTTAGCCCAATTTTAGTAATTTCAGCAAATCTCCTTAGATGTTTTCTTTGCTTGATGCAGGCCAATAATTTGACCCTTCTGAAACATTAACATCTTTTCCACAACCACAGGATGCGTCTTCCGACATGGTTGCTTAAGAAATGAGACGCTTCTCACTGCGTCAGTTTGGGTTAAATAACTTGTTGCAAGCTGAAACAGTCATCGATGCAGTAATTATCCAATGGGAGTCTCTTATATATTTGCCTAGTTAAATCTAGGTGGCTAATCAATAACATTGATAACATTGATAATGAAATCCGTGGTCAGCGAATGCCATTATCAATTAGATGGGCTGCAGGAGTTACGGGTTAGCATGACGGCAAGTTAACACAGCCGCTCCCAAATATGACACACAGTACAGGGTCAACCGGCAGTAGGTAAAAGGACAGGGTCAACTGGCAGCAGTGTGCATCCCGTATCATTTTATATTAAACACAACAAAGAAAACTGTACCTGGAAGTGATGCAAAGCGGAGTTTGTGTGTGCTGAAAGAACCACAGTGATGCACGAGCACATAGAAAGAAAACACAATGGTCAAGGAGAAACATCAGCACAGTGAAAAAAATAAAATAAATCCTCATCATGTGAAAATGGTGTTTAGTAAAGAGCTATTGTGTAAACTTTTTGTTTGCTAACTACGGGACAGTTGCACTGGATTTGTTCGTGGCGTGACTCGCGAGCATCAGGTTGCCCAATCATAGTAATGGATTCATGTGCGAACAAACACCAAATCCAAAATCAGCAAATAAACAATAAATTTTTTACTCACTGTTGTGGTTTTCAGCAAATGATTATGCATTTGTACACTAATGTATATTTTTTCCTTTTTTTTAATTTTTTTAAATCAAGCCTGTTAGTTTGCTGCATTTCTCCGTTCCATTCTCCGTCCTCTTTTTATAGCATTTGTTTGCTAAAACAGTATTAACAAAATCATATATATATTTCACACACAGACCCACATATACATGCATTCACAAACACTCAAACATTTTCTCAAATTATAAGTTTATCCCACTTAACAGAGACAATATGAAAACATTATTGCACCATGATTTCACATGTTTTTATCTACAATATTAATATTGTGACAAATTCAAACAGAAGTCAGACCTAATAATAATGCATTTAAATGTCCAATTAAGTCAGGATGTGTGCACTCTTTGGTTTATTTTCTTTTGTTCTTGCAGCCACCTTCACAACAAATTATAAAACTGCTTCCAAGCATTTACTGACTGGTTATTACTTTTATTATTATTTGTAGTAATAATAGTAGTGGTATTAATCACATAGGTAGAGTTAATGAAGCTTAAATTTTTTCTGCATTTAGATTATCGCACAATTCCAACTACAAAATATTATATTTAATAAAGGTAAGTAAAGAAAGAGGGAGGATCTAGTGTACGAGCTTTAAGTGAAATCGCCACCATGACAAATATCCTGGCAAAGTGGAAGGTGGTACTTTCTTAAGGAAGATAATGGTGGTGTCATAAAAAGGTGCATATTGTCATTTGTGAGTGTTGAGAGCAGAAGAGATACAAACCATGCCAATTCTATGTGAGCCAAACAAGAAAGGTCAAATTTCTGTCAAGGAAGATGTTGCATTTTACAGACTTTTGTCCAAACAACCACATAAACAACCGCTTGCAGTAGCTTTGGAGCTTTAAGAGTAGCTCTGCTGACCTGTTAACTACAGGGTATTGTGGTTCACGATAAAAATAAAAATAAAAATCACGCAACACCTGATGATATCACTTCCTGGTCAAAGCATCAGCCAACAAAACAGATAACAGAAATGTAAGCAATGCAAACAAAGCTGTGATTAAAATGGAAGCAATTTCACCAAAAACTGTTCTGAATGCTGAAGAGAGATTTGGCAGAGATGACCGCTTACCTACATCAGAACAACATAATTACATAGTTCAGAAAGCTTATAGAACAGATTTTTCTGAATGCTCAGAATGCACAAGAATATTTCTGTTTTGAACAGCAAAAACATCTGTTTCCGACTGAAAATAGAAAGTGAATAGTGAACACAGTTTTAAGAACGATTGGCATAGGCAGGATTCTTCTTTTGGAGTTCAGTGAAGAGCTGCTACCTGCCTGATACGCAAGGAAAAAGTCACTGTTCTAAAGGAATTCAATCGCAATTATTCCTTAAATAAACATGGAGAACAGAAAGTACCAGAAAGTCTAAAGGACAAAACTAACCACACAGCTCATGAAATGTATTTAATTACATCCGTTCCAGTGGGTTTACAGCACCAGTGCTAGACCTCATTAGAAGAGACTGAGTCAACATATGGTAATGAACTTTACTTTGCTGAGGTGTGCTGGCTCACTAGGAGAAATGTCCTGAAGAATGAATGGAAGTTCCTGAATTTGATTATTCAAAATGGGTCTGTGGATTCCTAGTGGATATAGCACAGTAGGTGAACATCCTTCACCTGAAGCTCCATGGCTCTGATTAGTAAATCACAGAAGCTTATAAAAGTGTGAAAGTCTGACCCCGCAAAACAAAGAATGTGGGAAAACTCAGCTAGGTAGAAAAATAAATAAACAAACCAAGTTTTTATAACATTTTATAGCTTGTGGAGAAGGGCACAGAATTCGGTGCTGGTGCATATGCATCTGGTACTGCAATGATATGATCTGTGCAACTGCTGACTTCAAAGTACACGGTGACACATTCCAGCTGTTCACAGACTCTTTCTCAGCTGATTTGAAGAGTGTCCCAAGTATGCTGCAAATGGAACTTATTGACTTGAGCTAAGAAATGACTGGACATTTTCAGAGTGAATTCCCTCCATCGTTCCCAGAGAAGGGTTCAGTCGGGTAATGTGCCTTAGAGGCACATATCTACGTGAGAACTTTTCTTAACTACAAACTTTAATAGATGCAAGTACAGGTCCAGGCTTAGAGATGCCCATCATGAAGCTACACTCAGGATTCAACTATGAGCTCCATTGAGGAAAATGTGGGTTCGCTGTGTGTGCAGAAGTGCTGCCAGGTGACTGGCAAGAAATAGCATCACTTCTCAAGGTTGAGAAGCTGAAAAGCACCTGTTTATATATTATTAAAAAAATGGCTTAGACCTCAGTGTTGTCCTAACAATAAGGGCATTTAAGAAAGAGCATTTAAGGGCTCTGATTCCATTGACATGAGCCTAAAAGTCTCAAAAACACCATTAGGCACAAGCAGACCTGTTTTACAAAAGGCAACATCCAACCGGAGAACACTTGAAATTGAGCAGGTGAAAATGTATTAGGAGTCAATTTAAGTTAAGGTGTACGATGTGTATTTATCCCTGATGAGCAGCCATGGCGACTGTAACAAGGAAAAACTCCCTTAGATGTTATGAGGAAGAAACCTTGAGAGGAACCAGACTCAAGGGGAACCCATCCTCATTTGGGTGACATCAAGAGTGTGATTATAGTCTTTAAACACTATAGAACACTGGAGAGTGAGAACTAACATGAGCACTGGAGTGTAAGATTATGAGTAATGTCATTTCTAGTCATGTCCATCTTTTCCAAGACCAACTTAATGCCACTTGTGGGTGAAAAAAAATTTGAATAGTTGCTCTCTGGTTTACAAGTGCAAATGCAATGCTGTACTTTATTCACATGGAAAAAAACAGATCCTATTGAATTAATTTACATTTTTTTGTTCAGCCATGGTTTAATCATAAAGTATGAAACTGAGGTCGTGTGGAAAAGGAAGAAATGAAATGAAAGGCAGAGTCTTTGAAAGCTACGGAGGTGAGAGGGCACTTACTGAAATGATTTTTTTTTTTTGTGGCTATGCTCTATTGCAATTCAGGTGGATTTTTTTTTCTGCTGGATATTGGACTTCCCTTGGCTCAGCTATCAAAACAGATCTGCTGCTCAAATGAGAGAAGAATAGGTTTTCCCTGCAAATGAAGAAGATGAAATAATTCCAGACATGCCATTTTTTGGCGCTGCAGAATGGATTACATGAAAGAGTTATTTTCCGAAGAAAGAAAATCATCCTTTGTTCAAGAATGCTGCTCTTTATTCATGATTGTGCATGTCAAAGCCCTAACCTTTATTTGTCTCATTTATTATTTAAAGGAATAATGAAATCCAGCATGGAGGTAATGAAGATGTTGATGCAAATAACAAACCAACTCACCTCAACATAATGCAAAGCAGCTGTGCTGAGGTACAGAGTAGAAACAGATTGACATAGTCTGTAAATTACTGGCTGGCGTTGAAGCTGATGGCAATATTAGCATGAAAGTTGTACAAGATGAAGAGGTGTTAGAGCTGGACAGACTAAACGGCTAAAGTGCTGCTCATGTAGGAAGAAATGAAGCGAGGAAAAAAATGCTACTACACCAGTGACAGCATGTTTTGTGAAAGTCGACATGCTGATGAAATTGCGAGTCTTGGTTTTGCAATAAAAGTTGTTGCCACCATGCCCATGGGTCCAAAGCCCTCTGTCCTGTTCCTGAGCTTGAGATACTGTGAGTAAGTGTGGGTTTCCTCTATGTTCACAACCTGCAGGCTTTCCTCCCACATCCAACAACAAGCACCGGACTAAACTGGCTATTTTAAATTACCCTCATGTGTGAAAGATTTAGGACAAAGTAGGAGAATAGGAAATATTCCCACCTTTAGCCAAGTTTTCCAGGTCTGGGACAAAGCTCTTACTGAAGATGAATGAATCAGCAATTATAAAGAAATCTTGAGTACCTTATTTTAAATATAAAATAATTATGTCATTCGAGGTTTAATTTTTTTTTACAATTTTGGCCCAGGAATATCGGTAGCGTTTGGCTTATGATTATATTTGTATGATATAGAAATTGTGTTAGTAATTATAATAGTACGAGGGTGTGCATGTGTTTGCATCGGTACATTCAGTCTGCGCTGTGTGTGTAGGGTGTTAAAGGGAGGGAGAGAGGGAGAGAGAGTGGGGGGGGGGAGAAGAGAGAGGGAGAGAGAGAAAGGAGTAAGTGAGAGAACCAGAGACAACATTTGAACAGGAGGAAAAGAGACAGGGAGAGAGAGTGAAGGCAGTGAGAGGAGCAGATAAAGAAAGATAACGTCTGAAAAGGAGGGAGAGAGAGAGAGAGAGAGAGAGAGAGAGAGAGAGAGAGAGAGAGAGAGAGAGAGAGAGAGAAGAGGAAAGACTGACCTGATGGATTGTGCGAAGTCACAGTCATTTAGACGCATGGAGGAAGATGGAAATACAACAAGCAGGCAGTGACGGAGTCTGACGAAGATCCATTGAACTAAAAGGACAGAAAATATATATTTTTACAAGTAAATATAAATATAAATATAAATATATATATATATATATATATATATATAAATCAGCTTAGCAGCAAGATTCAACTAAAGGCATTGCAACTCTTGAAAGTTCTGCATTTCTGCTCTAACTAAAGGTAAGAAGCAAAATTATATTTATATATAAATATATGTGTGTATATGTGTGCAAGTGCATATTATATATATATATATGTATATATATATATATATATATGAGAGAGAGAGAGAGAGAGACACAGAGAGAGAGAGAGAGAGAGAGAGAGAGAGGAGAGAGAGAGAGAGAGAAGCTAAAATTAATTGAATTTAGTGAATATGTGTAAAAGTGGCACATTCTAGGGGAACTTATATCACAATGTAAGTCATTGAAATCTTTATTGGTATTAAAATACTTTTGAAGGAATAAAATAAAAATACCTGACAAAAGAATAAAAATTGTACATATATATATATATATATATATATATATATATATATATATATATATATATGTGTGTGTGTGTGTGTGTGTGTGTGTGCGTGCGTGTGTGTGTAAACATTTTATATATATATATAAAACTGTATATATTCAATATATTGTATATGGGGGCAGGGCATCATTTCTGTTCCTGAGGTAAATTTTCACTATTTCACAAATTTTTTTTAGATATTCGATGAAATATGCTCGTATTTAAAGCAAACATGACCAATGTATAAGAAAATTCACATTTAATACAGTTTTGTTAGTTTTCTTATTTTAATGAATCATCAAAAAACCGTTAGCATTATGCTAATTTCCATTTCCCCATACCAGCAAACTTTAATTTTTTTACTTCAAATTTAAGAATGATCTGTGTGATGGTTTACTGATAAATATATAAAACATTTTCTTACATATTGACAAGAATATTCGGGCAAAAATACCTCAAGTTTTATGCCGAAGACGGAAAAGTAGCAAGCGCAGCTACCATCCTCACAGCAGACTCCATAAAGCCACTTCGAGAATGTTGCACGCGCTCTGTTTCGCGCTTAAAAAATGCGTTTCACAAGACGGACCGTTCCATTTCAGGGTGGAATGGGGGTTAAGAGCGAAAAGAATTTTGCGATAACGGTGACGAAATATCTACGAAGTGGTCTTTACTGGTGTATAAGAAAGTGGAAAAAAAGGGGAAAAAATCACATTTGTGTATCTCGTTACATAATATGCAACAATAAAATCTATGGAGCTGAATAAAATTTTTGGCGGCCTTTGGAGACAATGGTTCAGCCCAGATGAATTTTGAAATCAAAATGGAGCTCAGTTTCAATAGAAGGTGAATAGAGTTGAGTTTCAAAGTTTGTGAGAAGTAGTCATGGGAAGATCAGATAATTTTAGTGACTTGGTTCTTTGAATTTTCTTCATCAACAAAACAATTTTTTTTGTCATTTTGTTCCTTTGATCAGAAATAAAACAAAATGTTACATTTCCAATAAGCAAATCCCCAAAATGAGCACAATACAATCACACTGTAACCACACTATAATCAC
Organism: Silurus lanzhouensis; assembly: GCA_039877035.1. Taxonomy (NCBI): domain Eukaryota; kingdom Metazoa; phylum Chordata; class Actinopteri; order Siluriformes; family Siluridae; genus Silurus; species Silurus lanzhouensis. The sequence goes on from JBCEWE010000539.1 coordinate 115,936, forward strand.
AAATCACACTACATCACAGTATAAACACAATACAATCACACTACATTCACAATTCAATCACACTACATCACACTATAATCACACTATAATCACACTACATCACAGTATAAACACAATACAATCACACTACATTCACAATTCAATCACACTACATCACACTATAATCACACTATAATCACACTACATCACACTTTAATCACACTACATCACACTATAGTCACACTTCACACATCACACTATAGTCACACTTCACACATCACACTATAATCACACTACATCACACTATAGTCACACTTCACACATCACACTATAATCACACTACATCACACTATAGTCACACTTCATCACACATCACACTATAATCACACTACATCACACTATAGTCACACTTCACACATCACACTATAATCACACTACATCACACTATAGTCACACTTCACACATCACACTATAATCACACTACATCACACTATAGTCACACTTCACACATCACACTATAATCACACTACATCACACTATAGTCACACTTCATCACACATCACACTATAATCACACTACATCACACTATAGTCACACTTCACACATCACACTATAATCACACTACATCACACTATAGTCACACTTCATCACACATCACACTATAATCACACTACATCACACTATAGTCACACTTCACACATCACACTATAATCACACTACATCACACTATAGTCACACTTCATCACACATCACACTATAATCACACTACATCACACTATAGTCACACTTCACACATCACACTATAATCACACTACATCACACTATAGTCACACTTCACACATCACACTATAATCACACTACATCACACTATAGTCACACTTCATCACACATCACACTATAATCACACTACATCACACTATAATCACACTACATTACACTGTAATCACACTCCATCACACATCACACTACATCACACTATAAACACAATACAATCACACTACATCACACTATAAACACAATAAAATCACAATTCAATCACACTACATCACACTATAATCACACTACATCACACATCACACTACATCACACTATAAACACAATAAAATCACAATTCAATCACACTACATCACACTATAATCACACTACATCACACATCACACTACATCACACTATAAACACAATACAATCACACTACATCACACTATAAACACAATAAAATCACAATTCAATCACACTACATCACACTATAATCACAATACATCACACAATAATCACGCTACATCACACTCTAATCACACATCACACTATAGTCACACTACATCACACATCACACTATAATCACACTACATCACACATCACACTATAATCTCACATCACACTATAATCTCACATCACACTATAATCACACTACATCACACATCACACTATGATCACACTACATCACACTATAATCACACTACATCACACTATAATCACACATCACACTATAATCACACTACATCACACATCACACATCACACTATAATCACACATCACACTATAATCACACTACATCACACATCACACATCACACTATAATCACACTACATCACACATCACACATCACACTATAATCACACATCACACTATAATCACACATCACACTATAATCACACTACATCACACATCACACTATGATCACACTACATCACACTATAATCAAACTACATCACACTATAATCACACATCACACTATAGTCACACTGCATCACACTATAATCACACTACATCACACATCACACATCACACTATAATCACACATCACACTATAATCACACTACATCACACATCACACTATGATCACACTACATCACACTATAATCACACTATAATCACACATCACACTATAGTCACACTGCATCACACTATAATCACACTACATCACACATCACACTATAATCACACATCACACTATAATCACAATACATCACACATCACACTATAATCACACATCACACTATAATCACACTACATCACACATCACACTATAATCACACTATAATCACACATCACACTATAATCACACTACATCACACATCACACTATAATCACACATCACACTATAATCACACTACATCACACATCACACTATAATCACACATCACACTATAATCACACATCACACTATAATCACACTACATCACACATCACACTATAATCACACATCACACTATAATCACACTACATCACACATCACACTATGATCACACTACATCACACTATAATCACACTACATCACACTATAATCACACATCACACTATAGTCACACTGCATCACACTATAATCACACTACATCACACATCACACTATAATCACACATCACACTATAATCACACTACATCACACATCACACTATGATCACACTACATCACACTATAATCACACTATAATCACACATCACACTATAGTCACACTGCATCACACTATAATCACACTACATCACACATCACACTATAATCACACATCACACTATAATCACAATACATCACACATCACACTATAATCACACATCACACTATAATCACACTACATCACACATCACACTATAATCACACTATAATCACACATCACACTATAATCACACTACATCACACATCACACTATAATCACACATCACACTATAATCACACTACATCACACATCACACTATAATCACACATCACACTATAATCACACATAACACATCACATTACATCACACATCACACTACATCACACATCACACTATAATCTCACTACATCACACATCACACTATAATCTCACTACATCACACATCACACTATAATCTCACTACATCACACATCACACTATAATCTCACATCACACTATAATCACACTACATCACACTATAATCACACTACATCACACGTCACACTATGATCACACTACATCACACTATAATCACACATCACACTACATCACACATCACACTACATTACACATCACACTATAATCTCACTACATCACACATCACACTACAATCTTACATCACACTATAATCACACTACATCACACATCACACTATAATCACACTACATCACACGTCATACTATGATCACACTACATCACACTATAATCACACTACATCACACTATAATCACACATCACACTATAGTCACACTGCATCACACTATAATCACAATACATCACACATCACACTATAATCACACATCACACTAAAATCACACATCACACTAAAATCACACATCACACTAAAATCACACTACATCACACATCACACTATAATTACACATCACACATCACACTATAATCACACATCACACTATAATCACACTACATCACACATCACACTATAATCACACTACATCACACATCACACTATAATCACACTACGATCACACTATGATCACACTACATCACACATCACACTATAATCACACTACGATCACACTATGATCACACTACATCACACATCACACTATAATCACACTACTTCACACTATAATCACACTACATCACACATCACACTATAATCACACTACATCACACTATAATCACACTACATCACACTATAGTCACACTACATCACATTACAATCACACTTCATCACAATATAAGTCCAATACATTACTATTAACTAATCCAAGTGAAAAATATTAAAGCCTAGCAGAAAAATACCAAAGCTCTACAAAAAAACTGTTTTTTTAGTCTATGTTTTACATAAATAATGTTTTCACACTCACCAATGAGAGAGAAAACATACGACTCATCACAGAGCACTCATGATGGTCAGCCTTTTGCACTTTTACCACTGATGGCAAAGAGTGCACACTGCTTCTCTTTCATTTTAAAGATAATCATGCATATACATACTGATGAATTTGATATACAAAGCTCTTTGCTATTGTAGTTCAACTCTATTGTTTCATTTTAGCAACAAGAAAGCTGATTTGCTGTTAAAAGTGGAATGCTACATCAGCCACCCCCTGATAGAGGTACCTATGGCAACCATTAAAAGTGACTCTTACTGGGGAAATAATAGTATGGCAACCAGCGAATTTCGCAATAATTAAAACTGATACACAAAATGTTAAATTGTAAAATTAATACATTCAGCAGCTGGTGTAATCACCCTTACCCACAAAATAGTGTTGCCACTTCAGTCCTCAGTCCTCCTTTCATTCCTGACCTTGGTCTCCTTTGGGATCTTGGACTTACTTACACTGAATAAATCATGCTGGAAGGTAAACTTTCTATGCAAATGAGCAAATAAGTAAATAAGTAAGAGTGTAAACAAATAAGTACATTTTACATTTTTGGCCTGATTTTGCTGTTGCAGGCAAAAATCGCACAACGGTAAAGACTTCTTTGTTTATAGGATCCAGGTGGCATTGTGACAACCAAAACGTTGTGTTAGAAAGTTTTGAATAAAATCTCAACACTGCCACAGTGCTCATCTAAAATCACATCAATAGGATGTCAGTGCAACATAGTGTCAATCTGCAAAATACGACAGTGATGAGGGTGAAATGTAAATGAAATAAATGAAAAAAATAAGCTAGTTCTACTTTTACTATATGACATTGTGTGGTGGGGTGAAGTACACAAACCATGTAGTTAAGTTAAAGTAGAGATGCACTCAATAAAATATGACTCCAGTAAAAGTAAAAGTGCTCCATTTAAATTGAGTAAAAGTACAAAAAGTATTCGCCTTTAAACGTACTTAAAACTGATTTCACAAAATATAGCTGAGTAAAAAGTATTATATATGACTTTGAAATATAGTCAAGTTCCAGTAAAAGTCTCACTAAATGATAAAACTACTTAAGTACAGTAATGAATTACATTTACTTTATTATTGTCCATCACTATATCATTTAATTTTCTTTCTCAAGCGAATCCTAGATATGGTTTTCATGGGTTGGAGTGGAGGATGTTGAGCTTTGACCCGAACCCTACTTAACACCTTTGGCGTCAATGTAAATGCTCATCAGTACCTGACTTTAATAATGCCCTTGTGTTTGAATGAGCACAAATCTCTATAAGCACACTCCAGAAGTGTGTAAGTTGTTTTAATAGCAAATAGGGACTAACTGGAATGTTCAGAAAGCATGTTCAAAGTAATCTTTTGCTCAAGTGTCTATATAAAATGTACAGTATATGTCTATCTTCAGGGAGGAATTGGTAGAATGAAGACGAAGGGCTGTCTGTGTGTGTGTGTGTGTGTGTGTGTGTGTGTGTGTGTGTGTGTGTGTGTGTGTGTGTGTGTGTGTGTCTTTAAATCAAATCCTGCTAACTTCATCTAATTGTTTTTTTACTTGAAGACATGTTTAAATTCAGTATCTACACTTTAAAACTTGCTTGGTTAAAAATAATACAATTGGGGACAATTTGGAAATCAAGCACAGGGATCTCTAAGGACTGCACCAGCATGGGTTGTTTTAACCCCTGTGGTTAGAGTAGATTATTGACTCTGCATGGTTTTTTTTGGTTTTTTTTTCCAAACCTAACAAGTTTATATATATATATATATATAAAAAAAAAAGAAATTTGTATTCTGGGCTGTAGATGCACACGTTGCTATAGTTGCTGTTTGCTTGTCAATTATTGTTGTTCATAACAAATCATTTTCTTCTACAAACCCACCTAGTGTGGAAGCAGCCTACAGGTCTAACTATAACAATCCTATAACCAGAGAAAATATGGCAGAAAAAACATAATGATTATCTACCTGGAAATAATAGTTAGGTATTAATGTAGCAGCCCATAATGCTACTATAAACCCAGCATGCTGAATTATGCACAATTGCCCCGAGCTGAGTAAAAGAAATAACCATGCAACCATGTTTAAGAAGGTCTGTAAATGGTACCAAACAATGTATAGTTTCTAGTTTTTGAACAACTGTTAGTGTTTAAACTAAGTCCAATTTCAAATAGTACATATTTGGTTTACAGTCTGTTTGGTATTCCTAAGCCTTGGTTTGTTTGCTCTCTCCTTCGGTGGGTTTTGTGCATTGAACTGGTTCTTAGTCACCATCCCCAGGGATTCCTGCTATGTAAAGTCTACTGTTTCTCCTGCCAGACCATTACTTTATCTTTATCTACTGAAGCCCTTATGTAGTTCCTATATGGCTATTGGGCTGCATTTATCAAGTGGATTTATTTGCAAATTGTTTTTAGGGGCATTAACATGAGAAATGCAGTGTTTGCTTTTATAAATCAATATACAAGAACACTTACTAGTGTAAACCTCAATTGATCAGTTTCATAATGCATTAATGGTTAAAAAAATTGATATATGGATTTTGCTGTCAAGATAGATAGATAGATAGATAGATAGATAGATAGATAGATAGATAGATAGATAGATAGATAGATAGATAGATCGATCGATCGATCTTTCATTGTCATTGCATAATTCAGTTGCTCAGCACGGAATGGAGTTAAGAATCGTCCAGAAGAGCAAATATATAGTAAAGCCATAGCATTGTGCAAATAAAACACAAGGCTACAGACAATAAATATGTTTTTAGAAACATTGTACTTTGGAGGAATTGAGTATGAGTAGTAAATTACACTATGTTGTGATAAGATAAAAAACTCTCTTTATATATTCTCTATAGGACCAAAAGTAATCAGACACATTCCAGCCATGTGAGGTTCTTGTTCAAAATTTCCTACAAAGTTTAAGGCACACAGTTGTATTGATTGTAAATTCTCCCTTCCCTTCAACTATGACACTTAAACCAGTTTCAACATAACACTGCTCCTGCTGATGTGCATATATACAGTATGGGAAGGTGATAGCTTAGTGGTTAAGGCATTGAACTTTGGATATAAAGGTTGTGAGTTCAAATCCCTGCACCAAGCTGCTATTCCTGGGCCACTGAGAAAAGCCCTTAACTCCCATAGCTGCTTGTTGGATAAATGAGATACTTGTAAGTCGCTCTACATAAGGATGTCTGTCAAATACTGTAAATATTCTTTATTTTCTAGAGTGGCCTACTCCAGATCTTTAACCTCAATGTTATTGAACACCATTGAAATAAATGTAAACATTGACTGCACCCCAGGCCTCCTCATCTTCTCACCTACATCAGTACTTGACGTTACTAACTGTCGGAATGAATCTCACACAAATCTAAACAAGCACACTCCAAAATCTAGTGAAACATCTTTCAAGATTTGAACAGAAAATAGGGACTAAATATGGAATGGGATGTCCAAAAAGCACATGCCACATCTTGTGGTCAGATAAACATATATATATTTTATATGATCAATTATTTGATTGTATTGTGCAGACTAAATGCAATAATTTAATAACTTGCGATAGACATAATATAATAAAAGCTACTATCAAAAATCATATTTTCTTTCCTGTGTTTATTACATGGATTAATTCACATTTGTAAGGGATGTTACTTCTGGTTAATAATATTAATTTAACCAGATAATTAAATAGAATTGCAAGATTATATACATTTCCCACGCAGGCACACGTTTACAGTATTAAGGCTCTAGATTCATGTCATCATTCTTAATATGGTTTATATTGTCCTTAATATGTCATGGAAAGTATGAAATGTTGTGATGATGTAAGCGAGGACTGATATATTAGAGAAGTAAAAAACACTCAAATCTACCATTATAAGCACCGAAAAAAGAATTCTAATTGAAATCCCAGTTCCCAGAATGCAACATATGTTCCTCAAAAAACTGTTTGTTTTTCTACCGTTTCAGCATATGAAGGACATTCACATGAAAAGAACACTTGCGACTCCAGAACTCGAAAAAACATGGTCATTGTTCACCCTTCATACTTTGTCTCACTTCACTGAAGCTGTTGCTGTAGTTTTTCTTGCTTATTGGAGTACTTTACTCCAGCTTATTTAACGAGCAATGCTTGAGTCTTGACAATGAATCTTGGAGCAACCTGAAAACAAAGACAACCTTTTATATCATTAAATTCCTCTGCCTCAGGAAAGCAAGAGATATTTTTATTTGGAAAAAAACCCCAAAACAAATAAAACACATAGCAAATCAAGGTCAGGAACCAACACAAAAGGTGCAGAGAAGTTAATTGCCCAAACGTTTGCAGTGGCATTTCTTCCATCCCAGACCAGACATTTTCTCCCTGCGCTGACTCACTATTATTATTGATTAAGTGGCGTGTGCTGTGCACTGAATAAACTGTTTGCTGTTACTGGACCATAGTGGCACCAGTTTGTAAGTCGATAGATGGTTTCATCCGTGATAATATCTACATGAGTGTGTCCACCTAATGCTTTACATAACAATTAAGCGAGAGCTGTAAACATGATTACAGTGTAAGTGAAGTACATGTTGAAAACAATCTGTCTGAGTAAATATAAAGGAATATGAATCATATGAATTGCTCATTTCCATTCATTTATTAACTGCCCAGTTTAGACCATTAAATGTCTTTTCAGATCAACATTTTTTGTTGTTGCTAATTTATGAATTAGCAACTTTTAAACGATTCTGCCATCAATAAACTGATGACGATGTATTTCGTTAAGGTCTGCAGTGTGGTATTAATAAGGAAGATTGTTTAAATCTAAACCAACAATTATATATTTATACATAGTATAATTGGAATGTGCTTTTTTGAACATTCTATTCCACATTTAGTCTCTATTTGCTGTTTTAAAAACCTGAAAAGATGTTCCACTGGATTTTGGAGTGTACTTGAGAAGATTTGTGTTTATTCAGCCACAAGGATGTTCGTAACGTCAGGCATTTGTGTAGGTGAGGTGAGGACGCCTGGAGAGCAGTCAGCGTTCACTTTCATCTCAGTAGGTTGGAGGTCAGAGCTTCATAGCAGGCCAGTTAAGATCTTTAACTCCAGCCCATGTATATCATATTTTTGTACACAAGGGCTTGGTCATGCTGGAACAGGCTTAGGCCTACTAGTTCAAGTGAATGGAAAATGTAATGCGACCGCATCGAAAGACATCCTACACAAACGTGAGCCACCACCTTTGTGGTAATAATAGCAGGTAGTTTGGGGAAGAGCCACATGCGGCTGTAAAAGTCAGGTATTTATATGTTATTACAGCTGAAAAACTGATTGAGCTACTAGCAAAAAAAACAAACTCGATGGATACAAAAAAAACTGGATGTTTCTTAGAAACCCACAACACAGTGCCTCTTGAAATCAAAGAAAAACAGAAGCTGTGCTTTTCAAAACCAAAACCTGATCAATTGCATTAAATGTCCCCTGGCATGACGCTATAGTGACAGCCAGATAACACTGTCTTTTTAAAGTAATCTCCTCCTTGTATCCTTGGATACTCCCATTCCAGCATCTGGGTTATTTTTTTACACAGGGATAACGAGCATGCATAATTACATATACATTCTGCTAATCAGCTGTAAGGCATGTTCAGATTGTTTCATTTAGTCAGACAGATTGTTGATACTGTTGATACCAGGTTGAACCGTAAGCTCATACCATAGTAATTAGCCTTTCAGATTCCAGATTCTTTTTAAGATGTTAAAGACCTTTCAGAGCTTGATTAGCAACGCTGAACAATACAATCAGAGATAATCTCATTTGTGGAATTGATCAAAAAGATCTATTTCTTTTATCCTCCCTGGCATCATGCTGTAGCTTTTTCTAGGAAAAATGACCTATAATAGGTAATTATGGCTAAACAGCTACAGCTAGTTTTAGGCTTATCTCTGGTAGTTTTGTATTGATTTGTGTGTAAGAGTTTAACAGAACATAAAAGCTCTGTCTTCGTGTAGAACCTGTTTTTATTTATGAACTAAAAAGGTTAGTGTATTTTCCTGTAATTTTTTAAAAGGTTTAGTTAATAAAAACATTATCTACAGGGATATAGTTGCCCATTGGTAAATACATTGGACTTCTGATCAGTAGGTGTTGAATTCAAATCCCATCACCACCAAACTGTCACTTCTGGGCCCTTGAGCAAGCCTCTCAACCTTCACCTGCTCAGGTGTATAAATGGTATAATTGTAAGTTACTCTGCATAACGGTGTGTAAGGTGTGGGGTGACCGAAGTCCAGGTGTTCACTTATAATTCTACATTTAAAAATTTGACAACAGACTTTTATTGGGAACAAAGTAAAAAACTAAGGAGGGAAGATGGGACCTCTTCTACTACAAACCCACACTCTTCTTTCTCACTTATTTTCTTATTTTTCTGTGCTGGAAGAAAGAGAGACAGAAAAAGTTCACCAAGCAAAGTTTTCTTTATTTACTTTCATTTTCACCCCATCACTTTGCTCTCCAGTTCTCACACTGGGGCTCACCCACTGTCTCCCAGTTTGGCAAACCTTTTTTTTCATTGTCATCCGCCCGTCTCACTCTTGGCTTAATTTCTCTCTTTAGCTCCCGCCACTCGCGGATTGGCACGCCTTTTCTTATTGTCTGCCTGAGTGCACTCGCTCTTTCATCCATCCGCGCTCAATCACCTTTTGCCGACCCTTCCACTCTTCTCTGCTTGGTGGTTCTCTCCCTGAGAGCTGGTGTCTCTCTACTCTTTATTGGCATCGCCGGAACTGAAACAGAGCACACTGATGGGTCTCATCGAAAATTGCTCCCAGATTCCGAGAAGATTGGTTGGGAAAGGTTGGTGGAGAAGCTGAGGGTGAATAAAAAGGGAATTAGAGGGAAACTGCCTGTCCCTGGGTACACCGCCATCTGAACTTCCCTTGAGAGGCGCCGCAGAAAATGAAGTGCCTGTTTTCGCCGCTGGTCCCATCTCTCCATACAGGATACTGGTGGCTGCAGCTACAGCACTTCTCCTTGGCCTGGTCCTGCTCCCTCCGTGGCAAAGTCTTCCTGTGTCATACCTCTTTTCCAGCACGGGGTTTCAGCACCACTGTAGCAAATCCCACTGGTTCCGCACTGGAAGAAAGAGAGCCAGGCAAAAGTTTACCAAGCAGAGCTTTCTTTATTTACTTAAATTTTTACCCAGACGCTTTCCTAAGTAGTACTCATGCTGGGTCCCACCCACTGTCTCATGGTTTGGGAAACCTTTTTATTTGACGTCCGCTGGCTCTCACTTGCGGATATGCCCTCCTTCCTCCGGCGTCCGCTCATCTCACTCGGGGATCGGCACGCGTTTACTTTCTGGAGCCCGCCTGTGTTTCCCTCGCGGACTGTGTTTTCCTCGCTTTCCCTGGCGTCCGCCCGCGCTCAGCTGCCTTCGGCGACTCTGCTGCTATTCTCTGCTTGGTGTCTTTCTCTTAAGGCTGGTGTTTCTCTCCTCTTTATTGGCATTGCATGCTTTATGGACTGAAACAGAGAACACTGAATAGTCTTAACAGCTGCAGGTGTTACTTACCGCTAATTACATCGGCCCGCCCTCCACTTGCCCACCACTGGGACAAAAGGCACAATACACATATAGGAAAATAAAATTTCTTAATAAAATATAGAATGAATAAATAACAAATCTGGTTTTATAGGCTTCTGCCAAATGCAGCAAATGTAACAATTTCAAAGGTTTTATTTTCAAAGATTAAAAATATAATAATAAAAAGAGTGCAAATGTTTGTTTATTTATTTATTTATTTATTTATTTATTTACCATGTCTATCACATTTTATATTCTGTTGTACATTAACATCAGTATTTTTTTTATGATTTTGAAAAACAATAAACCTCAATTAAACTCTCAAGGAAACATCAAGCAATGTCACACCATATTTCTTATACAATATTTATAAGTTTTTTAACCACATGAATTTCAGTAGAGCCCTTGGTAATATCTTTTAGCTCCATGAAAACTAATTATCCAGGTGCTTTAAAAAAAAAAATAATAATAATAATTCTCAATCCTGGGTGCAGCTGTGTAGTGTAATGCTGTTCTGATTTTAACAGGATTATGAGAGTTCCTTAATGAGTACACTCTAAAGCTGTGATGTCCAATCTTATCCAGAAAAGGCTAGTGTGTGGAGAGTCTGGTGTAATCCAGTTGTGGCTTCTGCTTGATTGGAATGAAACCCATACTGATTTTGGATAAGATCAGACACCAATGACCTATAACATGAATTTTCCTGAATAGAAGTTATGTTTTATATCAATTCATAAATATATGGTAGTGTCTGCACATCACAGTGTTTTGGCACCTACGCTGAACACCCAATTTGCTAAGTGGTGTATTCCAAAATCTACCTAGACACCACCTGCTTGTTAGTATTGTATCATCAGAGCTGTTTTGTTTTTCTCGCCATTCCATGGAAACTCTAGAGCCCGTTTTGTGCGAGAATCCCAGGAGATCATCAGTTCCTGGAATCCTTACGTCAGTCTATCTGGCACAAAACACCATGCCTTAGTCAAAGTCAAAAGACCACACTGTTTTCCTTATCCTGGTGTTTGATGTGAACATTAAATAAAGCGCTTGGCCTGTACAGTATCTGCATGATTCATGTAGCACAGCTACAATGTGTCCAGCATTAATTAGTTAAATAAACAAATGCTAATTCGGAGTGATAAATCAAATAAATTGTAATCCAAGCAATAAATGTGTGTAGGTTTTTCTGTTCATTCCAGGGCACAGGAACTCAGACTGTAAGACTCAGAACAAAAAACATTTCAAGGTTGACAGGTAAAAAGAAATGTTCAATGTAGGTCAATGTTACGTGAAAATTCAATGCAATTTAATGCAAGTCAGAAATGTCACCTTAAAAGCAAGGCTGCGTATAAAAGGCAGTAACTCGAAATAAAAATCTATTACAACTCAAATGTACTTTAGCGTAGACCGCGTGTTTAAATAACTCATCTAAATGCAAACAGATGGCTGAGATACATTTAGTCTACACATAACACATGTGTCTCTTCAAACCACATTCAACCTTAAAAAAGTGATGCTTCAACATCCATCTCGTTCATCCACCATTCACAAATAGGATCAACACTGAAAAATGATGTTTTTAAATGTTAGATAAAATATATTTTACACTGAGTTTATGTTTATATGGAGATCACTCCATTTTAAACCTCTGCCATCCAGACGTGAAATCATCTCATCTGTCTGGAGATTGGACCGAGAAAACCCCAAAACAAAACAAAATGAAAAACACTGAAAGTTGAGTGCGATATCTATTGCGAATGTTAACGCAACCATGGAAGCAATCAGAGTTAATCTGCATTCTAAAATTGAAAAAAGATCCTTGTGTTGTTTATTGTTCACTAGACATTTTTCTCTTGCAGGACCATGTGTTTAACACCCTGTATTTCATGTTATGTTTGATTCTAAACAATCTAGTTTATTATAACTTGGTCATACTGGATTCTGATTGGCTGGAAGGTGAGTTGAATCAGCGTTTTAAATGAATGTGCTGCTTATAAACACCTGTAACATCTATAATAACATCCAGTTCCATCCAGAGTGAAACAGCTTTTGTATGGTGGAGTTTTGCATGTGGTGGAATTTATATGGTGAATATGGTGATTTTGTTGAATTACTCGAAGCACAAGATGAATTTAACAAACTAGAAAAGAAACATTCAAATGAGTAAATGGATGAAAAATAGCACTAGAAATCAACTATAATAATAATCTTTTGTTATAAATAATTCTGCTCTAATGACTAAAACTCATGCATATAAATGCAATCTTATGGCACTACTTACTAAGCAGCAGAATTGTAGCTATAAGGAGCTGTATATAAAATAAATAAGGAAAATAAGCATTATTTTGATCCATTCAGGCAGTTTTGCTCTGCAAACATCAATGACAACTTTGACACCATTTTCATGCTCTCAGCTACATCTTGGGCCGTTCTTTACCTCAACATGGTTCACTAACATCCTATAACACCGTAAAATCTGTAATGGAAATTTGCCCAAAATCAAGCCTGTTCAGCTTTACATTAGAAAATCATACTTATTTAAAGAGCCTCAGTCACAGGATAAAGACAATTTATTTAATAGGAAAATCTTTCCATCTAAAATTTCAAAGATAGAGGAAAATAAAACACTAAAATCACACTGCAGGGTAAAATTCAGCTTTTTAAAAAAAAAGTATTTCATTCTGTAATAGTTTTTTGTAACGTGAATGTCAAATTAACATTTTTCTTGTGCACTAACACATAATAGCAGGGTAATAGTAAAGCCAATTGATCAAAGGTTTTTATGTGGTGTAAACAGTAATTCAAAAAAATTCATAGTTCTTCTTGTTTATATGCAAAACTTCATTAATAGTTAAGGTCAGTGCAAAGAGCATAATTAGCTGCTCTAACTCTACCGCAGAAAATAAATGACCTTGCTTTTGCAAAATATTTTCATACCAAGTTATTCACAAGTGAGAATGCCTTGAACTAGCCAGTCAGGACACCCATGAGCAGAAATGTGGTAAATAAATGAAAATGGCTTTCTGCTGAGGAACCATGAGAAGTTCTGTTCATGTTTTTTAAACAAATTGTGTTCACATTAGCAAGTGAAAGAAATTCTTCTCAACTTGATGCAAACTAGGTATGAGGGAAATCCAACCAATCAGCCCCAACTTCCTCAGTGCGGTAGAACATTTTCCATCCTACATTTTACAAGTTTAGCTCAAATCTGTAGTGGAATAAATCACATCCCGTGGTCTTGGACAAGGATGTTGCTAAAGTATTTAGGACAGGTACTTATACTCTATACTTTCTGCAAGAATGAAAGGGAAAGTTCATAGGACTGTGGTGAGACCTGAGATGTTGTATGGATTAGAGACAGTGGCATTGAGTAAAAGACAGGAGGTGGAGCTGGAGGTAGAAGAGCTGTAGATGTTGAGATGTTCATTGGGAGTGACGACGATGGACAGGATTAGAAATGAGTTTATTAGAGGGACAGCGGATGTAGGATGTTTTGAAGACAAGATGAGGGAGGTGAGATTGAGATGGTTTGGACATGTGCAGAGGAGGGACATGGGGTATATCAGTGGGAGAATGCTGAGGATGGAGCCACCAGGAAGGACGAAAAGAGGAAGACCAAGGGGAAGGTTTATGGATGTGGTGAGGGAAGACATGCAGGTAGTTGGTGTGAAAAAGGCAGATGTAGAGGACAGGGGGGTATGGAGAGGATAATCCGCTGTAGCGCCCCCTAATGGGAGCAGCCGCAAGAAAAAGAAGAATCATACTCTATACTTTTACTCAAGTATGATTTTTCAGTGCTCTTTCCACCACTGCAAGCAAAACAAAGCTTGACATTTAAAGTACAGACACCAATTTTTTACCATTTTCTTAAATTCTGGATTTATTTTAAATGCAATTTGAAGACGAATAAACTGCATGTTGTAGAAAATCATGTGCTACATTTTTACGTTATTGCTACACAGTAACAAATTTACTTTGTTACTGTCCATTGCACCTTTATATTGCCTGAGATGTAAAATATTCAGCAACACTGATAAAGGACCCCTGAGCATATCAATAAAAAATTGCTTCTCTATTAGGAGACTGTGAGTTGTGACCATGCTCCACTTATTCATGGGCAACAGTCAAGAGAGCAAAATTTGTCTGTGTTCTCTGGGATAAGTGGGTATACGCTCTCTTTCCCTCTTTCCTGCTTATCATAGTGACACTCGCCAATTGTATTTTGCTCTGTGATTGAACAGCAGGTCAAAATGTTGTGGTGGTCTGGCTTCATTTCTCTCAGAGGAAGAAAGTGTTCGTATGACACATGAGATAGGTAGTAGGCGTGTGAGAATTGGCAGGTGAGAAAATTGAGGATAATATGTGGAAAAAAATGTGTCATTGCTTAAGGTTTGTGTAATAAAGTGACCGGACGTAATTGTCTATAACAGCTACAGCCTGTTCACATATCTCTATTTTACTGACGTATTTCTGTTTGGGAGAGACTTTGACTTTAACTTCACTACATTTTTTACAAGTCGAATATCATACATTTTGTGAAATCTTTTTATTTATGAGGATAAAAATGTAACTGGTGAAACACGCAGCGAGTCACCAATCAGGATCGAGCGCACGCTTTGTTTTACACGTGTTCTGATTGGCGTTTGGTGTATCTACTGATCACCAACATACAGTTCAGCATCAGTTCAACATCAAGCAGAACATTTAGAGAGGAATAAAAGATGAAGAAACTCCAGACTCGAACTCGCCACAGCACACGTGATCTCATTTACGTGATTTGTTTTGAAGTAGTTAAAAAGAAGGTTTTGGGCTCATGATCATTGTAGATTAGAAATATAGACTAGAAATCAATCAGTGTTTAAGTCATTAATATCATTCTATTAATAGATCACATTCCTATTGGGGAGAGTCACATTCGAGTCTTTTCACATAAACTGAGGTGATTAAATAAAGAGTCTTGTGATAAAAAATAATAATAGGAACATTATAGTTATAATAAATCATGGTATTTTGGATACTTAAGTTCATTTGAAGGCAAAAACCTTTGTAATTTTACTCAAGTTTAAAGTAAACACTTTTATTTTTACTCGAGTCACATACTTATGGCGTCTTAAAGAATTTACAATTATTTTTATTGAAACTCTGGATTCTGAAAAACCACCATAGAGCAACAGCAGCATGAACCTGTCCAAATGGAGAACAAATCAGATGAAACATATTATAAATCCCAACTTCTTTTTCTGTTCCAGGCCAAAGTCATTTGTTCCAGGATGAATCATCATGAAGTCCCCAGTATTTTCCCAGAATATGCAAAAATTCACTAGCTGACATTTTGGAACATTTACAAGAATTGAACGAATACACTGTAAAAGGTGCGCAATTTGTCATTCCTGCTGAATAAAAATATTGTCAGAGTTGTTTACACTTTTGTAGACTTTCTTTAGTTCATCTTGTCACTGTGTTGCCTCACAGCTGTCTGTAGGTAGACATAAGCTGATTACGAGACCTGTCTATCTTTAAAATAATTTCTCATCAACAGCAGGAGGAAGAGATTCTATCTGGAGTGAGATTTAGAAGAATTTGCTAAACCTGATAAACCGGGAGGGAAAAATCTTTAAAACCAATAATAAAGAATGAAATTAAAAATGAATCACAAAGGTGGCCGTATGCGTCCTCATCGATCGAGATTTCTCAATTTGAGCCTGAGCTGTGGACTTTCTCACGTTCTCCCAGAATATTTGTGTGGATTTCCTATGGGCTTTCTGGGTTCCTCATAGCTCCCAAAAACATTAATTGTGTGTGTGTGTGTGTGTGTGTGTGTGTGTGTGTGTGTGTGTGTGTGTGTGTGTGTGTGTGTGTGTGTGTGATTGAAAAAATATGGATGACTTAAGGGACCTTTAATGGAAGTTCTCCGTTCAATTTTTCTTTCATTCACCCACAAGGACTTTTCAGTGTGCACTGTTTGCATACGTTACACCAATAAAAAACCAAATGAAAAATTCTATGCCACTCATGACTATGCACAAGTTCAAGTTCACACTCATGCTCAATGTGAGAATGCTGTGCTAATGTTTTTTTCAGTTCCATCAGCTTCGACTTTGCTCTCTTTCTCTCTCGTTCTCTCTCTCTCTCTCTCTCTCTCTCTCTCTCTCTCTCTCTCTCTCTCTCTCTCTCTCTTTGATTCACTTCGTTCTTCATGAAAGCACAAACAAGCCTCATAAGTAACCTGTCAGTTCGACCCTCCTCCTCTCCGTCTGCAGATGATCCTAGACCGTGACTTGATTGCCACAACTGGCTACATGAATTCTAAATGAAGCTTTTAATTTTTTCCTACTGACTCATCCGAAATTGATTCCTACCTCAAAACAAGAATTCCCAGGGAAGAATCTGGTTCCACCAGGGCCCTGAGCAGAATAACAAGCTTACTGAAGACAAGCAAATAAATAAATATACAACCCTGTGCAGAAAAATAATGAGCTAAGCACAGATTGGCAAATATTACACTTGTAACGGTCTTAACACCAAATCCTTGGTCAGAAAATGAGCAAGAATGGAACATATTACCACCTGAGACTTTGTTTGCTCATTTACTTTTGCTACAGTGAACTCTGGGTTTGGGGGGGAATCTATAAACAGGGAAATTCATGTATATAGTCTTCTTTTACACAAAGGTAAAATAATTATAATGATCAAATTGTTTAATGTGAAATGTGATTTTTCAAAAAACCCAAAACCTTTTTTGTCTTTATTTGTCTGTCACACATGATGCATCTCATCAAAAGCCTGATAACAAGTGGACAGGATTAATAAACCAGAGAGAGATCTACAGTTTTTTTTCCCTTTTTGCTCATTTCCTGAACAATGATTTGTTCTTAAGAATATTAAAACGTCATATTATCGCTATTTTGGGTTTGGCCCATTTTGTTTGACTAGGAGTGTATATAATCTGAAAAACTGATGAAGACTAAACTAGATAATTCTCCATCTAAAATGACAAATTAGTGACAACAACGGCCAATTAGAATTTGAAGGTATTTGTTCGGGGCTATAATTAAGACACATAATTTTTAAGTGGTACAATTTTGTTTCTTAATGGAGATAATTTTACAACTTTTGGCAAGCATCGCAGATTCTCAACAGTGGAAAAAAATATGAATTAAAACCAGTGCATGTTTCTCTGTCCATTCATCTTTAACCATTCTGTTTTTGTCATAATTTTCCTTAAGCGATTCAAGAAATGGGAAAATTCATAATCATGTACCTTGTATTCATGTAGTCACTGAAGCAGAAAACCTCTGAAATAATCCAAACCGATGTACAAAAATCTCATAAAAATTATATATTTTATTCACAATAGAACAAAGAAAACATATACGTAAAATCTTGAAACTGAAATGTACCTTATTTTAAGGAAAAAATAAGGTAATTTTAAATTTGATGCAACTTGTCTTAAAAGAGTTGGGACAGGACAACTAAAGTCTGTAAAAAGTAAGTGTTATTAAAATTAAACAATTGGAATCTTAGAGAGGCAGAGTCTCTCGGAAGTAAAGATGGGCAGAGCTTCACCAATCTATGAAAGACGGTGTCTTCAGAATAATATTCCTCCGAATCAAATTGCAAAACAGTTGCATATCTCATCATTTACAGTACACATTTTCAGAAAAAATTTTAAAGAATATGGAAAAACAGCCTGTGCACAAGGGACAAGGGCAAAAATCAATATTCGATGGCTGTGATCTTCGGGCCCTCAGGCATGATTCTCTAATGGAAATCAGTGCATGGGTCAAATGAACCAAATATGTAATTTCTTTTTGGAAACATATAGACACCATGTCCTCCAGACCAAATAGGAGAGGGACCTACTGGCTGGTTATCGCTGATCAGTACAAAAAGCTGCATCTCTTATGGTATAGGAGTGCATTATTGCCTGTGGAATGGGCAACTTACACATTTGGTAATACCTTTTCAGGGAAGGCCATGCATTTTTGAGCAAGACAATACTCACTAGTAATACTACTAACTAATAATACTACTAACTAAATCGATTACAATAGCATGACTTTGTAGTAGAAGAGTCCAGGTGCTGGACTAGATCTTTAACCATTCAAAAACATTTGGCACATCAGGAAAAAAAAAAAATACAACAAAGTAAACCCAGAACAACAGGACAGCATACCTCTCCAAAAACAACTGGTCTCTTCAGTTCCCAGATGTATACAGACAAAAAACGTGATGCTACACAGGGGTAAACATGGCTCTCTCCCAACTTTTAAAAGCCTGACATCAAAATCAAAATGACCTTTTCCCTTAAAATGGTAATATTTCTCAGTTGTTTTGTATTTTTTTGTTTATTTATTTATTTTAATTTATTTTAAGTTATTTTAAAATAAGACTGTGGTGAAGGAAAAACTCCCTTAGATGTTATGAGGAAGAAACCTTGAGAGGAACCAGACTTAGAAGGGAAACGCATCCTTGTTTGGGTGATATCAAGAGTGTGATTATAGTCTTTACACAATACAGAACACTGGAGAGAGAGAACCAACATGAGCACTGGAATGTGTGATTATGAGTGATGCTCTTTCTACAGTCTTATACAGTCATTTGAGCTTATGGAACCAGGAGCTACTAAACAACTCATAAAATAGCTCAACATTTGCGATTATCACAGATCCAACACGAGCTTCGCCATGCCAGAACCTTTAAACACTCAAAGTGGTCCAATGTCAAAACTTCACATGAAGTGGGATCCAAATGGTGCTGGAGCATCTCTAGATGGTTCGGAATGTTTGCGGCATCTACTTCTTTAAAGGTCCACAATCTTCATGAGGTAAGACCTAACCGGAGCTGGTGCAACCTCAGGATGGGTAGAGAAAGAGAAGCAGTGGAGAGGAATTGGTGTAGCTGCTGTTCATGATAATAACGATAATAAGTTGATAATGTGCATGTAATCAGTTGTTCTGGAGCACAAGGTTATGATGTGATGTGTGTTATGTGAAGAACTCGCTAAAAAGATACGTCTTTAATCTGCACTTAAACTGGGAGAGTGTGTCTGAGCCCTGAACACTGTCAGGAAGACTATTCCAAAGATTAGGAGCTGAATGTGAGAATGATCTACCGCTTTTAGACTTTGCTATTCTATGAACTACTAGAAGACCAGAGTTTTGAGATCTGGAGGAGCATGACAGATTGTAGCGTGTTAAAGGACTGGATAGATACATGGGATATAAACCATTTAGTGTTTTGTAGGTAAGTAGCAGTAGTTTGTAGTGGATTTGAAACTTAACAGGAAGCCAGTGTAGGGATGAGAAGATCGGGGTTATATGATCATATTTTCTCGACCTTGTAAGAATTCTGGCTGCTGCATTCTGGACAAACTGTAGCTTGTTTATTAATGATGCAGGACATCCACCTAGTAATGCATTACAATAGTTCATTGTGGAGGTCATGAACGCATGGACGAGCTTCTCTGCATCAGATATAGACAACATGTTTCCTAGTTTAGAAATATTTCTAAGGTGAAAGAAGGCTGTTTTTGTAACTTGGTTGATATGATTTTTAAAAGACAAGTTGCTCTAAAATAACTCCCAGATCTTTTACTGTTGAACTAGTGGTTACAGAACATCCGTCTAAATGCACGTTGAAATGCTGGAGCTTCTGTGTACTGGTTTTTGGGCAGATGAGCAAAATCTCCGTCTTATCAGAATTTAATAATAGAAAGTTATGAGTCATCCAATCTTTTAATTCTTTAACACACTCAGTTATCCGAGTTAATTGAGCTGTATCGCCTGGTTTTGATGAGATATATAGCTGGGTATTATCAGCATAACTGTGGAAGCTAATCCCATGACTTCTAATTATATTTCCCAAGGGAAGCATGTATATTGTGAAATCATGGGTCCTAGAACTGAACCTTGTTGCACCCCATAATTTACTTGCATTAACCTGGATAGCTCTCTATTTAAGTCTACAAAATGGTAACGATCAGACAGGTAGGATTTAAACCAGCTTAATGCCTGTCCCTGAATGCCGATGTAATTCTGTAAGCGATCTAGGAGGAGATCATGGTCTATAGTGTCGAATGCAGTACTAAGATCTAGTAAAACCAACAGCGAGATGAAGCCTTGGTCTGAAGCTAAAAACAGGTCATGAGTGAGTTTAACTAGAGCAGTTTTTGTGCTATGATGGAGCCTGAAACCTGACTGAAACTCCTCAAATATATTGTTCTTTTGTAAGCAGGAACAGAACTGGGCAGAGACAATCTTTTCTAAAATCTTAGAAATAAATAGGAGGTTTGAAATGGGTCTGTAATTTGATAGTGTGTTTGTATCTAAATGAGGGGCTTAATAACTGCTAACTTGAGGGGTTTAGGGACGTGACCTAACGATAGTGAGGAGTTAATAATATTGAGAAGAGGCTCACCAGCTGTATGTAACACTTCTTGTTGATTTGGCTTTGGTGATAACATCATACAGCTCTTCCTGTTCTATACTTGTAAAGCAGTGCAATTGTGAAGTTTTAGGTGAGATTGGATCAGGAGATGCTGTTAGATGTTTGACCTCCACAACTGTTTTTTGAATACTTTAAATGTTTTCAGTGAAGAAATTTATAAAATCCTCACTACTAAACTGTGATGAAAACATTTTTCAGATACCTGATTTGTAGTTAATTTAGCTACTGTAGTGAAAAGGAACCTGGGATTGTTTTTGTTGTTTTCTATGAGTTTGCTCAGGTGTTAAGCTCTAGCAGTGTTTAGCGCCTGTCTGTAGCTGAGCATACTGTCTTTATACGCAATTCTAAATACCTCCGATTTAGTTTTCCTCCATTTTCTTTACAGATTACGGGCTGTTCTCTTGAGGGCATGAGTATGACTATTATACCAAGGTGCACGTGTTTTTTCTCTTAACTTTTTTAACCAGATGGGGCAACGGTGTCTAATGTGCTAGAGAGGATACTGTCTATGTTGTTAGCCATTTCATCAAGATTGTTAGCATTTAGGGCTTTAATGAGAAATTGAGATAAATCAGGCAGGTTATTTCTGAATCTGTCCTTACTGGTCGGAACAATAGTTCTACCAAGTCGATAACGTGCTGAAATACGGCTAATCTGCTCTACCGGTAGTGTGTACAGTATGAGGTAATGGTCTGTGATGTCATCACTCTGAGGTAAAATATCTACATCAGTGACGTCTGCTCTGTGGGATATTATTAAGTCTAGTGTGTGGTTAAAACGCTAAGTTGGTCTGGTGATGTTTTGTTTAACCACAAAAGAGTTTAATAAGTCCACAAATGATAGTCCTAGGGCATCATTTGTATCATCTACATGAATATTAAAATCTCCTACAAGCAGCACTTTATCAAAATTGATCAAGGGTTCTGAAAGAAAACGAGCAAACTCTTGAAGAAAATCAGCGTAGGGCCCTGGGGGTCTGTACATGGTGGCCAGAGCGAGAGATAGTAGGGGTTTTCTGTATGTCTGAAAGTAGAGTAAGAACGAGCACTTTAAATGATTTAAACCTGAATCCAAATCTCTGACTAACATTAAGAAGAGCACTATAAATGTGTGTACCTTACCTTTGGCTCCGGTAGCGCGGAAATGGTCGGGCCGCGTTCATGTAGGTCGCGGATTAGTTTCTCCACAGACTCCAGCTCCAACTCCACCGTGTGCAACTCGAACGAGGCCTCACCTGTGCTCAAAGGCAGACACACAACCGACATAGTGCTTATAATAATAAAACGAGATAAGATAAAGTGTGAGGCAATGAATGTAATCAACACTAGTGGTAGTCGGTTAACAAGCTACAGGCACAAGTCAGAAGACAAAAAAAAACAATTGTTCAGGATTATTAAAGAAGAATAAAAGATAAACTGTAAAATTAAAGTAAAAAAATGGCAACAGAAAAACAAACAAAGAACTCGTGGCAAACAAGTCAAACACAGGAAGGTACCAACATTTAACCATTAATATTTTTTTATTTTTTTATTAGTGAATAGAATGTGGATGGATGAAATTTGCAAATCGTTGTATTCTGTATTTATTTACATTTTACAAAGTGTCCCAACATTTTTTAAATATGGTTTGTACGATTATTAGTAGACATGTACTAAAGCAGTATAATTACTAAACCCTCAGGAATGCCTTTACTTGACAAAGTTCCAGGTTCGGATGATTTACAAGGACCTCATGATTGGCAATTTATTTCTGTAGTGATGACCAGCTGTTTCAGCCAACTTAACAGCTCCTCCGCGGCAGCTTCTATATTCTTGAGGCGAAAAGGGTCCTTCAAAGATTTGTTGAAAGGGTTCTTTTCTGCCTGAAGAAGGTCCACTTGGTACCCACTTTGGTGTAGGTTTTTTCTTTTATCTATAATAGAAGATCTTTTATATAGGACATTTATAAATCTATAACCTTGAAAGAATGCTTTAGGTCTCTGTATCACCAATGTATATGCTAAAAAGATAAATATAGTGTATTTGATCATTTTAAGTACCTAAGAGGAGATTAACCCAGCCATTATGGATGCACAAGCCAGTCCACTCTTAGTGCCGGTCCCAAGCCCGGGTAAATGGGGAGGGTTGCGTTAGGAAGGGCATCCAGCATAAAACATGTGCCAAATCAAATATGCGGATCACAAATAAGAATTTCATCCCGGATCGGTCGAGGCCCGGGTTAACAACGACCGCCACAGGTATCGTTAGCCGACAGGGTACCGGTGGAAATTGGGCTACTGTTGGCCGAAGGAGGAGAAGGAGAGGAGGAAGACATCTACAGAGACGGCAGGGAAAGGAGCAGTGTAGGAGAGTGGAGGTTCGGGTTGGTACTTTAAATGTTGGTACTATGATGGGTAAAGGGAGAGAGATAGCTAATATGATGGAGAGGAGAAAGGTAGATATGCTGTGTGTTCAGGAGACCAAGTGGAAAGGGAGTAAGGCCAGGAACATTGGAGGTGGATTTAAACTGTTTTATCATGGTGTGGATGGAAAGAGAAATGGTGTAGGGGTGATTCTGAAGGAAGAGTACAGTAAGAGTGTAGTGGAGGTGAAGAGAGTTTCTGATAGGGTAATGAACGTGAAGGTGGAAGTTAAAGGGATGATGATAAATGTCATCAGTGCCTATGCTCCACAAGTTGGCTGTGAGATGGAGGAGAAGGAAAAATTCTGGAGTGAGTTAGATGAAGTGGTAGATGGTGTACCTAGGAAAGAATGGTTGGTGATTGGGGCAGACTTTAATGGGCATGTAGGTGAAGGGAACAGAGGTGATGAGGAGGTGATGGGTAGGTATGGTTTTAAGGAGAGGAATGTGGAAGGGCAGATGGTGGTAGATTTTTCTAAAAGGATGGAAATGGCAGTGGTGAACACTTATTTTAAGAAGAAGGAGGATCATAGGGTGACGTATAAGAGTGGAGGAAGGTGCACACAGGTGGACTATGTTTTATGCAGGAGATGCAACCTGAAGGAGATTGGAGACTGTAAGGTGTTGGCAGGGGACAGTGTAGCTAGACAGCATCGGATGGTGGTCTGTAGGATGGTTTTGGAGGCGAAGAAGAAGAGTAGGAGAGTGAGGACTGAAAGAAGAATAAGATGGTGGAAACTGAAGGAGGAAGAGTGTAGTGTGAGGTTCAGGGAAGAGGTCATACAGGGGCTCGGTGGTGGTGAAGAGGTGTTGGATGATTGGGCAAATACTGCAGGAGTGATGAGGGAGGCAGCTAGAAAAGTACTTGGTGTGACATCTGGAAATAGAAAGGAAGACAAGGAGACGTGGTGGTGGAATGAGGAAGTGCAGGAGAGCATAAGGAGAAAGAGGTTGGCAAAACAGAAGTGGGATAGACAGAGTGATGAGAAAAGTAGGCAGAAGTACAAGGAGATGCGGCAGCAGGTAAAGAGGGATGTGGCGAAAGCCAAGGGATAGGCATATGAGGAGCTGTATGAGAGGTTGGACACTAAGGAAGGAGAAAAGGATTTATACCGATTGGCCAGGCAGAGGGACCGAGCTGGGAAGGATGCGCTGCAAGTTAGAGCAGTAAATGATGGAGAGGGAAATGTGTTGACTAGTGAGGAGAGTGTGTTGAGAAGGTGGAGGGAGTATTTTGAGCAGCTGATGAATGAGGAAAATCAGAGAGAGAGAAGGTTAGATGATGTGGAGTTGGTGAAGCAGGATGTAGATAGGATTAGTAAGGAGGAAGTGAGAGCAGCAATTAAGAGGATGAAGAGTGGAAAGTCGGTTGGACCAGATGACATACCGGTAGAAGCGTGGAGATGTTTAGGAGAGATGGCAGTGGAGTTTTTGACCAGATTGTTTAACAGGATTTTGGAAGGTGAGAAGATGCCTGAGGAATGGAGAAGAAGTGTGCTGGTACCGATCTTTAAGCATAAAGGAGATGTGCAGTCTTGCAGTAACTACAGGGGAATTAAGTTGATCAGTCACACCATGAAGTTATGGAAAAGAGTAGTGGAAGCCAGGCTGAGAGAAGAGGTGACCATCTGTGAGCAACAGTATGGTTTCATGCCGAGGAAGAGCACCACAGACACATTATTTGCTTTGAGGATGTTGATGGAGAAGTATAGAGAAGGACAGAAGGAATTGCATTGTGTATTTGTGGATTTAGAGAAAGCGTACGACAGGGTGCCAAGAGAGGAGTTGTGGTATTGTATGAGGAAGCCAGGTGTGTCAGAGAAGTATGTGAGGGTGGTGCAGGACATGTATGAGGACAGTGTGACGGCAGTGAAGTGTGCAGTAGGTACGACAGACTGGTTCAGGGTGAAGGTTGGACTGCATCAAGGATCGGCCCTGAGTCCTTTCCTGTTTGCAGTGGTGATGGACAGGTTGACGGACGAGGTCAGACAGGAGTCTCCCTGGACTATGATGTTTGCGGATGATATTGTGATTTGTGGTGAGAGTATGGAGCAGGTTGAGAAGAGCCTGGAGAGGTGGAGATATGCGGTGGAGAGAAGGGGAATGAAACTCAGTAGGTGTAAGAGAGAATACATGTGTGTGGATGAGAGGGAGGGCAGTGGAATGATGCGGTTGCAGGGAGAAGAGCTGGAGAAGGTGGAGGAGTTCAGGTACCTGGGGTCAACAGTGCAAAGTAATGGAGATTGTGTTAGAGAAGTAAAGAAAAGAGTGCAGGCAGGGTGGAGTGGGTGGAGAAGAGTGACAGGAGTGATTTGTGATAGTAGGGTATCTGCAAGAATGAAAGGGAAAGTTTATAGGACTGTGGTGAGACCTGCGATGTTGTATGGTTTAGAGACAGTGGCATTGAGTAAAAGACAGGAAGTGGAGCTGTAAGTAGCAGAGCTGAAGATGTTA
This sequence comes from Silurus lanzhouensis, assembly GCA_039877035.1. Lineage (NCBI taxonomy): Eukaryota > Metazoa > Chordata > Actinopteri > Siluriformes > Siluridae > Silurus > Silurus lanzhouensis. Next base: position 142,570 of record JBCEWE010000539.1, read on the forward strand.
AGGTTTTCGTTGGGAGTGACAAGGATGGACAAGATTAGAAATGAGTTTATTAGAGGGACAGCGCATGTAGGATGTTTTGGTGACAAGGTGAGGGAGGCGAGATTGAGATGGTTTGGACATGTGCAGAGGAGGGACATGAATTATATTGGTAGAAGAATGCTGAGGATGGAGCCACCAGGTAGGAGAAAAAGAGGAAGGCCAAGGAGGAGGTTCATGGATGTGGTGAGGGAAGACATGCAGGTAGTTGGTGTGAAAGAGGCAGATGTAGAGGACAGGGTGGTGTGGAGACGGATGATCCGCTGTGGCGACCCCTAATGGGAGCAGCCGAAAGAAGAAGAAGAAGAAGTACCTAAGAGGAGATTACAGTTCTTGAGTGTTTTTCCAGGTTCGCTGGTTTCCTTCTACCTCCCAAAAACATGTCCGCAGTGTAACCACGTTGTCTAAATTGCCCCTTGCCTCGTGTTGCAATTGTTGCATTGTTCTAGGGATATCCCCACTATATGTTTGGTGCTACTAGAACGCCCTTTGTCTTAACCACTGTAATCCAACAAAGAAGGTAGTTCCTACCTTAAGACCAGTGCCCTTATTTCATGCCTTGGATCCACCACTGAGAATCTGTGGCAAGTAAAAACTCCCTTAGATGTTATGAGGAAGAAACCTTGAGAGGAACCAGACTCAAAAGGGAAACCCATCCTCATTTGGGTGACATCAAGAGTTTGATCATAAATCTTTCAACAATACAGAACACTGGAGAGTAAGAACTAACATGAGTACTGGAGTATAAGATTATAAGTGATGTTCTTTCTGCAGTCTTATACAGTCTATATGGTTAGTAGCTCCTAGTTTTATGAGCTCAGCATTTGTGATCATCACAGATCCAGCATCAGCTTCTCTATGCCAGAGCCTTTAAACACTCCAGGAGGTCCAATGTCAAACTCCATACATGTAGCGGGATCCAAATGGCACTGGTACGTCTCTAGATGGTTCGGGATGTTTGCAAGTTCGACATCTACTTCTTCAAAGGTCGTAATCTTCAGATGGTGGGAGGTGACTGGAGCTGGCCAAACCTCAGGGTGTCTTGGGATGGGGAGAGAAAGAGAAGCAGTGGAGAGGAATTAGCGTAGCTGCTGTTCATGATATTAACAGCACAAGTTGATAATGTGCATGTGATCAGATGTTCTGGAGCACAAGGTTATGATGTGTAATTTGTGTTATGTGTAGGCTTTGCTAAAAAGATATGTTTTTAATCTACACTTAAACTGGGTGAGTGTGTCTGAGCCCTGAACACTGTCAGGAAGACTATTCCAGAGTTTAGGAGCTAAATGTGAAAATGCTCTACCACCTTTAGTGGACTTTGCTATTCTAGGAACTACTAGAAGCCCAGAGTTTTGAGATCTCAGGGAGCGTGACAGATTGTAGCGAGTTAAAAGACTGGATAGATACATGGGAGCCAAACCATTTAGTGCTTTATAAGTGAGAAGTAATAGTTTGTAGTCTATTCGAAACTTAACAGGAAGCCAATGTAGGGACGATAAGATCGGGGTTATGTGATCATATTTTCTTGACCTTGTAAGAACTCTTGCTGCCGCATTTTGAACTAACTGAAGCTTGTTTATTAATGACGCAGGACATCCACCTAGTAACGCATTACAGTAGTCTATTCTGGAGGTCATAAACGCATGGACGAGCTTCTCTGCATCGGATATAGACAACATATTTCTTAACTTAGAAATATTTCTAAGGTGAAAGAAGGCTGTTTTTGTAACTTGGTTGATATGATATTTGAAAGACAAGTTGCTGTCTAAAATAACTCCCAGGTCTTTTACCGTTGAACTAGTGGTTACAGAACATCCGTCTAAATGCAGGTTGAGATGCTGGAGCTTCTGTATACTAGTTTTTGGGCCGATGAGCAAAATCTCAGTCTTATCGGAATTTAAAAGTAGAAAGTTATGGGTCATCCAATCTTTTATTTTCTTAACACACTCAGTTATCCGAGTTAATTGAGCTATATCGCCTGGTTTAGATGAGATATATAGCTGAGTATCATTAGCATAACAATGGAAGCTAATTCCATGCCTTCTAATAATATTTCCTAACGGAAGCATGTATATTGTGAAGAGCAGGGGTCCTAGAACTGAACCTTGCGGCACGCCATAATTTACTTGCATTAGCCAGGATAGCTCTCCATTTAAATCTAAGAAATGGTAACGATCGGACAGGTAGGATTTAAACCAGCTTAATGCCTGTCCCTGAATGCCGATGTAATTTTGTAACCGATCTAGGAGGAGATCATGGTCTATAGTGTCGAATGCAGCACTAAGATCTAGTAGAACCAACAGCGAGATGAAGCCTTGGTCTGAAGCTAAAAACAGGTCATTAGTGATTTTAACTAGAGCAGTTTCTGTGCTATGATGGAGCCTGAAACCTGACTGAAACTCTTCAAAGATATTGTTCTCTTGCAGGTAGGAACATAACTGGGCAGCGACAATCTTTTCTAAAATTTTAGACATAAATGGGAGATTTGAAATTGGTCTGTAATTCGATAGAGTGTTTGAGTCCAGATTAGGTTTTTTAATGAGGGGCTTAATAACTGCTAACTTGAGGGATTTAGGGACGTGTCCTAACGATAGTGAAGAGTTAATAATATTCAGAAGAGGTTCACCAGTTGTATATAACACTTCCTTCAGTAAATTAGTAGGAATTGGATCTAACTGACATGTTGTCGATTTAGCTTTGGCAATAACATTATACAGCTCTTCCTGTCCTATACATGTAAAACAGTGGAATTGTGGAGTTGAAGGTAACACTGTCTCAGGAGATGGTGTCAGAGGTTGGACCGCCACAATTGTTTTTCTAATGTTATCTATTTTTTCAGTGAAGAAATTCATAAAGTCCTCACTACTAAACTGTGATGGAACACAATTTTCAGAGCCCTGATTTGTAGTTAGTTTAGCTACTGTACTGAAAAGAAACCTGGGATTGTTTTTGTTATTTTCTATGAGTTTGCTCAGGTGTTCAGCTCTAGCAGCTTTTAGCGCCTGTCTGTAGCTGAGCATACTGTCTTTATACGCGATTCTAAATACCTCCAATTTAGTTTTCCTCCATTTTCTCTCCAGATTACGGGCTGTTCTCTTGAAGGCATGCGTATGATTATTATACCAAGGTGCAGGTACTTGATCTCTAAGCTTTTTTAACCGGATGGGGGCAACGGTGTCTAATGTGCTAGTGAGGATAAGGTCTATGTTGTTAGTTATTTCATCAAGATTATTATCAGTTATGGGTTTGGTGAGAAATTGAGATAAATCAGGCAGGTTATGTCCTTAGTGGTAGGAACAATAGTCCTACCAAGTCGATAACGTGGTGCAATCTGCTCTACCGATAGTGTGTACAGTATGAGATAATGGTCTGTGATGTCATCACTCTGAGGTAAGATATCTATATCAGTGACTTCTGCTCAGTGGGATATTATTAAGTCTAGCGTGTGGTTAAAGCGATGAGTTTCAGGAGGTAATTCCTATCTTGCACTAAATCATCCAACAATAGGCGCTGGATCCACCACTAGGGTTCCATTGTGAGGTATTTCCACCTTCCCAAGTTATAGATTCCTCTACCATGACCAGATTTGAGCTGTGACTGAAGATGCTATAAAGATACTCTTATTTGTAAAAGATACAGAAAAGATGTACCACTTCGGCAAGAAAGGTAACATATGCCATGGTGCAGAATTAGTTAGTCGATGCCCCTTGCCTATTTTGCATCAATGGGAGGCGAAGATTCAATCACCTAAATATGCATATGGAAGCGTCTTTTCCCCGGAAAGTTATAAAGACGAAGAGATGGGCAACTAATAAAGCACAGCAGGCAGAGAAACAATTGGCACAGAGGAAAGCAAAATTCTATGAATAATAAGAAATTTGAACTTGTGACAAGGTGGGCTGATTATGATCTCATGTAAGGGAAATGATGAACAGGTGCTTGTGATAAGTCAGCTGGTGACACTGACACCTGATAGGCCGCCCTTGAGAAAGCGACAGGTGGAGGCATGAGACTTTGTGATCATGTCACTCAGTTTGAAATTAACCATGCATCCTTGTACATTCGTTCTCCGTAATTAAACGGCAACTGGAGAAAGTGTGAAGACCTTACACTGATCAGGGTGTGTATGGTTCAGTAAACATGATCTAGATCAGTGAGATGTATAATTAGGTGTTGGGTGCAGCATAATTAGGATATTATAAGTTCTCAAGTAACGCTGTGCCAGATGAAAATCATAGAGTCAACCCCGCCCCCCCAACCCCCACCCCTCCATTTCCGATGCACAAGTCCATATTAATAACCTTACACTGAAGGAGAGAAACGAGATTGGAGGTTTATCGGTTTCTTTTCGTATGAAGTGTTTTCCTTTTGACTTTCATTGTAGTCATTAGAAACATAAATATGGATTGGGGGCTTTTTTTCCCAATACAGTAATTGTAGTGTTTTGTGTTTGTGTGTCAGGTGAAAATAAGAAAAAATGAAAAGAAAAATCATGTGTATGAGAGAGAGACTCCATGAGACTCCATCTCACTGTGCAGGAATAATAGATATGGGGGATGATGTCTGGGGAAATTATTTCTGATGTACAGAAAGCCATGAAAACACAATGTAGTGAGCTCCCATAGGGATGATGTAGTGCTATAGGTTATTGGTGCATCTTTTCATATCAGACTGTACATTTCGACCAAAATAACACATGTACACATTATTATTATTATTATTACTTTATATATAAAAGCTCATTTTAACCAAGATCTCCAAACTTTTGTATACCAATGACAAGCTCTGAAAATGTTCTCAGATGTGGTGGTGTGTGTGTGTGTGTGTGTGTATATGTAGGTGGACGGTTGGGGGTTGAGGTGGTCAGATGATAGTTAATAGTCATATTTTCAGTAAAAGCCTGCTTTCTTTTTTTCCTTTTTAGTCAGTAGCTGTCTTTTCATTATCACTATTGCTTGGTCTTTTCTTACTTTTTCTACTATAAAACCTTTGAGGGATGTTTGTGTAAGACCTGAAACTGTTGCAGGTGTGGAAATGATGTTTCTTCTGAATTCATGTCATATGTAAAATTTTAAATAGTGGCTTTTAAAGGGCAAAACACAATAAATAGTACAGTAATCCAATAGCAACTCCTCCGTGCACTGTGATCTGTGGTTGGGGACCTCTGATTTAAACTCTTGCCATTAGTGCATGCTATATTTTGCCCTGTTTTCTGATTTCAGTAAATTCATTCTGAACCAAGAAACTGAAGAGTATGAACTCTATCCACTAAGATGTTGGAGAACTTTACAGATTTACCTCTGGCTGCTACAAAATTCTGACACTAGAGATTCATTGTATATACAAAAATCTGTTTCTTATCAGCTGTAGATTATGTGAAGGGTCCACCATACAAGTCCACTGTGAGGGAGCTGTTACTATAGGAACAAGGAATATTATAACGAGTGTAGTAATACAGACCTGAATGACCTTGGGGATGTGGTAGAACCATGTGGAGTACACATCATTAAGATATTTACACAGTTCTGTGAGCAATGTGTGAAGATGTGTCCAGGAAATTTATTCATAGCTTTATGAAACTACAGCGAGTGCACTTAATACCAGGTCTTATTGGCAGTAAAAATGCATATAGAGGACAATAGGATCCGCTAATGTATGGCTTTGGAAGTATTATTATTGATATTTTTGTAAATGTTTAGCATCAGGATTGTTTTGTCAATTATGTTTAACCTGTTATGCAGTTGTGTTTTGTATGCTTAGTCGATGATAAGTGGAAATAAGGCTTTTAGAGAACAAAGCATGCACCCGTCACCATCCTGGCCAATCAGACATGCATTATCATATGAAAAGGTACACCACATTACAAGAGCAGTCGACAAAATACATATTGAATTCCAAAACAGGAATTCCCATAAAATATCACCTGTGGCTGTAATTGTTCTCAGTGTCCTTAGAGGTGAGGTGTGAGAGAAAGTTTAAGTGTCCTTCTAACCAGAATGTGCTGTTTTCTTTGTTTTAAAGCAGAAAAAAATACACTGCTTAGTCATAATATTAGGAGATTATAACATTATAACTTGTGAGTGAATAAGACTGATGATCTCTTCATCATGGCACCTCTTAGTGGGTGGGTTACCAGAGTAAACATTGTGTTCTCCAAGTTGACGAGAGAACTGAGAAGCAGGAAAATGGGTAAGGATATTTTGACAATTTGACAAATTGTGACGTCTAGACGTCTGGGTCAGAGCGTCTCCAAAACTGCAGCTCTTGTGTGTGTTCCTGGTCTGCAGTGTTTAGTATCTATCAAAAGTGCTCCAAAAAAAGAAACAGTGGTGAACCGGCGACAGGGTCGTGGGGGACAAGGCTCATTGATGCACGTGAGGAGTGAAGGCTGGTCCGTGTGGTCCAATCCAACAGACGAGCTCCTGTAGCTCAAACTGCTGAAGAGGTTCATGCTGTTTATGATCGATGGGACTTGACTGTTTTTAGCAGCAAAAGGGGACCAACACAATATTAGGCAGGTGGTCATAATGTTATACCTGATTAGTGTATTTTAGTATAATAAAAGTTTTTATATGAGTTTTTAACTTGTAAAAGTAATAAGCATGCAGTGGAGATATCTGACCTTTTTAGAAGCAGAAACACTCTGTATGGGTGAACACTGAAGAAACGGATCCATCATATAACTACCAGTAATCAGTCATGTAAGAGATGTGTGCTAGACGATTTTAATGAACAATGCAGAGGTGAAGAGGAGAGCATCAAAATGTAACACCTCACACCTAGCCATGGATTATCACCTGGCCATGTACAAAAATGGAATACTGACCTAATATGGGACAAAGGCAATCCAGCACTGAGGAGTTATGGAATATATTCCATTATGTAAATAGCAGTAACAAAGAAAAATGTAATTTGTTACTGTACTAATTAGCTTTTTCACGTATCTGTACTTTACTGTACTTTAAGTATTTCCATTTGAAAAGACTTTTACTTCACTACATTTTAAAGTCGAATATTTTACTTTTTACTCAACAAAAACTCCTTTTTATTTATTAGCGGATAAAAACTTAACTGGTCAAACATGCAGCAAGTCACCAATCAGGGTTGAGCACATGCTCTGTTTTAAACGTGTTTTGCGCTTGGTGTATCTACTGATCACCAACATACAGTCCACCACTTTAATACTGTCTGAGCTATGTGGCAGTATATAATGCAAATGTTCTGAGGAAAAAAACTGAATTCATCCACACTTTGGTATATGTTTCTGCATGTGGAGTGAACATGATGTGCTTCCTACTGTGCTACTAAGTATGTTATCTGTTATGCTACATGTTGGGCTTCATAAAAGGCTACATAATGTGGATGTGCTACCTCTTGTGCTACATGGTCTGCCAAACAATGTGTTACCTGCCATCTATGAATAGTAAAAAGCCCACAACAGGGGTGTGTAGACATTTTACTTCACTATTTATAGTGTCCTGGTTGAGAAGCAGGTTTTAGCTCCTGTACAAACTCCATTAATGTTTTCTGTGCTGTAACACACACAACCTTCTTGTGACGAAAGCTTGTGAGCTCAGAGCAAGAGAAACACTACAATGTACAGCACAGGGGTTTCTTCAAGTTCAGCTGTTGTAAGAAATGAGTATTCAGTGTAATTAACAGAGAGTGAATGAGATGTGGGCTATATGACTGGTGTATGTGCAGCTGAATTTTGGAGAGTTGGAAACTTGCAGGGAGAGCAGTAAAAAGACTCGTTCATCAAATAACGTATTGTTAATCACAGCCCACGTTCCCTCGCTCGCCCACCGATTCAATTATTTGGCTAATCCATGAATTATCTAAGGTTGTCTGTTTACTTCATAATACAGAATCTATCACCCCCTGGTAAAACCCTCCTGAAATAGCTCAAGCACTGTTCACCATGAACCAAGATCAAAGGTTCATTTTTAAATAATGACTGTCTGTCAAAAACACTGCAGCAGTCCTGCTATATTAATGGACAGATTAATGTCTTGAATTAATTCTAGTTTCTCTGTGCATTAATGAACCAAAAAAAGGGGTAGCTCAGTGATTAAACTGCTCTAATGACCAGCAGGTTGAGTGCTCAAATCCCAGGCCTGGCAGGAAATCAATACAGCCTTGAGCAATGTTACAAACCATTAACCATTATATTAATTTTTTTCACCATTTCTTCCCCTTGTAGTTCATAATGATGATCCTTAATCAGTCTTTGTGCTTCATCTCACATGGCAGTACTGCTGGATTCTGGATTGGTCAGAAGATACTGATTAATCTTCTATAGAACCAGCAGCATTTCATTTACTTTTATAGCTTTTGGCAGATGCCCTTTTCCAAAGCAATCGAGCAGTTGCAGGGTCTTGCTTTAAGGGCTCAGGAAGTCCAACATCTTCACCACTGAACCACCACTCATTGTCACACATTGTTTCTATAGTAACAGCTCATCCACAGCTGGATGATTCACATGATCAAATTTAACAATCCTCAAAGACTGAAAAGGTGAAGTAGTGTGATAGAAAAAAAAGCATTTCATTCAACATTCATGGAAGGAGTCTCCAGTATCAGAGCTTATAGATAAAAGGGTAATTGTTTGCCATCTTTAAGACAGAGGGGTTTTTAAATAAAATGAAGGGTGACGAGGGAACAACAGTTTATAGCTATGTTTAGAGATGCAAAAGAAATCCAATGTGGCATAAGAGGATCCACATCGCCCTTAAAGATGGCGCAGATAATGGCATTGCTGAGTCTTTTGTCTAATATAGATGATAAAATAATATTGGAATGAAATGCTAAAGGTCATGCTCAGAACTGTATTGCGTACGAGGGTGGGCTTCATATCAGCATGGTGGCACGGTGTAAAGCAATTTCTGTGCCGCGTGATATTTCACAACACCTTCGATAACGCTTTGTTTACGTGACTATTGCACCTTTAACCTTCATGTCACAATAAAGTTAATTCATTCCTTCCTGATAGTTCATGAATTATCAACCCACCACACATCCTTCGAAAATGGATCGTCTGCATTGTTTTTAAATGAAAAATACACAGTTTGGTTAAGAGTACTGGGTCCTTGAGGTTGTCCCTTTACCTCATTTTCTAATGACCTACATGGAGGAGTTTTGCGATTGCGGTGATTGGGGTGATTTTGATGAAGGGTCACGGCAAAAAATGAATTAGACGAAGTGGAGAAGAAAACATTATTAATCTAATAGGATGGAATCTTCTGGCACTACTTTATCTGTTTGTGTGATTCGGAGCAGAATTGTGGATGTAACCAGTCGTATATAAACTATAAGAAAAAATGAAGTGTTAATATTATCCATTCAGTCGGGTTTCACTCTGCAAACATCAATGACAGTTTTAACTCCTCAATGCTGGAAGTGACCACGGTATAAGGTGATAATTCACGGCTGGGTGTTAGACCTTGCACCATTATCATGCTCTCTGATTCATCTCATGTCTCACTGTAACACCTCACACCTACACCCGGGTTATCAGCCTATTATATTATATATAAAGAGTTCTCTGAAATCGTGTTGTGGCTTATTTCTGCTCAATTTACATAAAAATAAATACTCTTTTTGTTTGTTATTTGATTTGGTGGTAAAAAAATACATAAATAATACAGTTTGGTAAAAAAAAAACATTTTTCTCTTCTTTAGTTTTGGCAGAAAAAATGTATTTGGGCTGCCAAGTAGCACAACAAAAAAACTCTTCACACCATCTAACTGATCTTGAGGTCAAATCATGGTAATACCACTGCTGTCCATGGCAGGGATCCAAGTAAACTAATTCAGCTTTACTCTATGAGTGGGAGGAGCATAATTTCTCTCCCCTGTCAATCAGATTGGTACTAGCCAATCATTGGCATCTTTAAGCTCAGGTATGTGGAAGAGGGTGGATAGCACTTAGTTTAATGCATGTGAGGAAAGATGCTGTTTCATTGGGTTTCTGTGTATCAGAAGATTCTGGTATTATTCCATACCATACCATACATATATATATATATATATATATATACTGTATATACACACTGAACAGGCATAACAGTAAGATAATATTGTGTTGGTTCCCTTTTACTGCTAAAAACAGTCGTGATCGATTGATCATCAACAGCATGAACTTCTTTAGCAGTTTGAGCTACAGGAGCTCGTCTGTTGGATCGGACCACACGGACCAGCCTACGCTCCTCACGTGCATCAATGAGCCTCAGTCGAACATGACTCTGTCGCTGGTTCACCATTCTTTTGATATATTCAGACCACTGAAGACCAGGAACATCAAGAGCTGCAGTTTTGGAGATGCTCTGACCCAGACGTCTAGACGTCACAATTTGTCAAACTCGCCCAAATCCTTACGCTCGCCCATTTTTCCTGTTACTAACATTAACTTAGAGGACAAAATGTTCACTTGCTGTGTTATTCACTTCACCACTCATTATGTTATAATATTATAATTGTATACCTGATTGGTGTATGTAAATATACCACTATAAATAACATTGCTCTAATTATGAATATTAAAACGATTATTTATTCGAGCGTTCTTGCTCAGCTGAGATTTGTTCGTGATATATAACACTGGAATGGTTCACCATGTGCTTTGGTTTGGATTCTGGCTCACATTTGATGCACTCTGAATAAGACCATCTGCCATATAAATAATTTTAATCTGCTATGATTTTATGGAGAGGAACACGCAGTAGGTGTGTGTGTGTGTGTGTGTGTGTGTGTGTGTGTGTATACATATGCACAAGATGCTCATACACTGTCAGACATTTCAGGATGGTAAAAGGTAAACTCTGAAAGTCCATCTTCTGCCTTACCAAAAAAATAAAAATACTCGATTTAAGTCCAAAAGCTGTACACGTGTAGTCACGGCTATCAGTTAAGTTTTATTTATAAGACTCCTTAAAAACCTCTGATGGAGACAGGAGATTTAAGCCCACATAATCGTGTTTTACTTACAGTTTACAAAAGAAAATGTTTTACTTGAACTAGGAGACCAAACATGTTCTAGCGTGACAATGTCCCTGTGCACTACTCCAGCTGCATGCAGATCTGCTTTACATGGCATGGAGAAGAATCTTGACTTTAGTAATTCTCTTGGACAAATGGGGACTAAATGTGGAATGGGATGTTTAAAAGGACATATAAATCTTATAGTCAGTTGTCTACAAACCCTTGTCCTTATAGTGTATATAAACAAAACAGCAAATTGATATATTTTCTCTTAGCAACGGAAGTAAGATTACAACAAAAGTACAATTGATTACTTTAGGTGTGATCAGAGTTCACACAACAGATGGTTTGTTGTTAACATGCAGTGCGTTGATGCAGGATTGAAATATGAGTTCAGCGGGGGGTATTTATAAACTGCAATAATTATAATTGAAATCCATAGCAGGGGTCAAAATAGCAGTAATCAGAGTTAAAGCATGTGATAAAGAACTGAATACGATTTTTACATAGAAAATGGCACATTACCAAGTATTAAAAAAACAATAATAGTAATTTAACATTGACCGCTTTGTGAAAAAAAGGATTAAAGTTTATGGAAGACTGAAATACCAGAGTAATGCACTTTTATTATTTTAATAGCCTATTTGGCAAAAGCTTGTGCACCCCTAAAAATTACACGTGATAAGTGAATATTCTTTTATTGGACGCACCAAATTATTTTTTAATCCTTCAGAGTTACTGGGAACTGGGAAGTCCAACCGTGTTCCAGCATAACAATGGACAAAACGACCTGCATGTCTTCCCTCACCACATCCATAAACCTCCTCCATGGTCTTCCTCTTTTCCTCCTTCCTGGTGTCTCCATCCTCAGCATTCTCCTACTGATATACCCCATGTCCCTCCTCTGCACATGTCCAAACCATCTCAATCCCTCACCTCCCTCACCTTGTCTCCAAAACGTCCTACATGCGCTGTCCCTCTAATAAACTTATTTCTAATCCTGTCCATCGTCGTCACTCCCAACGAACATCTCAACATCTTCAGCTCTGCTACCTCCAGCTCCACCTCCTGTCTTTTACTCAATGCCACTGTCTCTAATCCATACAACATCTCAGGTCTCACCACAGTCCTATAAACTTTCCCTTACACTCTCACAGATACTCTTCTATCACAACAAGCTAAAAAAAATATGGTTTAGATTTTCTTGAAATAAATCAATATGGTGGTTTAAACTCTGATGATGCCACAGGGAAGTGTGTGAGTCTAAAGTGACACTAGCCAGTTGTGGACATCTGTGTGCTTATGTATGCAGAAGAGGGTAGATAGCACATTCCTCAGAAGGTGTTGTATGAGTGCTGAGGAAGGTTTCAGGAGACCAACCTGAGCAAATTGGGGCTGAAATACATACTGTGATCAGAATTAGAATACTTTATTGATCCCAGAGGGAATTAGCTGAAGATCCACTCCAGACCATGTAAAGCAGATCTTCATGGAGCTGGCTTTGTGCACAGGGGCATTGTTATGCTGGAACAGGGTTTGTGTCTCTTAGTTCAAATTAAGGGAAATATTTTTATTCCATTTTTATGCCATGAACCAGTTGTTAAAAAGCATTTCAGTATATGGCAAATGGTTTTTACGAATGTTAATTTGAATTAAGGATTGATCATTAGCCCTATTGATAAGTATCTCTAATTAGCTCTAAAAATATGTTCTAAATTTGATGATTAACCTGCAAACACACACACACACACACACACACACACACACACACACACACACACACACACACACACACACACACACACACACAAACTCCCACACTGCTGTATCGTCTCAGCATTATAGCATACAGATATCGCCCTGAGGTTCGGTTGTTTCTGAAAATCTCGATGAGATCCAAACTCGATGTATTTATAGAGTATAAATAGCACAAGGAGAAAAAAACCCTTCACTCGCATATTGTTCCCTTATCGCACTTTGCCTGAGACATCAGTTAAGTAATTACTGCAAAGCAAAAACAACACGCTGCCTCATTTGCACTCAGGGTTTAGTTTAGCTGAAGCGGTGACGGTTCAGAAATTGTGTTTCGATGTTTAGTGTCTTGAAGGGCTACTCCGGTGAAGCCAATTATGCTAATTGAACTAATTACTTCCAACTGCTCTGATGTTTGGATCATATTCTTCTTTGCATGGTCAAAAAATCGGTTTAAAACCGAGGGCTGTATGTACTTTATACTTTCAAAAGGATACCACACACACACTTTATGGTGTTTGCAGACACCTTTATCCAGAGAGACTTACAATTATCTTATTTATATAACTGAGCAGTTGAAGGTTAAAGGCCTTACAATAAAAAGTCCAGGAGAAGCAGCTTGGTGGTGATGGGATTTGAATTCACAACCTTTCAATTAAAAGGCCAATGTCGTAACCACCGAGCCACAATTTTCTCACATTATTTGACCTCAATTAAAAATGCTATTTCTCAGTTTTATAAATGGTTTTAAAGCTCTAGAATAACAAAAATGTGCCATGTTTAGGACTCGAAATGTTTTTTTTTTCCCCCTTTTATTTTAATGTACACTCTGGTTGGGAAGAGCAACACAGCAGATAAAGTCCAGATAAGAGTAGGTCCATGACTGCAGTCATAATTATCATTTAATTATATTATAGTATAGAATTTTCCCAAAGCTAGACATTCAGGCTTAAATTTTGCATCATGATATTCTGACAGTTTGTGTAATTAGGATATAATATTCAAGCTGAACAAAACCCTTCACCAGCATACATCTCTCCAATTTCAGTCAAAAGAATCCCGTTCTATTGTTTCTCGTCTCAGATTTCACACACCACCACTCACTCTACTTTTCTTTCTTATCTTCTGAATTCCAGAACCGAAAAATATCTACGTGGCAGGAATACTGCAAACTCAAATATAATTTCATAAATCACAAGATAAGCAAGTCTAAACGTTCATATCAACTTGAGCATTCATGAATCATTTATTACTTTACATGGAGGTTAGAAGGAATTCTCAGAAATGTCACATGAATATCTCATGAGCATGCTGTTGAAGAAAATAAGCGAATGTAGAATTTCGAGGGAGTTTCACTGGAGATGGCGCGTACGATATGCAAATATTTCATGTATGATGCTTTATTTATTCAGGGTTTCCTGGGAAAACTCACTGAGGAAGAATTATGAACAACAAGCGAAATTGATTACCATTCATGCTTTTACCAAAAACTCCATTGTGTAGCTGCATGAACATATGAAGTGGTATCGAAAAAGTATCAAGACTAGTTTTGTAACACGCCAACAAATGGCAGCACAAGGCTGCACGCACAGTCACAGGGAGCACCGATTTTCATAAGTCAGTGTACATCGGGAGCTGTGCAACTGGTGCTGACCCGTAATTCTGACCACTTGAGTTGCCACGTCTGCGATTTCATCATGGACGGCATGGACAAAGAGCAAGCGGGAAATTCTGCGTGAAACTTGGCAAATCTGCCACAGAAACGTTTGACATGACGTACGTTTGACATACCGTACAACGAGTCGTTTTTCGAAGCGGCAGGCGCTCTTCAAGATCGGAAGAACATTCAGCAACTTGTTCATGATGATCTTCAGAGAACAATCCGCATGATCTCACTTGTCATGCTGGAACAGGTTTAAAGTGAAGGGAAAATTTCATACTACCGAATCCAAAGTGCTCCTCTACAATTGTGTGTCTGACTTTGTGGTAACAGTTTTGGGATTGAACTACATATGGCTGGAAAAGTCAGGCATCCAAATAATTTTTAGTATCATGCCAGTAAGACTTTGCACTATAAGCAAGCCAGATAGCCTTGATATACCCAACTTTATTTCTATTATGTCTTTTACATTTTTTCCTTATAAAAGTTCTGCGGAAAATAAAAATCAAACTCTTCATTTTTTGCCTCATATAGAAAAGGAAACTTGATTTTTATGTATTACAGAAGAGAACGTTTTGTCAGAGGTATTCATGAGAGTATTTGAAGCAACATATTCGATCAACATGCAAGAGTTTATGACACTCAAGTAGAAAGACACTTCAATGACACTTCATTTACTGCTGCATAATCAAAGTTGCATTGTTTTGTTTATTTTCAGTATATTAAGTATTGCTGTGGCTATTGTCCGGCTTTAAATGTTAGTGCTCTTGAGCCTGTAAGGAAAAACTAAATCTATGAATAAATAAATCTCATGAATCTGTATAAAAAAGTATTATAAAAACATTTCAGGATCCGATAAAAGAAAAACATCATGAAAGGCACCAGAACAAGGAAGGATGACCCGATTTCGAAATCACCACTGAACCGCCAAAAAAATTTTAATGATCATCTGTCTTTGTGGTCTAGTGCGCTGGGGTCTGAATATTAAAGTACGCCTGGATTTAATGGTTTTAAGTCATTGGTCAGAACACTGTTTGCTTGTTTACTTTATCTGCAGGGAAGTTCACACACACTTTATAAACCAGAGTTTGTGGACACCTGACCATTAGCTTTTTTGAACATCCCATTCCACATTTAGTCCTCATCTGCTGTTATAATAACCTCCACTCTTCTGGGAAGATGTTCCACCAGATTTTGGAGTGTGTTTGTGGAGATTTGTGCTATTGAGGCCTGGGGTGCAGTCAATGTTCACATTCATCCCAAAGGTGTTCAGTAGGGTTGGAGCTCTACGGCAGGGGCATCTTCCACTCCAACACATGTAAAGTAAATCTTAATGCTGGCTTTGTACACAGGGGTTTGCGCATCCAAACTTTTTCTGCCATTCCCCACTAACTTAAAGCAGGGGTCCCAAATGTCTAATTTATTGAAATATAAAGTTCTAAATCAATAACATTAAATAGCCTCAAGTTCAAAAACAGAAAAGTGTAGTTGTTAGGTACCCTAACTGATTTAATTAGTTTTAATTTGCTTGCATGAATGACCTAAATGTTTGTTTGTAGTTGCTTTGGGTGAATGACATTTATTGTTGATAGAAAAAAGACATAAATGAAAATGAATGAAAAACAAAAAAAAGTATTAAAATTCTGCCATTTATAGCACCCCACCTGTCATGTCTTTATTCGCCACTAGAGGGGCACGCCCACACTTTGACTTATTGAATTGTGTGCCTCCAACAATTTGGCAAAAAACCTCAAATCGCTGGAAACGCCAGGTGTCCATACTTTAATCCATATACCATTAGTAGTTTTCTTTTATGCAAATGTAAAAACATGATAATGATTCAGTGGTTACAAAAAATTCCAAAAATATCCTCGGGCCTTTTCTCCGTAAAAGATTAGTCATTATTTGTTGATCTGAACACCTGATGCAGCTCATCAAGAGACGATAACAACCTCATAAGTAGAACCAGGATTGATTGATAGAGCAGTTAAAGATCTACAGTGTTTGTTTTGTTCTTGCTCATTTCCTGAACAATGATTTGTTAATAAAACCATTAAAAACCTAATATGTTGCACTTTTGGGCTTGATCCATTTTGTTGTGCCTCTATAATGCTTCTTGGAACAGTAAATAGTAACACTGATTATTTAGACTTAACGCTTTAAGTGGCTGTATATATTTTTTAGAAATTTTTACACACCAGTTTGTTTTATGTCAGTCTTCACTTTTACATCATCACATGCTTTTGACGAGCTATATTCCATTTCTATTTATTGTCACATGTACAATTACAGTACAAGGGCACAAGAGTGTCAGCTTAGAGATAAACACCAGTCACACCAATCAAAAAGAATAGACTTTGTCTAGAAATCAGGGTTGTGTTATGTAATTAGGCAGAAACAAAATCAGACAGTTCCACGGAAGTGCCCCGAACGATCGCCAATGTACAGTGTTTTAATACTCTTCCTTACAGGCTAGGTGTTACATCTTTATTCATTTGTCAACCTTCACCTCATCCGCCACCGTTATCTTCAAACTTCTTCATACTTTTCATTTGAATTATATAATGGTGCGAGTTAATATTTATTTTTATTAAATAAAAGTAGCATGTGACCAAACATGAAGTCATCACACCTGACTAAAGATTTCACACATTTTCACACATGAATCACTTTGGATATACTGACAGGTTCATCTCAGAGCTGCTCCCAGTGAACCAGTCACCATAATGCACACTGTTAATACTGTTTTATAAACTGTGCAATAATCATGATTACAGTTTTAGTGTAATAACATTTTATTACCTAGTTTAGTTGAATAATTAGATAGTGTAACTTTATATATATATATATATATATATATATATATATATATTGTATTTATATAGTGTACTGTATATATTTGTGCTGTTTCTCTGTTTTATATTTGCACATTTCTCTTTGCTGCTGTAATGTGGAAATATCCGCACTGTGGGACGAGTAAGGTATAAGATCTTATCTTATCTAAACTTTCTTTCGGCTTCTTCCATTAGGGGGCGCCGCAGCGGGTCATCCGAATTCGCGATCCGCATGTTCGATTTGGCACATGTTTTACGCTGGATGCCCTTCCTAACGCAACCCCCTTCCCATTTATCCGGGCTTGGGACCGGCACTAAGAGTGCACTGGCTTGTGCAACCGAATGCGCCGAATCCTAACCACTAGACCACCAGGGAACCAAGTGTTTCATGTATTGCAAAACACTTCATGCCACTGATGTGTGATGTGGGTAAAACTGGCACAGGTTTCATGGTATGGTTATGTTCAAGCGGTTCTCGTTAGCATTGCATTTTAGATGTAATTATTGCAAATGCAGATCCCACTGTGTTCTGGTTAGATATATATATCTGCTGAAGTTTGCCTATGGTGGTGTGTTCTTAATGACTGGTTTATTATTTGCTTACAGTATCACAACCCTTGTATCGATAAATGTATCAATATGTACTTGCAATTAGTCCAGCGTGTTTACCATTAACTTACTACCTAATTTACTACCTCCAAACACGTCACACTACAACACAGGTTTTGAACAATAATTGGAGTAAAAGACGTTTTTTTTCCCCCCAAACTCAATTTGGAGCCGTTTCCCCAAACAAACACCAAGAGAAATAGAAGAAAACTCTAAAATACAACGTTTCCTGTAAGTTTAAAGATTTAGTGAATGACTCGCTGTATTAATCATGCCTGGAGAAAGTGAGGATGTAGCCTAGTGTCTGTCAAAACAGCTCGAAAAACAGGCAGCTCTGCTTCTTAGGTTTGAGTCAGTAGCCTTCAAAGGAGCATAGAATTTGCCAAAATCAATCAAATGTCTCTAAAAATCATGAACATACTGGTTCATTTTTGTTTGGGGGCTATGAAGTTGCTGTGTGACGACTACAAAGTGAGTTCGCCAGGGCAGGAGTTCTTCAGAAAACAGTGTCTGTTTCCAGAAATTTGGACACCAAAGCAAGCGTGAGATGCACTTCGTAACAGCACTGCTAGAGTTATATATTTATTTTTATTGAATGATCTGTGTGTGTGTGTGTGTGTGTGTTGTCAGGTCTCATCTGGTACAAACCCAGTGATGAATTCTCTGGATATCTGGGACAGCATGCCTTTGGCCCTGACAGATACTGAGACATCATCTGACTTATCAGACCTCAATATGAATTTCAGCCACCTGAACGTCTCCATCAGCAACACCACAAACATGACCGGAAACACCTACTACCCATACTACCAGCACTCTCTGCCTGTGGCAACCAGCCTGACCTTGGCTTACCTCTTTATCTTCCTGCTCTGCATGGTGGGAAACGGCCTGGTGTGTCTCATCGTGCTGGAGAACCGGCGCATGAGAACAGTCACCAACCTGTTTATCTTTAACCTGGCCGTGAGCGACTTGCTGGTGGGGGTTTTCTGCATACCGACTACACTGGTGGATAATCTGATCACAGGTAACATTTCAGCTAATACTCCTAAACATTTCACAAACATCATTAAGTGTTTTATTCCTCTCACAACACTGCAACCTGCCATCCATTCATCATCCCGTGTATCCATCTGCATTTACACTTAATGGAACCGTGAGATCCTTAGCAGTTACTCATCGCTTACACACACTAAAGCCAAAGGTATTGAGGCACCCGACATTTCCAATCGTACGAGGTGGTATAAAAACATTTCTAAATCACAAGGCTGCACGCGCAGTCACAGGGAGCACCAGCTAGTGCTCTTCTGACCACGTGAGCACCCTGTCACCGAGCTCCTCCTCACACGATCACATGATCTTACTTCTGCACACACCCTACTCACCAGATTTGGCTCCTGTGGACTTCACCCTTTTCCCAAAGATGAAGATCCAGCTCAAAGCTCACAGTTTTGACGCCGTTGCACAGATCCATGCGCTGTATTGCTTCGCAAGATGATAACGTAGATAAATAAAGTACTTTCCTGCAAGCAGAGCTAGTCTCAAAACCTTTTGATACCACCTCGTATGTGCGTTCCCAAACCGTTAAAGCATATGATTGTTATAAAATATTTCCTACACTTGATCTAGAAGATCCAAACCTGTTACAGCTAGCACCATGAAGATCTGCTTTACATGGGTTGGAACTGTGTGGAAGATCTACTGCTGTAGAGCTCCAACACCTTTGGGATGTATGTCAAAGCTGACTGCACCCCAGGTCTCCTCACACCTTATAGCTGAATGAATCTCCACAAGTACACTCCAAAATCTGGTAAAACATCTTCCCAGAAGAGTGGAGGTTATTATAACAGTACATTTTACAATTTCCCTTTTCAGTTTTTTCCCTTTTCAGATTTACATCTTATTCCGCTTTTAGTCCCTATTTAGACACAAACTGAAAAGCACATATGCACATATGGTCTGGTGTCCACAAACAGTTGACCATTTTATTATAAAGTTTCTAAAGTTTACAAGAAAATAAACCCCCGAATCGTCTGTCTGTAACAAAGTGCTGCCACTGGAAACACCTTCCATAAATATCTCTTTCCTGTTTTATGAGCAGACTGTTTTTTTTTTTTTTAATGATTATATATTAAAACAAATGCGTTAAGCTACATCTTTCGGTCGAATCGATTCCAACAGCACGGTGAGAACACGCACAGTTCCAAGCTAAAAAATTCAACCCACTTCGATTTATGGATTTACACAAAAGCTGGCTAGTTTTTGTTGAAAATAAATAGAGGCTTTTCCCTGAGTGTGGGCTGCATGAACGCATGAGTTCTTTTCCTAATAGAAAAGGGAATGAAAAAAGAATGATTACACAGACACCTTTAAAATCATCCCTGTTCGCAAGGCAAAGAAAATTATATATAGGATTATTTTTTTTTCATGCTTCCTTGAGCAAATATGTTGATTCTTGAGGAACTTCCAATATAAAAGGGGAAATATAATGTAAGGGAATGTGTGACCGAGGAAAAAACCTGCAGGTGTCACTTCCTGCTTTGTGTCAATAATTTCAGCATCATTTACCGACAAATTGCCTCTCAGAAAACCAATTCAGGGGCGAAGCACGTCAGAGATTGCACAAAGTGAATAGATGAAAAGCCGAAAGATTACCAAACGTTTTATCTGTAACGCACAGATACTTCACTTATTAAAAAAAAAAAACCACCAGGCATGTCCAGAGTAAACAACTTGACACGGTTATTGCTCGGATCAGAGAAGTCGAAATTCTATGCCGTCGTAATTGTTGATGCTTAAATATAATGTAAATTGTGGCTTCTAAATACTGCAGGTAAAAAAAAAATCTGTTTTGTTCTTTTCAGTCGCTTCAATTTATCCATTTGTTCTTCGAATAATCCGCACCCACAGTCTCCCAAACACATTTTCTGTCCATTTCTGTCTAATTACATCGTCTGAAACGTAGCCATTTCGAAGCTTTTTGGTCTTCACTCGCCATTCTGCTGTGTTTGACTTACTCTCAAGTCCATACGTTTTTGGACAATACACTTCATTTCTTTTTTTTTTTTTTGTTTTGGTCATTTTATCCGCTTGGATCACCAAAATGGATTGTCATGAAATAAGGAGGAAACCAAAGCACAAAGCACAAAAGCTTCTTATCAATCAAATGTCTGATAACTTTTGAGCCGGTATAAAAGCATAGCTGTAATTCTTAAAATGGTTAATGTGGTAAATTTCTGTTAAACACCCAGAATTAAAGCTGATCAATTAATCATTTTTGTTGCATACAATCACTTTAAATAAATAAATAATTAAATAATTAAATAAGTAAATCACATTAATGACATTGTGTTGCTAAAAGTTTGTAGACACCTGTACATAAGATGCATAAGAAGTGCTTTTTGAACATCCCATTCCACATTTAGTCTCCAATTGCTGTTATAATAACCTCCACTCTTCTGGGAAGATGTTCCACTAGATTTTGGAGTGTGTTTGTGGAGATTAATTCATCCACAAAGGTCTCAATAGGGTTGGAGCTCAAAAGCAGGAGATGTTCCACACAGTTCCAACCCATGTAAAGCAGATCTTAATGGAGCTGGCTTTGTGCATCGTCATGCTGGAACAGGTTTGAGTCTGCTAGTTCAAGTGAAGGCAAAATTGTGGTAAAAGTTTGGGGAAGAACCACAAGCCTGAAAAAGTTGGAGGTCAAAGCCATTGTACATTTGCATCCAAATTATTATTATCGCAAAGTTACATTATAAAATCAAAAATCATCTGTTTTTCAGATCGTCTATTCACCCTGTAGTGAAGATTAAATCTGTTTACATCACAGAAATTTCTTTCAGTACAAAAACTTTCCTGTTAAAAAAAATACAGGAGTTCAGAGGTAACCAGCTGATTAGTGGTGACACATCGCTAATAACAGTAATGACAGTAATTAGCACAGTTTCCGTCTTCATTTCATCTGTTTGTTTGTCTTGTATCCAATGTAAAAGAGCTGTTATTTGTCATACCTGGAATTATCAGACACTTGACCTGTATTGTGTGATAATGAAGAGGATCCTTCGTTATTCAAACTTTTCGAAGCAATTAAAAGAACATGCCCGTTTGAGTTAGTGACTTTAATGAGCACGTTGTATCACGTTACAGTGACGTGTCGTGAGTAATTATCGCTCTGAGGCCTAATTAATAGGCAGACTTCTGTTATAAAACGTGTTCCAGGATATTAAAATCTTCTGAGGAAAGACTGAAAGACTGATTGATTGAGTTGTTTTCAAGTTCTTAGATTTCTGAGTAAAAATTTTCCACACAAATCAGGAAATTATTAGAAAACGATGTACTGTACTGTACACTGTAAAAGAGTATAAAAGTATAAAAGTCGATGAAAAATTAATGAAAAAAAATGATAAAGCTGTGTATGTGTGTGTGTGTGTGCACATGTGTGTGTGTGTTTGAGGAAGTGAACTGAAGTGTCTAAAATTTCTCTTTTAAATGTTTTAAACAGTGAAATCATTATTCGATCTCTGTATCTGTACACATTGACATGTACACAGCACATATCAAACCCCTTTACCAATTCTCCAGGCAACAGTCACTCCATCTCTCAGAACACGATAAAGGACCTGCTAGAGGACCAGTGTTGGACAGTAATGAAGTAAATGTAATTCGTTCCTGTGCTTAAGTTGCGTTTTCACGTATCTGTATTTTACTAAAGTGTTTCCATTCGTGGAGATTTTTACTACTTCACCACATTTCAAACTCAAATTTCGTACTTTTTTACTCAACTACATTTTGTAAAATCAGTCGTTCTTTTTTATTTATGAGGATAAAAATGTAACTGGTGAAACACGCAGCGAGTCACCAATCAGGATCGAGCGCACGCTCTGTTTTACACGTGTTCTGATCGGCGCTTGGTGTATCTACTGATCACCAACATACAGTGCCCTCCACAATTATTGGCACCCCTGTTTAAGATGTGGTCGTGGACTTCTAAAAATTCTCCTTTTTTTTAAAACAACATAGAACCCAAATGCAAAAAAAGAGAAAAATCCAACCTTTCATTTAAGTACATAACTTTGGTGGTAAAAAAATCACACATTTAGAAAAAAAAAAAAAACTTGAAATCATGTGTGCCACAATTATTGGCACCCCAACAATTCCTCTGAAAAATTTAATTGTTTTTTTTTTAATATATTTTTCTGTAGTTGCTAAGGTTGGTCAGGGTATCTAGGGACTTTTAATTAGTAATTCATGATTTCCTGTTTCCCTGGGGTATAAATATGACGTGACACAGAGGCCTAATTCTCTTACCCATTTGTCAACATGGCAAAGACAAGAGAACACACCATTCAAGTAAGGCAGATGTGTGTCGACCTTCATAAGTCAGGCAATGGCTACAAGAAAATAGCCACTCGCCTTAACTTGCCGGTATCTACAGTCAGAGGAATCATTAAGAAGTTTAAAACAACTGGAACAGTGACAAACAAGGCTGGAAGAGGTCCCAAGTTTATCTTGCCACAACGCACAGTGAGGAGGATGGTAAGAGAAGTAAAAAAATTTCCCAAGCTCACCGTCACAGAATTGCATCAAAGAGTGGCATCTTGGGGTCACAGAGTCTCCAAAACAACCATCAGACGCTCTCTACATGCCAACAAGCTGTTTGGGAGGCATGCAAGGAAAAAGCCTTTTCTCACTAACACTCACAAACGTAAACGTCTGGAGTTTGCTAAGTGGTACTGGGACTTCAACTGGGATCGTGTGCTTTGGTCAGATGAGACTAAGATTGAGCTTTTTGGCAACAAACACTCTAAGTGGGTCTGGCGTAAAACAAAAGATGAGTATGCCGAAAAGCACCTCATGCCCACCGTGAAGTATGGTGGAGGATCTGTGATGCTGTGGGCCTGTTTCTCTTCCAAAGGCCCTGGGAACCTTGTTAGGGTGCATGTCATTATGAACGCTTTGAAGTACCAGGATATTTTAAATAAAAACCTGATGGCCTCTGCCAGAAAGCTGAAGATGGGTCGTCATTGGGTCTTTCAGCAGGATAATGATCCAAAACATGTGGCAAAATCTACACAAAAGTGGTTCAGCAGTCACAAACTCAAGGTCCTCCCATGGCCATCTCAGTCCCCAGACCTCAACCCAATCGAAAACCTGTGGGGCGAGCTAAAGAGAAGAGTGCATAAGAGAGGACCCAGGACACTGGATGATCTAGAAAGATTGTGCAAAGAAGAATGGTCAAAAATCCCTCTCTCTGTGTTCTCCAATCTTGTGAAATGTTATAGGAGGAGATTAAGTGCTGTCTTGTTGGCAAAAGGAGGTTGTACAAAGTATTAACATCAGGGGTGCCAATAATTGTGGCACACATGATTTCAAGTTTTTTTTTTTTTTCTAAATGTGTGATTTTTTTACCACCAAAGTTATGTACTTAAATAAAAGGTTGGATTTTTCTCTTTTTTTGCATTTGGGTTCTATGTTGTTTTAAAAAAAAGGAGAATTTTTAGAAGTCCACGACCACATCTTAAACAGGGGTGCCAATAATTGTGGAGGGCACTGTACAGTTCAGCATCAGTTCAACATCAAGCAGAACATTTAGAGAGGAATAAATGATGAAGAAACTCCAGATTTGAACTCGACACAACACACGTGACCTCATTTACATAATTCTTTGGAGGTAGTTGGAGGCGGACGCCACCCACAACAAATAGTTTGTGTATTAAAAACTTGAAAAGAGATAAAACTGTGCGATTGAGTTACGATTAATCACGAGTTAACTCATGACAATCATGCAATTAAATATTTTATTCAATTGCCAGCCCTAATAGATATATATTTATATTTGTATATGCTCTTCACACTACTCTGTCCTCTACATCTGCCTCTTTCAAACCAACTAATGAACATCTCAACATCTTCAGCTCTGCTACCTCCAGCTCCACCTCCTGTCTTTTACTCATCAACAATGTCTCTAAACCATAAACCATCTCAGGTCTCACCACAGTCCTATAAACTTTCCCTTTCACTCTCACAGATACTCTTCTATCACAAATCACTCCTGCTATCACTCTTCTCCACCCACTCCACCCTGCCTGCACTCTTTTCTTCACTTCTCTAACACACTCTCCATTACTTTGCACTGTTGACCCTCGGTCTGCAAATCCCCCTTATTCTTAAAGATCGGTACCAGCACACACCTTCTTTATTCCTCAGGCATCTTCTCACCATCAAAAATCTAGTTAAACAATCGTGTTATACTATCTATCTATCTATCTATCTCTCTCTCTCTCTCTCTCTCTCTCTCTCTCTCTCTCTCTCTCTCTCTCTCTATATATATATATATATATATATATATATATATATATATATATATATATATATATATATATATATATATATTCCTTGTTTATGAGCACACTTAGCAATAAACCCCATTCTCTTTTCTGCTCTTCTATTGAAAGTGATGCTAGCATAACCAGGGATTAGTCAAGGTTAGGTCTAGCTTGGTGAAATCTCTAATGTCAGCAAAATAAGTGACCCCTACAGTACATCATCAGGCATAATATGTTTGTTCACATCTTCATGTTTGTTCATAATGTTTGTTCACACTACAGCTAATTGGATTATCTGCATTTAAACGCACAGGGCAACCTAGAGTGCTAACAGGGAAGCAGGGAAGTAGCATGAAAAGGTCATTGCAGGTGATGAACTGATTTATGTATTTAAGGACAAATATGATAATATTGATGATATTAGAACAGCTAATGTGAATATGAATATCCTAGCAGACAATAAGCTTCTTCATGTGAAATTACTTTAAGAATGAGGTTCTGTATTAATGTGAGGCGGCATTAGGGCTAGGCTATGGCTAAACCTGCATCAACTATCACTTCCAAACATCTTCCTTGCTAATGTACGGTTTCTTGTGAACGAAATGGATGCACTGCTGCTCTAGATAACATCACAGATGCGGATTAAGGAATTTAATATGATTTTTTTATGGAAACATGGCTGAACGACAACATTCCCAGCAGCGCCATTGAGCTCGGGGGTCGGAGTGTTTTCCGGGCGGACAGGACGACAGAGGACTCTGGTAAGCGCAGAGGTGGAGTTCTGTGCATTTATCGTAACTCTGCTGCTTTTTTGCATTTACAGACTCTGCTGTTACTGAAAGTCATTGCTCTGTTCATTTAGAGTATTTGATGATTAAGTGCAGTGCATTTTATTTACAGAGAGAATTCTCAGCCATTGTTGTGACTTTGAGCCATTGTTGAGCCATTGTTGTGACTAGCTATGGAGGAACTGCACGCAGCTATCAGCAAACAGCAGTCTGCCCATCCTGAAGGAGCTTTCATCATTGCTGGAGATTTCAACCACTCCACCCTGAGATCTGTACTACCAAAATGTCATCACAATATCTTCCGCTCTACCAGAGGAGACACACACTAGATCAGGTATACACAAACATACCTGGGGCATACACAGCCATTTCCCTCCCCCATTTGGGTCAGTCTGATCACCTCTCTTTGTTCCTGCTACCCAAATACACACCACTGATCAAACGGGTGAAACCTGCTGTGAGGACAGTAAAGGCATGGCCAGAGGGAGCCATTTCTTCTCTACAGCAACAGTTTCAGGATACTGACTGGAACATGTTTGCCACACAGGCCACACTGGACTCTCACACAGACATGAACATTTACACATCATCTGTTTTGGACCATATCACCATGTACACTGATGATGTCCCTACTGTCAAACACGTAAAATGCTTTTCTAATCAGAAGCCATGGATGAACTCTGAGGTCCGTCTCTGTTGAAAGCAAGATATGCTGCTTTTAATCTGACAATGCAGGGGACTACAACAGAGCCAGAGCCAACCTGAAAAGAGGTATGTGAGAGTCCAAGACACATACAAACTCCACATAGAAGAGAACTTCTACAACTCTGACCCCAGACGCATGTGGAAAGGCATCCAGACCATCAAAGACTACAAACCGACACCACAATCTGGACCACTGGACAAACTAAATCACTTTTTTGCTTGTTTCTATCAAAGCATAGGACATTCCACCACAACCGCTGTCTCTTCTACTGCTCGCTGTTCACTTTCACTTTCAACAACAGACGTCTATTCAGCGTTAAGCAAAGTGGACGCACGCAAGGCGGCTGGTGCAGATGGCATACCGCGACTTGGTTTTTAGAGCATGTGCCTGACAACTGGCAAGTCAAGTTTATTTCTATAGCGCTTTTCACGACAGACATTGTCTCAAAGCAGCTTAACAGAATTTTAAGAGTGAAGGTGAATAGTATGCATTTATTTCTGATGAGCAGCCGTGGCGACTGTGGCAAGGAAAAACTCCCTTAGATGTTATGAGAAAGAAACCTTGAGAGGAACCAGACTCAAAAGGGGAACCCATCCTCACCTGGGTGACATCAAGAGTGTGATTATAGTCTTTAAACACTACAAAACACTGGAGAGTGAGAACTAACATGAACACTGGAGTGTAAGATTATGAGTAATGTTCTTTCTACAGTCTTTTACAGTCATTTGTGGTTATAAAACCAGGAGCTACTGAGCAATTTATAAAATAGCTCAAAATTTGCGATCATCACAGATCCAACACCAGCTTCTCCATGCCAGAGCCTTTAAACACTCAAGGAGGTCCAATGTCCAAACTCCACATGAAGTGGGATACAATTGGCACTGGTACGTCTCTAGATGGTTCAGGATGTTTTTGGGACAGGCACAGGTCTTTACTGACATTTTCAATCTATCACTGGCCCAAGCCACAGTTCCTACATGCCTGAAGACTACAACTATCATACCAGTGCCTGAGCATTTAGCTGCCGAATGCCTGAATGACTTTTGCACAGTTGCACTCACCCCTATTGCTATGAAGTGCTTTGAGAAACTGGTTCTGAATCACCTCACTGCGGGTCCACCAGTGTAGGTGGATATGTTTGCATATGTTTACATGTACATATATACAGTATATATATTACATGCTGTACATATACTTACATATTTATCTGCACTTGTCAATTTGCACAATTGCTACTGTTTGCACTAAACATGACATTGATTATCTTCTAGCCCACACCATAGATTCATGCAGCCTGATGGTGAAATTCATATCAGATTACCCAATATTTATTTCTACACATAATCCATTACACACTATATGAGCAAAAATATTGGGACACCCGACATTTTTTTTTTGTCATATGCGATTCCTACATAATTGTGTAGGACGTCTTTGGATGCTGTAGAATTAAACTTTCTCTTCAGTTAAACTAGGAGACCCAAACCTGCTCCAGCATGACAATGCCCCTGTGCACAAAGCCAGCTTTATGAAGATCGGCAGTACATGGGTTGGAGTGGAAGATCTCCAGCTGTAGAGCATAAACCAAATTGTACAATTAACCACGTCCTCACCTTCTCACCTACATCAGAACCTGACTTACCAACAACCTTGTGGCTGAATGAATCTCCACAAAATTTTTACAAAATCGGAGGCTACATGGAATCTCTGATATAAAGCGCTAACCCTGAACCTTTAAAATTACTGTTGCTCTTTCTACAACACAACACAGATATTTTTTTGCAGTTTCACCCAAATCAATGTGAGAAGATATCATATTGTTACACATTTGCACCAAAAATTCATTTAGCTTTATAAAACCATTAATTTTCTATATTTGGCCATGGAAAGATCTTTTTTCATTTTCAATAGCAAGTCTGGGAAAAGAAAAACAAAAAATGAGCCCTATAGATCGGAGCATTTCAAGGTATTTTGTATTGAGTTTTTTTGTGTGTGAGTTTTCTGCTTTTATAAAGCTGTGAAATAACATCTACAGAAGAAACCAGTTAACCTGAAACAACCTGAACATTTAGTGTCAGAAAGAAACTAAATGGTATTTTATACTGTATCTCTACAACTTATACACAGATAATGTGGTGATTAAACGTAAATATGTTCTTTGTAAGTATGTTTGTCCCTGATGAGCAACTGTGGCAAGGAAAAACTCCCCGAGATGGCATAAGGAAGAAACCTTGAGAGGAACCAGACTCAAGAGGGAACCCATCCTCATCTGGGTTGCACCAAATGTCCATTTGAAGCAGATATACAATGTTGCGGGGTACAGTGATGACGATCAGAAGCAAACTGCACTCCCGAGTCAGTGCAGCAGACCGCCGACACCAACTACAGTCCAATCCGTCCTCAAAGCACCCGTTCTACTCCGGAATTTCATGGAACCACCCAAGGTGTTGATGAGATACCGTCCCAAGCTGCACAGAAGTGTGAAGATCCACGGAGGGGAGAGGGGCAGGAACAGTGGTCACTGGAACCTCAGGAGCATGTTTAACTTAACCGAGAGAGAGAGAGAGAGAGAGAGAGAGAGAGAGAGAGAGAGAGAGAGAGAGAGAGAGAGAGGGTGACGAGAAGAGAAGGATATGGATTATTAAGTGTCCCTATTGAAAGTTAATGTCACTGTGCAGTTTGGACTCCGGCAAGACTCGCTATGGCAGCATAACTAAAAGGGAAAACCAGAAGGTAACACAGACATGAGGGATCTCTGGGATAAGAGACGACCCACCACACCACCGTCAACAAACCCGAGTGAACGTGTGAATGTGAGGGGACGACAGCATACAAATATACCAGTTCACCAAACACTCTATATCCATGCTCCCTCCAGATCTAAACCCTTTACCTAAGAAAAACCTAACGATAAAAGGCTTGACTAAATAAATAAGTTTTCAACCTCGACTTGAACACTGAGACTGTGTCTGAGTCCCGAACACTGATTGGAAGGCTGTTCCATAACTGTGGGGCTTTATAAGAGAAAGATCTGCCCCCTGCTGTAGTCTTCATTATTTGAGGAACCAACAGATAGCCAGCACCTTTTGATCTAAGTAGGCGTGGAGGATCATACTGGTACAGAAGTTCACTCAGATACTGCGGTGCGAGACCGTTAAGTGCTTTATACGTCAGTAGTAATATTTTATAATCAATGCGAGATTTGATTGGGAGCCAGTGTAGACTGATTAAAACAGGGGTGATGGGGTCATATTTCCTAGATCTAGTGAGGACCCTTGCTGCTGCATTCTGAACTAACTGAAGCTTATTTATGCACTTACTCGCACACCCAGACAGTAAAGCGTTACAGTAGTCTAATCTAGAAGTAACAAAAGCATGAACTAGTTTTTCTGCATCCTGTAACGACATCATATTTCTAATTTTAGCAATATTTCTAAGGTGAAAGAAGGCGATCCTGGTAATATTATTCACGTGAGACTCAAAGGAAAGACTCGGGTCAATAATCACACCAAGGTCTTTGACAGCCATACATGCTGAAACAGAAACACCATCTAGAGATGCTACGTAATCGGAAAGTTTACTTCTAGCTGCATGTGGTCCTAGTAAAAGTACTTCCGTCTTATCTGAGTTGAGCAGAAGAAAGTTATTAAGCATCCACTGTCTAATGTCCTTTACACACTCCTCAACATTGTTAAGCTTATACTTGTCACGTGTACTTTACAGAACAGTGAAATTCTTTCTTATCGCATATCCCAGCAATAGGAAGTTAGGAAGCTGGGGATGCAGTGCGGGGTCAGCCATGATACAGCGCCCCTGGTTAAGGGCCTTGTTTAGGGGCCCCAGAGTGGTGATCGCTGGGCTTCAACCCGACGTTCAAATCATTACCCCAGAGCCTCAACCACTGAGCTCCCACTTCCCTGTAATGCTGTAGCAGTATATTCTTATTCAGTAATAGAGGAGGATCTTTAAGTGTCTCTACATGGAAATTTGGACAAATACACCAAACACAAAATAGCGCCCCCAGTAAACCTGTTGTATATTACACAGTGCGGTGTGTAGAAGAGAACTGAGCCGGATGAAATAAAAAGACAGACAGACAATACAAATCTGGTTGGACTTTATTTGGTTGGACACATACATATATATATATATATATATATATATATATATATATACAGTGAGGAAAATAAGTGTTTGAACACCCTGCTATTTTGCAAGTTCTCCCACTTAGAAATCATGGAGGGGTCTGAAATTGTCATCGTAGGTGCATGTCCACTGTGAGAGACATAATCTAAAAAAAAAAAAAAATTTGAAATCACAATATAGGATTTTTAAACTATTTATTTGTATGATACAGCTGCAAATAAGTATTTAAACACCTGTCTATCAGCTAGAATTATGACCCTCAAAGACCTGTTAAGTCAAGAAGCCATATACCATATATAGCTGATGCAGTACACAGTGAAATGAAACAACGTTTCTCCTGAACCCAGGTGCTACATAAAACAACATAGAACAACAGTCACAGAACAGAAGAACACAGGGCCAGGAACTAAGATCCTCGCCACATAAAGTGCATTTGTGCAACTGGTGCAAACAGTGCAAAAGACAACACAAGACAGTGCAAGACAACACAGGACAGTGCAGGACAATACACAATACACAAAATATAAAAATAAAAACAACAAAAACTCCGCCAGTAAAACCTGTCATGACAGAATAGTTAGTCTGCCTTTAAAATGTCCACCTCCACTACATTTATTATCCTAAATTAGATGCACCTGTTTGAGGTCGTTAGCTGCATAAAGACACCTGTCCACCCCATACAATCAGTAAGAATCCAACTACTAACATGGCCAAGACCAAAGAGCTGTCCAAAGACACTAGAGACAAAATTGTACACCTTCACAAGGCCGGAAAGGGCTACGGGGAAATTGCCAAGCAGCTTGGTGAAAAAAGTTCCACTGTTGGAGCAATCATTAAAAATTGGAAGAAGCTAAACATGACTGTCAATCTCCCTCGGACTGGGGCTCCATGCAAGATCTCACCTCGTGGGGACTCAATGATCCTAAGGAAGGTGAAAAATCAGCCCAGACCTACACGGGAGGAGCTGGTCAATGACCTGAAAAGAGCTGGGACCACCGTTTCCAAGGTTACTGTTGGTAATACACTAAGACGTCATGGTTTGAAATCATGCATGGCACGGAAGGTTCCCCTGCTTAAACCAGCACATGTCCAGGCACGTCTTAAGTTTGCCAATGACCATTTGAATGATCCAGAGGAGTCATGGGAGAAAGTCATGTGGTCAGATGAGACCAAAATAGAACTTTTGGGTCATAATTCCACTAAACGTGTTTGGAGGAAGAAGAATGATGAGTACCATCCCAAAAACACCATCCCTACTGTGAAGCATGGGGGTGGTAGCATCATGCTTTGGGGGTGTTTTTCTGCACATGGGACAGGGCGACTGCACTGTATTAAGGAGAAGATGACCGGGGCCATGTATTGCGAGATTTTGGGGAACAACCTCCTTCCCTCAGTTAGAGCATTGAAGATGGGTCGAGGCTGGGTCTTCCAACATGACAATGACCTGAAGCACACAGCCAGGATAACCAAGGAGTGGCTCTGTAAGAAGCATATCAAGGTTCTGGCGTGGCCTAGCCAGTCTCCAGACCTAAACCCAATAGAGAATCTTTGGAGGGAGCTCAAACTCCGTGTTTCTCAGCAACAGGCCAGAAACCTGACTGATCTAGAGAAGATCTGTGTGGAGGAGTGGGCCAAAATCCCCCCTGCAGTGTGTGCAAACCTGGTGAAAATCTACAGGAAACGTTTGACCTCTGTAATTGCAAACAAAGGCTACTGTACCAAATATTAACATTGACTTTCTCAGGTGTTCAAATACTTATTTGCAGCTGTATCATACAAAGAAATAGTTAAAAAATCATACATTGTGATTTCTGACAAGAGCTGAAACTGGGCTTTAAAACACCAAAAACAGAAAAACCACACAGAATTAAGGAAAGTGGTAGCTCAGCGATTAGGCTGTTGGGCCTCTAATGGAAAGGACATGATTTCAACTCTCAGCACCAAAAAGCTGCTGGGGCCCGTAACCCTCAGGTGCTCAGTTGTATAAATGTGATTATTACTATACGCTGCTTTGGATAAGGGTGTTATCCTTCATCAGTAAAAAGGTTTAATGCGAATACTCGTGTGAGAAAGCATAAAAGCACTGACATATACATTATTCTCCTTCTCAAATCTTCTGGTCACTAGTGCAGAACTTCATCTTCTGCCCAATCACTAACTATCAGCTTCAATGCTGTAACATAGAGGATGAATGATCCATCTGAGTTGGTGTAGCTCTCAAAGGGAGCAGACATCGTTCCAGAAAATTGCAGACAGTATAAGAACAGCGTGAACCACAGCTGCTGAATCATCGCAGATTGTCTGAGTGTTTTGTCTCGCTCACTTGTGTGTCTTTATTAAGAGTGATAAGACGACAAATACCAGAACATCTGAATGCAATCTTCATTGTTTGCCTGGTGCATGTGCAGGAACATGTGCCTCTGTCTTCTGTCTTTTCCCAAAAGCCCTGCTGTATGTTCTTGCTCTTTCAAATCTCTGTTTTTGTTCCTCTCAGGTTGGCCTTTCTCCAACATGGTGTGTAAGATGAGTGGCTTGGTGCAGGGAATGTCCGTTGCCGCCTCCGTCTTCACTCTAGTGGCCATCGCCGTAGACAGGTTTGTTAACGACAAGATCGTCTCAGACATGTTTAGTTTCTTGATAATATTGTAGTAAGATAACAAGCCAAAAACGAACGAGGAGCCATAGTCATAATAATCACATCTTAATGAATAAAACACATTCCTTTCTTATTTCTCTGAAATATAATTGGCTTAAGTGCACATAAAAGAGACATTTACAAGAACAGGAAAAATGTAATAATGAATGTGAGAGAGAATATCTGTGAAATGATTCAGTCTATAATGAGACATCGAGTTCCTGCTTGTACATCATTTGTTTAATTGTTTCTTTCTATTCACATTTTTATCATTTATATAGAGCGTGTGAAAGTGATGAGTGGATGAGAGATCAGTAGGAAGCAGGGATTGGTTTGGTGTGAAAGCAGAAAAAGTAATGACTTTTATTGGATATCAGAATTACATAAACTCCTATGTAAAATTTGTTCGTTTCAAAATTAAGTTGAAAAACAAAACTTTAGGAGAGAAAAAGAAAGAGAGAGAGAAAAATATATATTAGGGCTGTCAATCGATCAAAATATTTAATTGCGATTAATCGCATGATTGTCACGAGTCAACTCGTGATTAAGCGCAACTTTTTAGCTGTTTTTAAATGTCCCTTAATTTAATACTTTTTATGTTTTTAATACACAAACTGTAACAGAGATGTGTTCATTTTACTCAAAATCTAAATAATTAATACATTTTTTGTATTTTATTTAATACATTTGTTGAATTTGTCTGCGAAGGCAATACTTAGTGATAAAAAAATTATTTTTTAATGGAATTTATATATTTTTTTATATCTCAGTAAAGAAAGGACGTTGTGGATAAAAAAAAAAAAAATTACGCTCAAGGTTTTAATTTCGCCTCTTTAATAATTATTCATTTATTTAGTTCCGTTAAAATACACGTTAATGCATTAATAATGTCTTAATCTTTACAGCCTTAATATCTATCTATCTATCTATCTATCTATCTATCTATCTATCTATCTATCTATCTATCTATCTATCTGCATACATACATACATAAACACACATACTCACTGTGTGGACAAAAGTATTGGGACACCTGACCACCATATCTGGTTCTTTTCCAAATTAACGCAATGCAGGCACACACTTGTACAGGACGTCTTTGGATGCAGTAGAATACAATTTTCCCTTCACTTGAACTACAAGACTCAAACCTGTTCCAGCATGACAAAGCCAACTCTGTGAAGATCTGCTTTACATGCATTGAAGTAGAAGATCTTCTGCTATAGAGCACTGACCTCAACCCTACTGAACACATTTGGGGTGAATGTGAACCCCAGGCCTCCTCAACTTCTTCAGTACCTGACTTTATTAACACTCTTGTTACACTCACTGGTAGGTAGATAGATAGATAGATAGATAGATAGATAGATAGATAGATAGATAGATTACTATTGCTTGCATGTTCTTCTTCATACAATATATTGAGGTCAGAGTCTCTCAAATGATGGCACTTAGATTTGTCGATGTTTTCTTCCAGCCTCACTCATAAAGATGCTCCAAATCTATTAATTTGTGACAGAATCTCTGGCTCACAGCCCTCTTCGAGTCATTCCATGTGACTGAGCAATTCCAACACATTGATTTCCTTTTGACTTCATCGCTTTTGGACTTTGTCGGATTTGTGCTTTTTGAAATCATTATTGTGCTGCAAGATAAAAAGAATTTTCTTCGTCAAAAAATCTGCAGCTGAGGTTTGTGTCTGTGAGTCCAAAAAAAAGTAGTTTACGTCAAATTCCCATCTTCCCAAGAGTTCAAATTCCAGCCAAACCAAGCTGCCTGTCCTGGGCCCTTGAACAAGGCCCTTAACCCTCCACTGCTGCTCAGTTGTATAGATGAGATTAATGTAAGTGACTCTGAATAAGGGCGTCTGCCAAATGCTGTAAATGAGCTGTCTTCTTTAATGTCATAATCAACAAGTTCTATCTT
Source organism: Silurus lanzhouensis (assembly GCA_039877035.1). Lineage (NCBI taxonomy): Eukaryota > Metazoa > Chordata > Actinopteri > Siluriformes > Siluridae > Silurus > Silurus lanzhouensis. The sequence continues at coordinate 177,967 of JBCEWE010000539.1, forward strand.
GGTTACATCAGATCATAAAACGTGGCCTCATGAACAGGCCTTCAGAAGTCCTATGGTCTCATGAAAATCTGTTTGCTTCAGTGTTGGACAGTAATGAAGTAAATATACTTAGTTCCTCCACTTAAGTTGCTTTTTCACGTATTTGTATTTTACTGAAGTGTTTCCATTCGTGGAGATTTTTACTGTAACTTCACATTTTAAACTCAAATTTCGTACTTTTTTACTCAACTACAATTTGTGAAATCAGTCGTTCTTTTTTATTTACGAGGATAAAAATTTAACTGGTGAAACACGCAGCGAGTCACCAATCAGGATCGAGCGCACGCTCTGTTTTACACGTGTTCTGATGGGCGCTTGGTGCATCTACTGATCACCAACATACAGTTCAGCATCAGTTCAACATCAAGCAGAACATTTAGAGAGGAATACATGATGAAGAAACTCCAGACTCGAACTCGCCTTATTTACTTGATTTTTTTTAAGTAGTTGAAAAGAAGGTTTTGGGATCATGATCATTTTAATAGAAATTAATTAGTGTTTGATTTATTAATCTCTTTTTCTATTTGGGCTACTGGTACCTACTTTCACTTCCTATTCATATTTCACTTATACAGTAGAGGTTAATAGGAAATAAAGTAGCCAGAACTGCGGACTATTTTGTTAAAAAAGAAAAAATGCAAGTATTCAAACTATTGAGCCGCAGTAAAAATTTGCTGTGCTGTTTTTTTTATTATTAATGGGTTTATTAATTAAAACTACCTACCAGCTTTTGCAAGGGTTTAAGAGGTACAATTCTCTGTATTTATTTTAATGCTAAAGAAGAATGTTATAATTAAAAGTGGAATGTTTGGCTTCCTAATCCTGAGTGTGCGTTATAATTCTCTTCAGGTTTCGCTGCATCGTCTACCCCTTTCAGCCCAAACTGACTTTGCTGGTTGCCAAGGTGACCATAGCGATGATTTGGGTGCTGGCATTGGTGATTATGTGCCCTTCAGCAGCAACCCTGACTGTGGAACATGTCAAGCATCACTTTATGGTGTACAACCTGGACTACAACCATACATACCCACTCTTGTCCTGTTTTGAGAACTGGGCCGACCCTCACATGAGGAAAGTCTACACCACGGTACTGTTCGCTCACATCTACCTGATCCCACTGACGATCATCACGCTCATGTACGGCCGCATCGGCATCAAGCTGTACACCACATCTGTCATCTCCGTGAACGAGCAGCAGGAAAGTAGTGGTGGTCAGACAACTGCCAGGCCTCTTATCTCACACAAAAAGATTAAGGTGATCAAAATGTTGATCATGGTGGCCCTTCTTTTTACGCTCTCCTGGCTCCCCTTATGGATCCTAATGCTCCTGACGGACTATGGAGGTCTGGAACAGGAGGAACTTGAGCTTCTTTCCGGATACGTGTTCCCGTTCGCACACTGGCTGGCGTTCTCAAACTCCAGCGTCAACCCGATCATCTACGGCTACTACAACGAGAACTTCAAGCGAGGGTTCCAGGCCGTGTGCAGGACCCATTCATGGTGCTGCTGCTGTTTTATCATGCCCACAGGGAGCAGAAGGGTTCACAGACCAGGCAGGGAAAATAGGAGAGGGTCGGTGGCAAACTCAAACACTCCTACCCCTTTTGGAGCCAGAAACAGGGTGTACACTGATGGTAACTTAAAGAACTGCAGTGCCAGCATGGATGAAGGGCAGAAGGGGGGCGGTTGTAGGCTCAGCAGCTCTGCCAGCATGGACGATCCCAGATCTGATATGGTTATTCATACAAAAGGGGTTGCCAGCCAAAAAGGCCTGCAAATGCAGGACCTGGAGAAGATCAGTCCCATTGGCATGACTGTGAGTCAGGCCTGGGACCAGTAGAGACCAACAGTAATTTAAAATGTATTATATTATTTCCGGGAGCCTAAAACTACACAACTATTTCCAGGATTAATACAGGGATGCAGACCATAAGGGCCTAAGTGAGGACTAATAAGATCCATCCCATGGGCATAAAAGAATCCGTTATGGGATGTGTATTTGGATACATTTTCATTATTCAGCCACTGTAATTATTTGTATCTTTTTTTAGAAATGTCTACTGAACCAAAAAACAAAAAGGCTTGTAACTGACAAGATTGCAGATGATGATACACTGGATTTAATAGCTCTTTTTCACAGGAGGACGTGACCCCCAGTGCCTCCTATTTTCACATTTGAAAATTTGCCACCATGTGTAAAGAAACAAGTTGGATTTTTAAAGACAGTTTTATTTTTATTGTTAACGGAAACTCCATTACAACAACGTCAGCACCAATGAATTGGTTTTTAAACAAGACTCTCAGATACCTGATTGAGATTTGGACACAGTGCCTAAACTTTTACTGAAGTACAGTTTTCTCTCCCCACACCTGTTCTGTTTGGAGGATCTACGTAAAAGTAAACCTTCTGATCCGCATTCCTAGGATGAGTGAACATGATCTGGGTGGACAAAGGGCCCATTTCATGAGCACAGAACTAATTAACATTTTGAAAAGGTCATAAATCCAAAAGCTCCTCTACAGAGTGGACCTTTACGAGATAAATTCAATTAGCTTGACTGTGAATCAGCTGCTAAACCATCAGCAAACACCAGCTGTCACGTGAAAAACTACAGAACGAGACCAGTTGAGCAGAAAGCAGCAGCTGCAGGTTTAGCAGCTCGGTAGGTGGAGATGATAATGACGACACGTCCAAGGAGGCCGAAAGGGGTTGTGTGGTATTAAGGACTGCAGATGGAGGAACTTGACATGCCCAATGACATACAGTTACTGGGTCCATAAGTCAGGCTTTCAGCAACCAGACTGAACAAAAGACTCCTGGTATGAATGAACCAGGTAATTCTGAGTTGTTATAATGAAATGAGATGATGTGTAATATCGTATTCAGCAGCTTTCAAAGTAGCAGACCAGCATACAACTTGGTTTCCTTGAACTTTTAGGAGAAATGAAAGCAGATATATAGAATTTATGAAAATCGATAGAAATGAATAATATATTGAAAAGTGATAATCATCACTTCTAGATTTCTTTTGTATGTACAGTATGTTTCACTATCTGGTTAGGATGTATGATGGTTTAAAGGTATGATGGATATAAATATAAAACGGGATTTCCTAATAGGAAAGAGGAAGCATTATTGAAGTTCATGTGGTACTTTCTATTTTTCTACATTTTAAAAAGCTTTCCATTTGAGCAAAAAAAAAAAAAAAAAAGAAAGAAAAACCAAGCGGTTATTGCCTGCATCCAGCTGCTCAACCTGATAATAGGTATTTCTCTATGTTGTCAAAAAGCCCACTGGAAATGGGTTAGAGTGTGTTATAAAAGCCGCAATGAAACTTCACTTGGTATCGTGCTTGCCTACAGACTTACGATCAAAGAAAGAGGACAATCATTTCGAATCAATACAGAAACACTGCTCTGAATCTGCAAGTTTTTATTTATATAAAGTCGAAAGGCTAGAATGGTGACATTTCTATTGGCGGAAAATAAAAGAACACGATGTTTCATGTGATCCTGGAGAAGAGAGGAAAAAAGAGGACTGAAGATAGGTCTGGAGAGAGAGAGTTATTTTTTACATAAGAGTGAGTGGTAGCAACTGATGCATCACAATGCTGACATTTAATTGTATGAAGATTATAGAGCGCTTGTCCCTGTCATGTGAAAAAAAACAAGCCTTAAATGCAAATAGCAGCCCAAACTCTCATCATTAACATCAACAAACATTATTTGGTGTATGCCTTTGCATCTGGTTTATTTAGAAAACCAGGTTTAAAAATCATACTCAGGAAAAAAAAAGTAATTCAATTGATCTAGAATGTGAAGAACACACATAAATACACATATAAACACATATCTACAGTCTCGTCTGAGTGTGTTGCTACAGCAAGGCTTATTCTTTTACTCTTACTATATATTTGGGTTTGAGATTAAAATGATGTTTAATCTTCAGAAGAGCAAAAGGACCAGAATCGATTAAATAAAGTTTAATATTTAGTGAATCTCTCATTCGCATTAATGGTATCGAATCTGCGACTCAGTGACCTCATGAAACTGCTTCATTCTTCTTTGTGTGATGCTCTTCTAGGTTTGCAGTATAGCTTCTTTCAGTTTCTCATTCAAGTCTCTTCTTCAAGAGGTGAAACGCTGTTCGGTTCGGTTGAGAACAGCTGATTGACTTTGTCCAATCTAAAACCTTGGACTTTGTTGTGTTGGCAGTGTGTTTCGGGGTCGTTGTGCTCTTGCTGCATGATGAAGTTCTAATGAAACTGAGTGTATTTTGTGTAAATTGAATTCATTCTCTTGAGTGACACTACCTCCATCGTGTTTCACTGATGAACTTGTATGCTTCGGTTCATAAGCAGATCCTTTCCTTCTCTATATTCTAACCTTTCCATTCATTTGGTAGAGTTTCGTCTTGGTTCCAGAACATTAAATAGCTCGTCTTTGTACTTCATCACATTCTAAATTGACCTTTTGATTCTTACTTGTTAGTTCACCAGTGGTTGGTGGTACCCCAGTGGTTTCTTTCCTTTTCACACATTTTAAATTGATTTATTGGCTTTGCTTTTGTAATGCCTCTGATTGATTTCTCCTCTTTTCTCAGCTTTAAAATAGCTTTTTTTTTTTTTACTTTGCCATTCCAATACTTTCTGGGGCTTTTTTCTAACATTTATATATATATAAATAAAAAACACACACATCTATGTGCCTTTTGTGGGTATTGTAATGTACCAGTTTCATTCACACACATATAAGGCAGGAAAAACCATTGCCTTGGCATTGCTAAAATCTATTGTGAAATAAGTGCCGTGATTAATTTGTGAATGTGTCTAGTGGCAGATAAGAGTTTTAGCTTAATTGCCAAGGGGCAGTAATGGTTTAACTGTAAAGCTTTGACACACTAAGACTTAAATATCCAAACAATACAGTATCTTGTTAATGTGCTAGTTTTTCTATTTCGTGGTTTTTAGTCATACTGGTATTTCTATTTTTTATTTAGAAAAAAATCTGACAGGTTTTGTACTTTCAGAACCCACATTTAACTACGTAGAATTTCCTTGTAGAGCTCAGAGCTTAGTAGCTTTTCAATTTCAATTCTGTAAATTCGGATGATTTTAATATAAATGAAAATTAAAGTGTATAAACTTATCCTAATTACACGAAACTTTCTCATTCACACTGGCCTTCTCGTGTCCACTCTCAAAGGCGTCCGTTTCTAAAAGACAAGTAATCATGTTAACCCTGTAAAAAATAGTAGCTTAGCGGTGTCGCAAATCGCATGTTACATTTTCAAACAAGAAAACAAATGAGTACGCCACTGTGTGGTTAAGGACATTCTCTTTTTTCTGTGAAAATCTCTCCCTTTTTCGCAATCATGAATACAGAACAGCGCCCCTGCTGGTATGCACTGTTATTTAAAGTTACGTAGACACACGTGTGCATGTCAGCCATCATCGGTGACCTTTAGCTGCTATTTCTGATAGTGACTTTCTACAGAAATCTCTTCTGCTTGGTGTGTCATGACTTTTAAGGGCCATTCCTGTGCCCTTGAGCAAGGCTTTCATAACTTCTGCTGCTCAGCTTTAATGCTTGGAGTGCTTTCTTTTCCTGTTGCTACGGATAAATGCATCTGCCAAGTGAATGCATAGAAATTACCTGAGTTTTTGATTTAAAAAAAAAAGGGGGGTTTTTGCTTCGTGTTTGTTTTTGGTATGCACGTGTTTAAGAGATTATGTGTAGATATGTGTTGGATAATAACAGTAATGTGCATGAGATCAGATCACTAACTAGCATGCACCTGTGGGAATATACACTATATTGGCAAAAGTATTGGGTCACCTGACCTTTCCTGCTATATGTGTTTTTTTTTCAAAACTGTTACCACAAATCTGGAGACACTCAATTGTACTCAATTGTGCATCTTAAGATGCGTTAAAACTTGGAAACCCAAACCTGTTCCAGCATGGCAATGCCCCTAAGCAGAAAGTGAGCTACTTGAAGATCTGGTTTGCATGCTTTGGAGAGGAAGATCTTGAGTGACCTGCTACAGAGCTCTGATCTCATCTCTACTGAACACCTTTGGGATGAATTGGAATGCTGACTGCACCCCAGGTCTCCTCACCTACATCAGTTCCTTCACCTTCACCATCACCTAAATAATACCCTTGTGGCTGATGAACACAAATATCCATCACCAAAATCTAGTGGAACATCTTCCCAGAAGAGTGGAGGAAATTATAAGAATAAATTGGGACTAAATGCAAAGCTCAAAAATCACATACCATATTTATGACCAGGTGACCCAATACTTTTAGCAATTTAGCATCTAGACCTAATATGTTTTGAATTTGACTAACACTTACAAATGAGTTGTTTTTGTTAGTGGCCCTAATTAAAGGACGAGGCAGTGACATGATCCTGAGCTGTCTCGAGTTTTTGTGTGTGCTCTCAGTGTCTGTAAAAGGTTTCTCCAAGTACCCTGGGTGTTACCTGGAGATGGACCAGTTGTCCATTTTGTGTATTTGAATTTCCTCATTTTTTTCCTCACTGGAATACTTGTTTTCTGGAATGCAGATGTGGACAAATTTGTTGGCAATTCTCTAAAAAAACCTGGCAATTCAAATAACGTTGGATAACAGTATCAGACCTCATAATGTGTTCTATACTTATAGAACTTGCTTTGAACTTTTGAGTCAACAAAATATCAAAAAAATTAAAACAAATTAAATTGGTGTGAACAAAAATGATGCACCCTTAATCTTTTGCTATATGACCTATATAGACATATAACCTTAATAAACCTGCATAGCAATTCTGTATAGACCTATATTTCACTAACCTGTTGAAGTAATGATCAGACTATACATCTACCTTACATACTTTATAAATCAGAAACGTTTGAGGCAAAAAAAACAAACCAGACAAAGAGGGAAAAATTGGTACACATACATTAAACGCAATTACGGCAAACGATTCTGCGCCCGTCTACAGGTAATCTAGGCAACTCTTCATTAATACCCTGCTCCAGCTCTCTCAGGGTTGAAGTGCACCTTCTCCTGAATGCACGTTTCAACTCTTTCCATGTATATTTAATAGAATGGGGTTCATAGACGACAGACTTCAATCAGATTTTTTATTTAATTTGGAAAAACAATAAAGGTCTTCAATCACTTTTGGCTAATTTAAGTTATTTCAAAGAAAATAGTCAGGTCTTCATTTTAATAGAGGTGCACCATTCAATTTCCACCACGAAGATCTACCATAACTACTGATTAAGATGGCTTTGTCGTTATTTGCAATATCGAGCTGGATATAAACAATTGTATTATATTTTTTAATGCGCATGCATGTTCCTTTTGTTTCTATGCAACGATGCTATGCTAACGAATGCAAACAAATCTATAATTGTCCAGATGTTCCACTTTTATTTTCAGTGAAAAATCCTCCCTTAGCATGAAGAAGAGCTTTAAATACTCAGTTTGAAGTATGGGATAGTTGCCATGTTGGTTCAGGATTCCTTTCACTTTCCGGAATAAGTCTCCAGTTTCCTTCACTTCAGTGTGTAATATGTTACTGTTGACTCTTTAATGAGAAGCTGTGGCGAGAGCACAAGCGAAACCCCACGGTTCTGTGTGTGGAGTAAAGCTTCTCACATGGTGTGTGGATAAGTTCCATTCTCCTGCACATTAGTCCTTCATAAGGAGAGTTTTCTATGGTTACACACAGAGTTCTCATACATCACTACTTTCACTTTTCATTTAAAAAAGAGCAGAAATGTGAAAGGAGGAATTTTTCTGTGATTGGAGCCATTTTTTCATAACTTCAATCTCTGTAGAGCTGCTTTGGTACAAAGTCTATTGTTAAAAGCTCTATACAAATAAAGCTGAATTGAACCAAATTGAATATTTAAGCAGGGGTTTGCTGCTTTTACTCCACTATAGGAATACTCACTCAATACTTATTCATCTGCAGCCACAGGATTTCCATATCGCATATTTAAAAAGTTCTATGAGAGGGTTTGCTTTAAATACGTGATTTTTAGGTGTAGTAGAAAGCAGATTGTGTGAATGTAAATAATGAGCAATAGGTTTTACAAATAGAGAATTATACCAGGATCATGAAAGGTCCTTACACAAAATCCCAACATCAGTGCGGACTTTTCCATACATTCCTCGGATTTTCTTTTTGTATAATCTGGGTCATCAGGAAAGATTGAAAGAGTAAATTTCAATGTTTACATGATGTATACTTGTGTGTTTATTATTTTAGGAGTGGATATGAAATTAGTCCAGGAAGAACTAGGAATGAGGTGGGAATGTGTTCCAGAAAAATATATTACAAGGCAGAAAAACTAACACAGGGGTATTTGCCAATCTGGCTACCTGCTTGTTTGTTTGGAAGGTGGAAGAAAACCAGAGAACCCAGAGGAAAACCTAAACAGAACAGAGAGAAAACTCGAAACTCAGACACTCAGACATTGACCTGAGCTCAGGATCGAGCCCTGAAGCTGTGAAACAGTAATGCTATACTACAGTCTCTACTGTACACAAATTCTCTTGCTGTAAATTATATGAATGATATGCATGAGGATGTTGTCGAATTGACCCAAGGACAGTTTTCTTCAAATTTTTAGGGGAAGGTGTTTTTAATGAATGAATTTTCCCTCTAAATTAAGATGCTTCTTTCTTTTTCCTCTTTTTTTTAGGTCCAGGTTGTTTTTAATTAAACGATTCCCTAAATTTCTCTGCAAGTACTGAAGATGTCAAGCTGTGCTTTTTTTTTTGTGTGGCACAGAGCCGTCAAAAACTCAGGACAAAAAGCAGGACGGACTTTAATTACTTGTTAATTGAAGCAGCAAGCAGTGAATAATAAGTACAAGTGCATGAAAGGCCTGAGAACTGCTGTGCTTACACAATGCAGCATTAGGTTTTATTGTGAAATGAAGGGTTTAAAGAGGAAAAGAAAAAAAAAAAGGAATAAAGCTCAGTGTTATTGTGCTCGGTGTGATTTAATACTGTAATATTACAGCGTCTCGTTCCTGTACCGTTTATCGTTTTTAAAAAACGGATTAAAAAAGACGTTCTTTTAAATGCTTTTTTTTTTTAATTGTTGACGTGATGACGTGAAGTTTTCCGTATAGGAGATGTTTAATGTTTATGGAAGGAGTCTCCAGTGTCAGTGCTGTGCCACACTCAGCTGTTTTCCGACATCTTTAACGCATTCATTCGTTTATTCGTTTATTCATTTATTTTTTAAGACGAAATGAGGACACACAATTGTTTCTCGGGTGCTGCTTTAAATGAAATGTAACTATAAATGGCTTAAAAAAAAAGTAGAACACAATCGTTCTTTTATAAAGAGGATATCGTAAAGGCAAATTGCTGTGCTTGAAGAGAAATCAAACATTTCAGGATGCTGCGTTAAAGAAAAAGAAACGTCAGAGTACCACCTTTTTTCCCTCCTATACAAAATCGCATACATTTTATGGTCAAATGTTTGTGGACACCTGACCATCTCTTCTGGGAAGATGTTCCACTAGATTCAGTGAAGTTTGTTGTGAGATTCACCCACTAGAATGTTAGTCATGGTAGGTGAGAAGGTGAGGAAACCTGGGGTGCAGTCAGTGTTCCTCCCAAAATATGTTCAATAGGGTTCACAGCTCTATAGCAGATGATCTTACACTCTAACTCATGTAGAGCAGATCTTCCTGGAGCTGGCTTTGTGCACAGGGGCATTGTCATGCTGGAACAGGTTTGGGTCTCCTAGTATAAATATTGTTAACAGTTTGAAGAAGAACCACATAAGGCAGGAAAATCAGGTGTTTCAATACTTTAGTGGATGTAATGTCTGTTGAACACTTTCATTCCAGTGCTGTTCCTGAGTAAAATCTCGTGCTTGCTTTGATACAGCACACATTTACAGTCTCATTAGGATGGAAGTGGTTCTGTTCCAGGCAGATTTACTTCTCTTTATTTAATTACTGTTCTGTGTCGCTTTGATTCAATCAGAAGGCAATAAACTCCAATTAAATTGAAGCGTAATTAAAAATTTGAAACTCTATATAACGTGTCGTTGGATATACAAAGAAAGTTTATTTTTGGATTTCTCTCTCGCTGCTGTAAAAATATAATTTAAATCCAGGATCTTCTTGTATTTAAGTAAAATAGGAATAAATTAAATTAAAATAAACAATTGGAAAAAATCATTGGCCTTTCGCAGATGACAATAGTGTGAATCTATCTATCTATCTATCTATCTATCTATCTATCTATCTATCTATCTATCTATCTATCTATCTATCTATCTATCTGGAAATTTATCTATCTGGAAATGCTCATCTATGAAGCAGTGCTGAATTCTCGACGGCTCGGACATGCAGTAATTAACACATTCGCTCTATTACGTTCGGTTTCCATAGTAACCACTCATTTACAGGATCTTTGACATTGTTATAGGACATATAGACGTGTGTAAATGTGGATGTGGTGAAGTTTACTGAGTCTTCAGTGTCAGGGCTTCGTAACTGTCCGAGAAAAAGCTTGAGAGTTTTTCATAGTCTTCAGGACAGAGGAGTTGATGCTTCTTTGGGGTTTCATGAGAATGTACAACAACATTGAATGTAATTGTAAATGGATAAAGAGAAAAAAAGTTTTGGTTATTACTAAAGTTTTGAAACGGATTTTTTACGTCACTCTATCGATGATTATTTTCCTGTAACAGTGACGCAATGAGGTTTTTTTCCACAGTGGCATTTCTTTGTTAATATTATTATTATTATTATTATTATTATTATTATTATTATTATTATTATTATTATATTGAGGAAGTTATCCTTTTTTAATTGAATGTTTAAAAAACTAAAAAAAAACCCCACCAAAAACTCGATTCAGAGAAAATGACTAGAGCAGCAGTTCTTGTTGCCATGGCAGCAGCATGAAAATATTTGTTCTCTTAAACGTTTTTTTTTGTTGTTGTTGTTTATGTGAGGTAGGAAATGCAATTTGGCTGTTTGTGTCATATCTGGAGTATCGTGGTGTTATATTGTGTAACTGTTTAATAAATGAGTTTGCAATCCAAGCGTCCGTGTCGTAACTGGTCTCTACACTTCAGCGGGTAATTAATTTTATTAATTTTTTTAATATATGGTGTGAAATTGTCTTTTCGCATACATATTTCTTTTGTTTTAAAGCAACAACTAGTGGATATACAGTATCAATATGAAGACTGACATAAAAAACAAATCTATAAATCTCCAGCTGCTCCACTTTTTCATTGAAAAATCCTTCAGCATGAAGAACAGCTTCACACACACTCAGCATCCGGACACTTCGTTTCTCCAAAAGTTCAGCTGAAATACTTTGGAGTGTCTCTTGTCAGTTCAGTAGGATTGAGGTTCAGTGACTGGGCTGGTCGTTTCATGATAAATATCACTCCAGACGTCTGTCTGCTCTCTTACGCTTACAGAACATGGACGGACGCTTCGGCTCATCATTTTGTTGTACAATGAAGTCGTTTCCAATGAACCGCAGAACTACGTGGTTTTGAAATTTGGAATAGGAGACATGTTGGTTCACTTTCCGGAACCTTCTCTGCTCCAAAACAACCCCAAACCATCAATCTTCCACCTCCATGTGTGAGTGTGGGGGTGAGGGAGTCTGATCACATCTTCTCCCCTGTTCTCCATCTTACACAAGTTCTTCTGTTAGAGACATAAATTTCCCATTTGGACTCCAGAGAACTTTCTTCCACTCGTACACTGTCCAACTGTTGTGTGTTTCATAGAAACAAATAAAAAAACTGATGTGACTCAAAAACCATAAAAGACTCCTCATACACTACATTCGAATTGATCAATAGTTCAAATTTTACAATATAACTAATGCTAAGATAAATAAAAGTATTAAATAATTTGATGTACCTGGTGGGTGACACTAATGTTGATTTCATCATCTGACTCGAGCCCAAAGCTCTGTTTTGAAGAAAGTACTTTGTTTATCTACGTTTTCACACTATCACCTTCAAAATAGTTCCCTTGCACAGGATGAGTCTGGAATGTGGGTGGGGAAGTGCGATCATGTAATTTGCACCAGTCGCACGGCTCCTGATGTAAACAGGACGGTGTCTTTTGGCGCACTGACTTATGAAGGTCAGTGCTCCCTGCGACTGTGCGTGCAGCCTCGTGCTGCCATCTGTTGGTGTGTTACAAAACTCTCAAAACAGCACCTCGTATCAGAAGGAACTTTCTTTGTAGCCACAAGGACACATTAAAGGCACAAATTCACCACGAAACAAGACACTGGCAATATTAAATACACCCAGAAACCCACCCACAAACTCACACAAACTCACACACACTCACACTCACACAGACTCACACACACTCACACAAAATCACACACACTTACACAAACTCACACACACTCACACACACTCACACTCACACACACTCAGGCAAACTCACACACACTCACACAAAATCACACACACTTACACACACTCACACACACTCACACTCACACACACTCACGCAAACTCACACACACTCACACAAAATCACACACACTTACACAAAGTCACACACACTCACACAAACTCACACACACTCACACACACTCACACACACTCACACACTCACGCAAACTCACACACACTCACACAAAATCACACACACTTACACAAAGTCACACACACTCACACAAACTCACACACACTCACACACACTCACACAAAATTACACACACTTACACAAACTCACACACACACACACTCACACTCACACACACTCACGCAAACTCACACACACTCACACACACTCACACTCACACACACTCACGCAAACTCACACACACTCACACAAAGTCACACAAAGTCACACACACTCACACAAACTCATACACACTCACACAAACTCATACACAATCACACAAACTCACACAAACTCACACACACTCACACAAACTCACACACACTCACACAAACTCACACACACTCACACAAACTTATACACACTCACACAAACTCACACACTTACACAAACTCACACACTTACATAAATTTACACACTTACACAAACTCATACACACTCACACAAACTCACACAAACTCACACACACTTACATAAATTTACACACTTACACAAACTCATACACACTCACACAAACTCACACAAACTCACACACACTCACACAAAGTCACACACACACACACACACACACACAAACTCATACACAATCACACAAACTCACACAAACTCACACACACTCACACACACTCACACAAACTTACACACTTACACAAACTCACACACACTCACACACACTCACACAAACTCACACACACTCACACAAACTCACACAAACTCACACAAACTCACACACACTCACACACACTCAAACAAACTCACACACACTCACACAAACTCACACAAACTCACACACACTCACACAAACTCACACAAACTCACACACACTCAAACAAACTCATACACACTCACACAAACTCACACACACTCACACAAAGTCACACACACACACACACAAACTCATACACAATCACACAAACTCACACAAACTCACACACACTCACACACACTCACACACACTCACACAAACTTACACACTTACACAAACTCATACACACTCATACACACTCACACACAATCATACACACTCACACAAACTTACACACAGTTACACAAACTAGCACACACTTACACGAACTCACACACACACACAAACTCACACACACACTCACACAAACTCACACAAACTCACACACACTCAAACAAACTCACACACACTCACACAAACTCACACAAACTCACACACACTCACACAAACTCACACACACTCATATGAACCAACATTCTGGACTTTACATTTATAAGATTTTCTATAATTGTATTAATTGCATTGCTGTATATATTATAACATATATTTCGATTATTTTTGGGTGTTTTTTAGAGTTGTTTTTTTCAGATTTCTTGCTGTGGAGGTACTGCATATCTGTAGACTGATGTGTGTAGCCTGATCTTTGCATCCTCAGTGGGCAAACACCTGCGGACTGATAGGATTTTCTCTCATTTTTGTGCATTATTTATGCACACACACAAGTCGAATAACAGGACGTCACGCTCCTGCAGCACTGCAGCACATAAACCACGCCATCACTCGGCGCAGCAGCTTCAGAACGAGCATGAAATATTTACTGTTGATCGATTTCCATGCTTTTTCATTATGTATTACATTCACCGATATTTTTTGTGAATTTTGATTTGTGCGGCGGGTTTTCGTTCCTCCGCTGAAGTTCTACTGTACTGCTCGAACTACATTTATATTTAAAGGGCATTTATTGATGGCTCAAAGCCGTCTGCTCTCCATGGGTAAATCCTATCAGATACACATATTAGCGTCTAAAAATGCACGTAAGAATCAGAGTTAAAGGAGTACTGGGGATGTTTTGAATAAAAAAAAAACGTTTACACCGATAAACTGCAGACAAACTGAACTTCCACAGGTAAGACTTGCTGTAGTAAAAAAAATAAAAAGAATTGTGTGTTATTTATTAAGCTGGATGCAAAATGCATTTCTTTGCACTATAATTTTATTCACTGGAGGAAATTGACAAATTGTAGGAATTTACACCTGGAAAAACTGGACAGAGAACAATATGGTGGTCATACGTCATACGTGGTTCTTCCTCACACTGTTAGAGGAACCCTATTGTATGGGACTTTTTCTGAATGTCAAATTTCCCCTTCGCTTGAACTAGAAGCCCCATGAAGATACTCTTGTGGCTGAATCTCCAAAAGATCAAGTGGAACATCCCAGCAGAAGAGTGGAGCTTACTATAACAGCAACTAGGGACTAAATGTGGAATGAGATGTTCAGAATTAAGTAATCTTACAGTCATCATTACCCCCTGTCTAATATTGTGTTGGTCCCACTTTTACTGCCAAAACAGTCCTGATACTTTTAGCATCAACAGCATGAACTTTTCTTAAAACACTTTCGATAGATTCTGACCACTGCAGGAACCAGGAACATCCCAAACGAGCTGCAGTTTTGGAGACGCTCTGACCCAGACGTCTAGACGTTTTTGTTAAACTTGCTCAAATCCTTTCGCTCGCCCATTTTCCTGCTTCTAACATCAACTTTGAGGACAAAATGTTCACTCTGGTAATCCACCCACTAAGAGGAGCCACGATGAAGAGATAATCAGTGTGATTCACTTCACCGCTCATCATGTCCTAATGTCAATGTTATTATGTCATAATGTTGCTGCAACTAATAATTTCACTTTAAACACAAATCAAAACTCAAACTCAGTCAAATTACAGACTGTAATGAGATTTACATTAGCGCAAATGTAAAGCTGGGTCAAGTCGAACTCAAACAAAAGTAAAATTACAGTGTGTGTGTGTGTGTGTGTGTGTGTGTGTGTCCATACTAATTTGACATATCCATGCTCATTGGAATAAACTCAGGCACTCAGGAAAATGTCAGTGTGTCCATAGGACGCACGTAGGGATGAAAAAGAAAGCGAAAAACATCCCTATATTTGAAAAATGCTTTCTTTTGTCTTCATCTTCAGGGAAAAAATTATTTGACTGACAGATTGACAGTGACCTCGTTTTAAAAAAAAATTTTAACCCTGTTTTAGACACAAAAACTAACTCATTCGTTTGCCTGGAAAAGCAGCAGGGAGATGTTTGTATTGAGATTCTCTCACTGCTCTCAGCTACTTACTGATGGGATTTTAAAAACAGCTCGTTTCTCTCCAAACACATTCCAAAAAAAAAACTAAAAGAAACTGAGAGCAAATGATTAATATTTCATTAAACTATTAAAAAACCGAGGGGCATGGTGACAGGTTCAGACATCAGCGTTCCATCACCACATCGTTTTTTCCTGAGGTTACTGTAATCATTCAGAGCAGCTCCTGAATAATGAGCCCGAGGGCGAATAACTGAATGACAGCCTGTAAGATTTAATTAATAAAATTTTACATTTTAATGCTGCTTTAAGTCTGCTTTAGAAAAATATATAACCATATATTTTGGGGTTAAAAGACGTCCAGTACAATCGTATGCCTCCAACGTTGTGCAGTCGAGGTCTTCTCTTCTGCCTAAACACAATCACAGATTTAGATTTATAATATATATTTTTTTATTATACAATATTTTTTATATGTTTGAGTTTCTATCCAATCAGAATTCCGCCGTCACATCACATGTTGCCGAGGTTAAAGGTATCTATCTGCTTTAAGACCTCCAGGAATCAGCACTGTAGGAACCTGGTAGCGTACATGAGAATGTATAAAATTGCTACTTTAACCAATCAGATTTCGAGGTGGGGACTCCGGGGCCAGACGTCCAATAGTGTCATAATTTTCATACCCTTTGATTTAACGATCAGAGAGGGATTAGAGAGAGATCAGAGAGCGATCAGAGAGAGATCAGAGAGCGATCAGAGAGAGATCAGAGAGAGATCAGAGAGCGATCAGAGAGAGATCAGAGAGAGATCAGAGAGCGATCAGAGAGCGATCAGAGAGAGATCAGAGAGCGATCAGAGAGCAATGATAGAGAGATCAGAGAGCGATCAGAGAGAGATCAGAGGGAGATCAGAGAGCGATAAGAGAGCAATCAGAGAGAGATCAGAGAGAGATCAGAGAGAGATCAGAGAGCGATCAGAGAGAGATCAGAGAGAGATCAGAGAGCGATAAGAGAGAGATCAGAGAGAGATCAGAGAGCGATCAGGGAGAGATCAGAGAGCGATCAGAGAGCGATCAGAGAGAGATCAGAGAGCGATCAGAGAGCTCACAACAAGCGGCGGACAGTTACAAAGTAAATGTAATTTGTTACTATACTTCAATATTTTTTTCACAAAGTATGAAGTATTTCTGTTTAGGGAGACTTTTACTTCAACTTTATCTACATTTCAAAGTCAAATATATTTTTTTGTTACTAACTACAGTTTGCAAAATTCATTCTTTTTT
>JBCEWE010000539.1:200000-297500 GCA_039877035.1 Silurus lanzhouensis
CCCCAGAAACTACTGCACTGATTGATGGCGGAAAACAAACGGCGCAAAACTCACAAGAAAGAAAGAGTGAGACGGATAAGACCGATGCCGGCGATGCAGACCAGCTGAAAGCAAAATGCTGACGGATTCTTATGAAATAAACCCCGGGCCATTTCCACTTCACATGCAAGAAAGGCAACAGCGTTATCATGCAGTGTGAGCCGGGTCTGTCCGAGGCGACTGAACCGGCAGCTTATAAAAACTCAACCCGCACATGCATGTTGAGGTCAGCTGATACTACTAATAACTTTAGATGACATAATTATTGTACCGTTGTGTTGCATCACTGTGCGACATTTCTAACGTTTGATAGCACCAGTGATGGAAATTAAAAGGGATTGGGGACAAAATTGTCAATGCACAATTAAGCTAGCTTTATTACCAGTGTCACGATTTTATCTCATGAAATGAATGGAAAGTGTTCTATTTAGACTGGATCCGCTGATGTTGCATTCGATTGGAGCATTACTGTATAACCAATCACACACTTTTGTTGAGAATGTAGTGTCCAATCAAAGCGCTTTGATTCGAAAACGCCGGAGTTGCTCAGTGCGTGCGCTCGCCGTCTGAATTCTCAATCTGCAATTGCGATTTCTTTCATTATAATAAATGACTCACTTTGAATCTGAGCTACTGTTAATACGAGTGAGGACGTTTAATTAGTATTTGTATTGGAAACACTTTAATCACCATTCATTAGTTTTCTCATGGCAATTTTTAACCCATTTCAGTGATGGAGGACAGATGACCACAGTGTTGGGCATTATTACTAACCCTAACCCTAACCCTAACCCATTATTCCTTAGTGCTCCTGACTATGCCATTGAGTTCAACAGTACAAATCACCACAGCAATGTGTTTCCTCATGAGAGTGAAAAATATCATGAGCACTGGAGTGTGTGATGAGTAACATCTTCTTCACAGTCCCATACAATGAAGCTGTTGAGCCAAGAGCTCCTGAGCATCGTGGCCAAAATCCAGAAGAGTCAGCACTCAGAACCATGCAATGTAACCAGAATTTGCTTGTTAGGGACTGTAAACAAATTGCACAAAAATGTTAAGGAAGTCTGTTAAAATATCATACTGTGATACAGTGATACAGCAACAGTGATACATCAATCAGCTTTTGAATGTGACAGAAACAAACATTGCACTAAGCTTGAAAACCTCAGGATGTTTAGACGAGTGTTCTCTCAGAACACCAGAAGTTCCACCAAATGCCACTGATATAAATGGACCAGAAATAGATTAACCGTCCAGGATCTTCTAAAAAGTGCAGAGTCTGAAGTGCCATGCTATCAGGGCATGCATGTGAACCGCGCCACAGCCTGGACTTATACATAAGTGTAAGTTATACATACACAATGAACAAAGGCAGATCACCTAAAACACACTGTAATGTTACATTTATGGTGTTTGGCAGACGCTCTTCTCCAACAGGACTCACATTTATCACATTCATACAACTAAGCAGCTATGGGGTTAAGGGCCTTTGCTCAGGGGCCCAGGAGTGGCAGCTTGGTGTGGCTGGGATTTCAAAAAGTCCAATCCCTTAACCACTGAGCTGCCACTCCCAATGTAAACATACTGCAGTAGTCATAATTGTTAACATAGTTAACAATATTTAATCGACGGACGTAACGTTTGCACCGATAGTGCAAATAATAAATAGATTTATCACTAAGAAACATTCCTTATTCTTGCTTGAAAATGACAGAAAATGCAAATGCTTTGGCCAAATGGGCTTCAGTGCATGATGAAGTATCTTCAGAGCCCATCATGGACGCCATATCAGGGCTGCTTTGTTCATGCTTTCTGAATTACTTTTAAGCTGTTTCTCCAGTTGAAGCAGCCTGAACATAATCACGAACCTTCCCGAAGGGATGGCATTAAAAGCCAAAATGATATTTCTGGATAATCTGTGTGTTCAAACCATTGAAATGCATTCAGCCAGTTGTGATAGAAAGCTCTTTGCTGTCATCCAAACAGTATAAAAGATAAAGGGATAGTGGATAGTAGGATAGTGCTGGAGCTTCACCGGCTCTGGGTCCATCTGCAAAATAGACATTTCCTAAATAACAAGATTTATGATTACTTTTATGGCATTTGACAGAACACCTTTATCCAGAGCGACTCATTCATACAACTGAGCAGCTGTGGGCACCACCTATTAGTAATAGCACACACTAGCCACTTATTACTGCATGTAGAACCACCACACTAGCATCCATTCCATATATATATATATATATATATATACAGTGGAACCTCGCATGCTCGCGACTTTCATTCCGACCGGCGACTCTCATTCAGATCGGTTCGTGAGCAACCGCGAGCTGCTCAAAACGTTAGTTTTAACATCTCTAATCAAGGTTTATCTCATAAAAATTGTCTAATAATTAAGTGTTATGGAGTGAAATAGTGTTATTTACACATTTAAATCGATTTCGTATAGTGTTCTTTGGGTTTTTACTGGGTTGGAAGGGGCGTATCAAAAGGTCGAGAAAATTCGGAACTCGCGACCGGTCTTGGTCTCTAACCCTTGCGAGCTCCGAGGTTCCACTGTATCCTGCTGGAACCAAATTCCTTGTGCGTGTCACACTTGGCCAATAAACCTGATTCTGATGTTGATGATTCTGAGATATATATATATATATATATATATATATGCTAAATTATTATGCTATGGCTGTAGCCTTGTTGCTGAACACTTATGTAATCTTGTGAACAGTTTTTTCAGCTTCTCTTATTAAGTGTTGATGAACTTCATCCAGTTAATGTGGAGTTGTGAATGTTTCCTGAACAAATTATTTTAAATGTGAAGCCAAATCTTCTCTCTAGGCTTCAAGTCTGGACTCAGCAGGCCAAAAGATGATCCTGATGCATAACTACTCTTGAGAGCATCTTGTTTAAAAAGAACCTGATCATATATATATTTTTATTTTTGAAAAACAACTCATATGTGAGAATTGTTTCAGCAATATTCTCCTGTATTATTCCGGAGCATCTGTTAACTCTTCACAGTGAAGTAGCTCACCAGCACCAGCAGCTGAAAAGGCTCCAGCACTCGGAAACTCCCCACACACACACACCCATGCTTCACCGTGCTGCAGATGAATTCTCTATTCTACTGTACATTTTTCAGCAGATTTACAAAGACACCTTTCCGGGGCATTATGATGTCTGCTGATTCACTCCAAACCTAAATTTCTACACTCTGACAAAGATCTCAGGAGTGCATTTGTTAGATTCTTGGATTTTCTGGCCAGTGAATTGTCATTAACATTATTAAAAGGTTTCTTTTTTACCATTTGGGCCCCATTTCTTTCAAATGTGTGATGATTTACCATGCAAACTTTTCTGCACAAAAAGTCGTGTTCTTTTGTTCAAAACACTTGACATCTTGTGCAGAAAAGTTAGCACGGTTGGATGTCAAGTTTTATAAGTAAACAATGAAACCGAGGCTAGCTGGAGTGAACAGAATCTCACACCCTTCTAACACAGATCTTAAATTCTGTTTGTATTCAGGTTGCCCACTTTAATCATTACTTTCATGTTATCTATCTATCCATCATTTTTCAGCAGCACAATCATGCAGATACGGATCAAGAGCTTCTTACACATCAGAATTAAGAAAAACAAAAAATTGAACTTGGTGATTTTGGTCATGGTGCAGATGCTGGTAACAGGTAGGAATGTGTGAGTACTGAAGAAACTGTTGATCTCCTGCTGGGATTTTCACACACAACACGCATCTCCAGGGTTTAACAAGATGGTGTTAAAAACCAAACACTGCGAGCGAAAGTTTTGTGTCTGTTGAGTTTTTGCATTTACACACAGACAGAAAGCGAGACACAGCCTTTACTCGCATTCTTTCCTTTACACGTCTCTAGTGTTCAGTTACTCTTATCACGTTTAACGTTTGTTATCAAAAACGTGTGCATCGAATGCAAGTTGGCATCTGTATCTCAATGCACACAACATATTTTTATTTGTAAAATAAGATTGATTTCTATATAATTATCAGTAGATGTGCTTTACTTTTATTATTTACAAAGTGACAATTTGTGAGCAATATTTGGTTCTCGAAGGCGTTCTCTCAGCACCACTGTGAGGCGTAGACTGAGGGTCGTGTAGAATAGAGATTAACATGGCAGAGCTGCATCTTCCTAAAGGCAGAACAGGAAAACAATGTCTGGTTTTGTTTCATCTGTTTCCTGCACTACAAAAGGCCTGTTTGTGAAAGAGACATGCTTTAGAAGTCAAAAGGCGTTTGTGATACCTGGCCAGAAGATCCCCATAAGATTCGTTGTGAACATCCTAGTCCACATTTAGTCTCCATTTGCTGCTATAATAACCTCCACTCTTCTGGGAAGATCTTCCCCTAGTTTCTGCTTTGAGACAATGTCCACCGTGAAAAAACGCTATAGAAATAAACTTGATTTTGGAGTGTTCTTGTGTAGATTTGTGCTCATTCAGCCACAGGGGTGATAGTAAAGTCAGGTACTGATGTAGGTGAGGTGAGGAGACCTGGGGTGCAGTCAGCATGATATTTCTGTTCAGTAGGGTTGAGATCAGAGTTCTGTAGGAGGCCACTTAAGATCCTTCACTCCAGCCTTTGTAATATAAATAATGAAGCATATAATTAAGCCGTTAGATTAGCAAGTAGATGACAGGTGAAGATAGAATAGGAAGAAAAAGGGCTGACAACACAAATGGGAAGGAAGAAGAAGAGGAGATAGTATGGTGAGAGAAAAAAGCAGGGGAGAAAAGAGGAAAGCAGATGACAGCAGAGCCAGGAGAAAATAGCAATTGTGCAGAGGATTCGGAGGAGAGCCGAGGTGTATTTACACCGCTAGACTCGATAACCCGAGGCAGAGTTTAATGTAATGCGTTTGGAATAGTGAAATAAGGACCTCAGACTGGTGATCCACAGGAATGAGAGTATTCCAGAACAATACGTATAAATATCCCTGTTCTAACAGCAGCAGTGTGTATCTAGTCAAGCGTGAAATAGCAGCAATATCTGCATAATAGAATATAAAAGAGAAATCAATCCATTTTAGTGACATCAGTGACAGTAATGTTCTACATTACCTGAGATTTACATTAGCTCAGAATCCAGTATCTAGTAATGTTTGATGTCCTCAATTTGGATACATCAACATTAATATGCTTTAGTCCAGCAAAAAGTCAGAATCCACCTTTACCAGAGGAGAATTAATTCAAGATAAAGAGCTAAAGCACACTGAAGATTGAGCTACAGTAGATACACCTCCAATATACTATGACTATTATGTCAGGCATAACATTACAACCACCTGCCTAATATTGTGTTGCTCCCCTTTTGCTGCTAAAACAGTCGTGACCCCTCGATCATCAACAGCATGAACTTCTTCAGCAGTTTGAGCTATAGGAGCTCGTCCCA
Organism: Silurus lanzhouensis; assembly: GCA_039877035.1. Taxonomy (NCBI): domain Eukaryota; kingdom Metazoa; phylum Chordata; class Actinopteri; order Siluriformes; family Siluridae; genus Silurus; species Silurus lanzhouensis. Next base: position 205,468 of record JBCEWE010000539.1, read on the forward strand.
CAGCCTTCGCTCCACACGTGCATCAATGATTCTCATCCCCCCACGACCTTGTCACCGGTTCACCACTGTTCCTCCCTTAGAGCACTTTTGATAGATTCTGACTACTGCAGACCAGGAACAGCTTACAAGAGATGCAGTTTTGGAGACGTTCTGACCCAGACGTCTAGACGTCACAATTTGTCAAAATCGCTCAAATCCTTACGCTCGCACATTTTTCCTGCTTCTAACATCAACTTTGAGGACAAAATGTTCACCTGCTGCCTAATAAATAAATCCACCCACTAACAGGTGCAATGATGAAGAGATCATCAGTGTTCTTCACTTCACCTGTTAGTGGTCATAATGTTATAATGTCAATGTTATGTCTGCTTAGTGTAAAGTAATAAAACCTGCCCAGGGAAACTCAAACTACTCTTGAATCACCTGAGAGAACTAATAATGATAGACCAACACTATAGAATCCACACAGCTATACGCGGTGGTATCAAAAGATTTTAAGTCTAGATTTGTACCACTCATGAGGCTGCACGCGGAGTCACAGGGAGCACCAAACTTTATAAGTCAGTGTGCCAAAAGACAACATCCTGTTTACACCAGGAGCTGGTGCTATTCTGACCACGTGCGTTACCATTTCAGCGATTTCATGATAACAGAAAGTGAGAACAAAGTGCACTAGAAAAAACTCGATGCTCCACAACGACAATGCACCCAGTTTAAGCGCAGATTAAAGACGTATCTTTTTAGCGTGTCCTACACATACCACACATCACATCATAACCTTGTGCTCCAGAACATCTGAACTTCGCTAATTCCTCTCCACTGCTTCTCTCTCTCTACCCATCCTGAGGCATTCCGAGGTTGCGCCAGTTGTCTGCCTTATGAAGATTCTGGACCTTCAAAGAAGCAGATGCCGACCCCGCAAACATCCCGGAACCATCTAGAGACGTACCAGCTCCATTTGGATCCCACTTCCTGTAGAGTTTGGCATTCGACCTCCTCGAATGTTTAAATGCCTCTGGCATCAACAGCAGATTCATAATAAATAAAAAAGAGCAGCATCTCTACTTCCTGGGAAAAGCTCAGCTCTCACCACATCCTCACGCCATTCTACAGAGAGACTAGCAGGAGCATTCTGAGCAGCTGCATGGTTTGGGAATTGCACCATCTCAAGATTAAAGATTCAAGACTTTATTTTCTGGAACCAGTCTGTTGCACCATACAAAGAAAATCCTTCTGTGTTTTTCCTGTGAGCAGCCGGTGACATTAATTAATGACAAAGGAAACAGACAAAGACACAAGAGATCAATTACAGCTTTAAAAACAGAAGTGTGTGCATGAATAAAAAGCGCAGTGTGCAATGTAATCTCATGGAAAGGCATGTGCAAAGTCCTTGGAACCATGCTGCTGTTTCCAGTGTAAAGGAGTGTGTCCAAAACACGGGGTGGTATCAGGTTTGAGACTGATGGTGTTAACTGGTTTTTTAACTAAACTTGGTGTTGAGTTTGAAGAAGTGCAGGACTGATTCAGAATTAACTAGTGAATGAAATGAAAGAATAAATCAGTCAGTCAAGTTTTATATGATGTTTTTTTAACAGTTTTAAAGAGTCACTGAAATGGTGAACTGAATCAAAAGATTCGAACCGCTGAATAAATCAAAACTGCCACTAGACTCTGAATACTGACCCTCAGACTGGCTCTAATGACTGATTGATTGGCAAAACAATTGAGCATACATTCAGTCCAAATCTGTTGTTATAATAGGCTCTACTCTTCTGGGAAGATGTTCCACTACATTTTTGTGGAGATTTGTAGAGATTCAGGTTGGCGGCTACACTGATCCCGCTACGGTAAATTAGAAAACAAAATGCTCTGCATCCACAGTTTAGTTTTCAATCGTTTCCCGAAAGTTACTCATCCACACTGAAATGTCTGAAAACGCTCACATCCCCGTACTGCGCGTGAGCAAACCCACGTCATTGCCACGGCAACGACAAAAAGTCAGTTCACACTGCGACGCAAAAACTGATTTTCTAATTCATCCACTTTGGAGAGCGTTTTTAAAAAGCTACGTTTTGGTTGGTTGACAATGCCGTTGTTTTTTTTTTTCTTAGCGCCATGTCAAATTCTATGGTTATGTTCATGGCGAAACTTTGGTTTTGTTATAAAATGAAACAGAACATTTTCAATATGTTTATACTTTTTTTTTCTAAAAACTTGAACACTACGTTTGGGGTTACTTGCTTAAAAACCTTCTCGTGAATGTACACGGTTGCCAGTAAAGTCAGGTACTGAGGGAGGTAATGTGACACTGTGGTAGCTAGGGGAAATGGTGGTGGATAGATAGTTTGGTAGTGACTGAATGGTGTATTGTTGTTCACCTGAGTGGGGAGGGGGCGTGCTGCTCAAACAATACACTGACAGTGGTGAAGCAGCAGCAGCTCCGTGTCACTTGTTTTTTTTATTTCACATTTATCTCCCCTCATCAGGCGGTGAGGGTACTACAACACCAATACTGGACTGGCACAAATCAGAGACACTTAAATACGGGACATGAACACTTTAGTCACAATGACACTGTGAGACATCTGGACTCCTGTCAATATCCATAACCATCTTTCTGCCTTATTTCTGTATATATATATTGGATTGGGATTCATTTGGTGAGGAGGTTCCTGGGGTGCAGTCAGTGTTCACATTCATCCCAAAGGTGTTCAATAGTTTCGGAGCTCTATAGCAGGAGATCTTCCACTCTAACCCATTTAAAGCAGATCTTTATGAAGCTGGTTTTGTGCGCAGGGGTAATGTCATGCTGGAACAGGGTTTGAGTCTCCTAGTTCAAGTGAAGGAAAGATTTCATGATACTGACTCCAAAGACGTCTGATACAATAGTGGTGGAAGCACCGTGGCTGGAAAAGGCAGGTTTCCTCAGTACTTTTGGCCTTATAGTTTATTCAACAACATGGTTTACATTTAAATCCAATTGTGGTGGGAACAGTTTGGTAAGTGACCACATATCGCTGGAAAAGTGGCGTCCTAATACTTTTAGCCGTACAGCATACATTGTAGAAATGTTATTTTAGGAACTTTCTCATTTAAACCTGACAGAACCTGAACATAGTTTATTATTATGTTCATCTTTTACAGTATATAATTAAAGCACATAAAAACAATAAATCAGCTCAGAAAAGCCTCCTCTGACCTCCTCTGAAGTAGATTTGCGGCTCATCATCTCGACTAGCAAAGCGTATCTTCTCACCACACGTATCTCATACACGCTCTCTGACTCATAATTGAACGCCCTCATGTTCGGAGCTCAGGGGACGCTATCGCTCAGTGACACTCTTCATGGAAACCTAGAGGCTGAAATCTCCAAAAAGGATTAGCAGGAGTTAAAAGTTCACTACCACCATGGTTTCTGAAACCTTAAACCCCCTGCGATTTAATGGAGGAAAAAAAAAACAGGCGAGAGATGGAAATTTTCCCCGGAGTTTCTATTGTGCAGAATGTTTTTACACTTTCATCTGAAAAATGTCATCCATCAGTGGGGGGGGAGATAGAGGGTAGCAATCAGCCTTGGGGACGTCGTGAGATTGAGGTAATGGACAATTAAAATTCAGGTTTGAACCGCTGAAGCAATTACACACAAACATGATGTGTGAATTACACACGAGCAGCATTTCTGGAATGGAGTCGTGCTGTTACGGTAAAATAATCAGCGATGTGGTGGTGTGATGATGATGACAGTGATGTTGTATGTACATTGCGTGTCAGGAGTTTGGAAACACCTTTATGGTGTTTGAGACACATTCATGATCCTTTTGTTTTTATGCAACAAACTCAATATACTGTGGAAAGATGAGTCCAAATGGGACATTTGGAGTCTCTAACAGAAGAACTTGTGTAAGATGGAGAGCAATAGAGAAGATGTGATCAGACTCCCTCACCTCCACACCCACACATAGAGGTGAAAGTTTAATGGTTTGGGGTTGTTTTGGATCAGGGAAGGTTCCGGAAAGTGAAAGAAATCCTGAACCAACATGGCTCCCATTCAACACCATGCAGTTCTGTCTGGACTGCGGTTCATTGGAACCGACTTTACCGTACAACAAGACGACGAGCCGAAGCGCACGTTTGAGTTCTGTAAGTGTTATTTAGAGAGCAGACAGACGTCTGGAGTGATATCTATCATGGAACGACCTGCCCTGTCACCGCACCTCAATCCTACTAAATTGCTCTGGGATGAACAAGAAACCTCCAACGAGTGAAGAACATCTTTGGCAAGTTTAACAAGAGACAAGGCAAAGTATTTAGAGAAACAAAGTGTCCAGATGCTGAGTGTGTAAAAAAAAACTGTTCTTCATGCTAATGGAGTATTTTTCAATGAAAATAAAGTGAAACATCTGGACATTAATAGATTTGTTTGGTCAAAATTGTTTTGTTTGGTCAAATCCCAACTTTTCACAGACACTGTATATAAATGATAAACACTGCTAATGGAAGATAATTCTTAGTCAGTTTCTGGAAATATGAATAAATGCAAATGTAGAATCGCTTTCTAAATAATTTTTCCAGCATTTCTCCAATCAGCCAGTCATCTGGAAGCAGAGCAACAAATTAAATGAGACAGATACAGAAAGGAGAGCTCCTGAATCTTTTACCCCCACCATTCTCGAGCATTTAAACAGACTGGTGCAATGCAGAGCAAACAGTCGGTAAACGTACAGTAAGTTCTGTGGTTAGAAACACAGAAAGGCTCCAGTCACTCAAGCACACAAGCACCATGAGCAGAGAAGCATCCGATTGCACACAACAGGCCAGAAATCGAGACTGATGAGCTACAACATTCCCTTGAAACTCTGCTGAGATGATCGCATAACTGAGCTTTCATACTGGGAAATCTCACGTTCTACAACATCCATCCCAAAGGTGATCTACTAGATTTAGATCAGGGAAGAGCCCTGAAATTATTCTCATGGTCATGAAACCTGTTTGAGACCACATTCACTTTGTGACCATGCATTATCAAGCCATAAAGGGATGCACCTGGTCTCAATCACAACCTCAATCACAAACATGAGACAGATTTCAGAAAAGGTGTGTATTTTAAATGAACTACACCAAACATGCTGAAAAATATTTCATGGCAAAGCTCTACTAAAAGAACCCAAAAACCCACTTTCTTAAAATAAAGAATGATACAGGAAATTGCACTTACTCTCTTCACTAGTGGCGAGTAGTAATTAATTACATAAGAAAACCCACATTCAAACAAAGGAATTTGTGTAGGAGTCCATTGTCGTCTTCTTCTATCCGAACCTTCTTCTTTCTAGGCCAGAATGGTTGCAGCTCCCCATTGTGAGAGGGAGGACACCAGTACACAACACATACAATACAAGCACACAATATAAACAATATGAAATCTCACTCTATAATAAAATGCAACAATCCACAAGATTGTGCGAACATGGATTTGGAGAGGTCATGATCAGGAAATGTGTGTCGCTTTTCCATTTTATTATCTTAAAAAGTAATCAGAGTAATTAAGCAGCTAGTAGGGTATTGGTAGCTCAGTGGTTCTGGGATCTTGGAAGGTCAGGGGTTCAACCCCCAGTATCACCAAGATGCTACTGTTGGGCCTATACACCCTCTGTACTCTAGGGCGTGCTGTATCATGGCTGACCCTGGCCTCTGACCCCAGCTTTCTAATGTCACTGGTATATGTGAAGAAAGAATTTCACTTTGCTGTAATGTACATGTGAGAGCTTTTTCTTTGGTTCCTGTTTTGCTGCTAAAACAGTCGTGACCCTGTCGCCAGTTCACCACTGTTCCCTGCTTGGAGAACTTTTGATAGATACTGACCACTGCAGACCAGGAACATCCCACTAGAGCTGCAGATATGGAGATGCTCTGACCAAGACGTCTAGACGTCACAATAACATCATAATGTTATGCCTGAATGGTGTATATTTTGACTCCACACTCATGATGAGCTTCTTCATCCAGGTTTGTCTTAAACTTCTGGAATAAACCAAGCTTCATGGCTTCCTAGTGGTTTAGATTTTGTTGAAAAACTATTGATTTTATAACACAAAATCATTGCAGGAGAATCAATTTATTCTGAATGGGAATCTCTATTTTCTCCAGGGGATACGATTCACATTGCAGGACACAATACAGTGCACTACAATCCATCACCAGTCGGCTCTACACTGCTGAGATTCGATCCAATCCCATACGATTCAGTCCAATCCAAGAGACTTGTATTCATGTGCTTGTTTTGACTATAAGCAACAATTCGTTTCTATCTATCTATCACCCTTTCTCTCTTTCTTTCTGCATACTGTACATGTACATGTATGAGACAACTTTCTTTTTTTCTTCTCCTCTCTTTCTCCTTTCTAGCTACACATGCTATTCTTGATATCCCAATGATCCTGCCCTCATCTGGATCCATGTATGGCTATCCATAATCCATCCTGATGCCCTTCTTTTCCTGAGTTCTCATACTATTTTTGGAAACTGGTCGCTGCTGCTCAAGAAGTTCCTCCGACATGGAGAACCTAAAGAGATATGTGAGATAAGAAGAGATGGTTCTACTTAGATGGGTCATATTAGGATTATTTATAATGACACTATCTGGTGTTAGGATGAGGATGGGTTCCTGTTACAGTCCGTTTCCTCTAAAGAAATTTCTTTCCTGTGAAGACTTGGAGTGTTTTTCCCTCAGCACTCGTAAACCATGAGGTTACTTACACTATATGGACAAAAGTGTAGGAAACCTGCCATATGTGGTGCTTCTACAAACTGTTCCACCACAATTATATCGGACGTCTTTGGATGCAGTGGCATGAAATGTTCGCTTCACTTGAACTAGGAGACAAAAACATGTTCCAGCATGACAATGCCCCTGTGCACAAAGCCATCTCCATGAAGATCTGCTTTACACAGTTTGGAGTGGAAGATCTCCTGCTATTAATTCCTATTGAGCACCTTTGGGATGAATGTGAATGCTAACTGAGCCCCAGACCTCCTCACCTCACCTACATCAGTACCTGACTTTACTAACACCCTTGTGGATGAATGAGCATAAATCTCCATAACATCTAGTGGAACATCTTCCCAAAACAATTGGAGGATATTATAACAGCAAATAACGACTGGGATGTTCATTAAAAGGCACATATCAAATTTATGGTAACACTGTGTAAAATATATATGTATTAGTAGACATTTGTTGTGTGTCCGAGTTTCAGATGTTGCTGAAACAGAAAGAGAAGGAGAGAGAGACATGTGAATGAAGTGGACAGAGGCTGAAATCCACTGGAAGGTTAACGAAACAGAATGGAGGTGAGTCAGTCTGCGCTGAGGTCAGGACAATTGCTTTGGCCTTTTCCCTCCGTCCAAATGAGCATGATCTGTGTGTCCTCGCTCCATCACTCCTGCCATTCCCATGTCACACGCCAATCCTTGCAGATTACAGAGCGCTCCGCGAGTAATCACAAAAGCCTTGATGGCGTAAGGGTTCTCTCAGCTGCAGCTGCACAAGTCTTCCTGTTATGATGATTGCTCAAATCAGAGCCAGGCTGATTGGTTAATGACGCTTAGATGCCTTCTGCCATTCAGACCTTCATCTTAAAAGCCTCTTGTATTAGCTGTCATTTGTCATTCGAGATTGTTTGTCTCTTTCTATCTCTCGATCTCTAATTTCTCTCTGTCACCTGATTGTCTTGGTTGACACAAATGTCTGAAAAGTTTCCAGCTTCCTATTAAATTCTGTGATTACACTGTGCGGTGACATTATTGAATCGTTCTGATTCTGAAATTGTCAATTTATTGACTGGACTACAATCTACAGTAAACACTATAATGCACACAGTTAGTATTTCATTTAACTTCTGAGAATCACCACAAAGCAGCTTTATGTAATCTGGATGTAGATTTGAGATGCAAACAGGAGCCTCTTCTGGGTTTGTTCTGTATAGCAGGATTATAAATCACTCGTCTATACAGGTACAGAAGAGTAAATAAAAATAGTACTGAAAGAAGCCATAAAGTTTGAAGGTATATTCTCATTAAGCTGATGGCTGCACCATTTAGTAAGCACTTTGTGGACAAGTGCATTCATCTCGTTCCACATGTCCACCCCATTTACTCATATGTTAACCTCCACTCTTCTGGGGAGATATTCCACTAGATTTTGGAGTGTGTTTGTGGAGATTTGTGACTTTCTTTTACACAGAAACATTGTGATGCTGGAACGGGTTTGGGTGCACTAAGAAGAAAAGGTAATGTTACTGTTTGTAGAAGCACCACATATTGCTGGAGAAGTCAGCTTTTCCAAAACCTTCAGGCATATAGAGTATATAACCTCATGGTTTACATCACACATGACATCACCAAATGTATGAATTCATCCCTAACTAGGTGAGAGTGCTGAGGGGAAAAAACTCTCCGGGACTTCACAAGGAAAAACCTTCAGAGGAACCGAACACTAACAGGAACTCATTCTCATCCTAACACCAGATGGTGTCATTATAAATTTCCAGTAATGACAGAGGTGCTAGCTCAGTGCTGGAGAATTGGACTTCTGGTCAGCAGGTCATGAGTTCCAATCTCAGCACCACCAACTTGCCACCGCTTGAGCAAGGCTCTTAACCCTCAACTTCTCAGTTGAATAAATGAATGAGATGAACGTAAGGCAGTCTGGATAAGAGGAGTATTAGAGCAGACAGTATATAAAAGTTCTGGCAGAAACACAAAAAAGTGTTCAATTTCCTCAACCTGCTGGATTAAATACACTCTCAAATTGAGCTAAAAGGTGTTCACAATTGCGTTTCTGCTCTCCACACCTGAAGTGTATTCTGAGGAGATACATGACTTTCCTTTGGATGTACTGGAAATATTTTGTCACTCTGACTGTGGGGTTCATTTTTGTTGTCTATCCACAAATTCCACCAGCAGATAAATACACCCTGCCTTCATTTCACCGCCATGGAGAACTTCAGTTTCAATTTATATCAATCCATCTGTCAGGTTTAAATCTCACTAAAGTAGTCATCTCCTGAACCTGGCTTTTCTGAGACTGCTGGATTTTAGAATAATCTCTCCAAGATTGATTTGTTTGTTGTTTTTATAGATTCAATCAGTACAAGCTTTTGTGTTTATCCTACCAAACTGATGATCTCTTATGTCTCTTGCATTATTGTCTTGTATGGGAGTTTCTCGACTGCACCCTGGAGAACTGATGGGAGCTCTGAAAAGAAAAACAGGTATTAGGAAGCTTTTTACCTTTCTTTCCTTGGTACCAGTTGATACAGGGAAAGTAAGCACTGTGTAGCTAAAAGGCATGAGAGAACACGGTGCCTCAGACAGATGGGAACAGTCTGTGGAGAAAACATTCTCATGGTGGGCAGAACCACACCGCATCAAGTTTCTGGTTAATGCAGTTTGATGTCCTTCCCCAGCCAATTCAGCCTGTGGCTTAGTGAAGACACCAGATTGCCTTCTTTGCCATTGATATCTATTAAAATTATCATGAGCCCAAAACCTTCTTTTTAAATACTTCAAAAAAAGGTGTTGTGAGGAGTTCGAGTCTGGAGTTTCTTCATCTTTTATTCCTCTGTAACTGTTCTGCTTGATGTTGAACTGATGCTGAACTGTATGTTGGTGATCAGTGGATACACCAAGCGCCGATCAGAACACGTGTAAAACAGAGCGTGCGCTTGATCCTGATTGGTGACTCGCTGCATGTTTGAAGAGTTTTTATCCTCATAAATAAAAAATGTAGTTGAGTAAAAAGTAAAATATTTGATTTTGAAATGTAGTGAAGTGAAAGTAAAAGTCTCCCCAATTAGAAATACTTAAAGTACATAAATGTAAAAAATGTTTAAAAAGGTACAGTAAAGCATAACATTTACTTCATTACTCTCCAACACTACGCATGCAACCCACTGAACCCATCCTTAGGCCATACATTTCACTCCTAGACCTTCAGTGGGGTCCTACCTGAATAAATCCACGTCTTTAAACTCGACCCCAGCAAAACAGAACTGCTGGTCATCCCTGGTGATTCATCTCCAGGTCAAGATCTTAGAATAACTCTTCATAATTCTCTACTCTCCCCTTCAGCCACTGCTCGCAACCTTGGGGTGACCATGGACAATCAACTGTCCTTCTCCTTACATGCTGCTAATGTGGCTCGTTCTTGTTGGTTCCTTCTCTACAACATCAGAAGGATTAGATCATTTTTATCCACACAGGCTACTCAGGTGCTTGTTCAGTCTCTTTTTATTTTTAAACTGGATTACTGCAGCTCTCTGCTGGCAGGTCTTCCTCTGAACACTATTCATCCACTGTAAATGATCCAAAACAAAGCTGCATGACTTGTGTTCAATTTGCCCAAGTTCTCCCACACCACCCCACTGCTGCTTCTCCACTGGCTTCCAGTAGCTTTACGTATCAGATTCAAAACACTGATGCCTCATCACTCCTCGCACTGCTGTCTGAGATCCCACCTGAGGTACCACCTTCTCTCAGGATGAGAGGTCAATATACTTCAAGGCACACTACATGTATACTATATACTACATGTAAATGTACCATCCATACCATTCCATCATCATGATGTCAGGTCTACAGAAAGCATCAGTATTTTAGAGCAGTGCAGTAGAACAGAGCACTGCATCTCACACAGGATCTCATACAGTGAGAATGAATATAAACACTAAAGCAAGAAACCCAACGCACACAGTTCAACACATCTTCTTTCACCGGAGCCACAACTGACACAGGAATAAAGAGCATAGAATAGAATGGGAATAATTTAATACATAAAAAACGTTCTTTCGGCTTCTCCCATTAGGGGGCGCCACAGTGGACATCCGCATGTTTGATTTGGCACATGTTTTTACGCTGGATGCCCTTCCTAACGCAACCCTCCCCATTTATCCGGGCTTGGGACCGGCACTAAGACATGCTGGGGCTGGGGTCGGTTCCCTGACCGGGGATCAAACCCGGGCCGCATCGGTGAGAGCGCCGCATCCTAACCACTAGACCACCAGGGAACGGAATAATTTAATACATATTCATGGATATTGAAATGGAAGTCAGTGGTTCTGAATGTGTTAAGGTCAGCAGACAAGATCTTGCTGGTCCTTATGTTCCACCACCCCCTGGACCTGGAAGTGAAAAAAACACCATGTCTTGACAACACATTGGGCATTGAACATCCTCCAAAAAAAGACTTCCCCAAACACCTGGAATACGTGTAAAAACACCATTCGTTGGTAGATTGGATCAGATGACAGTTTTTTTCTTTTTGCTCATTCGTGTTTATAAGATGATTCCTGGATTAGTATCTTTGTAAACTTTTTATTTCATATCAAAGTAAAGTAAAGATCATTTTAAAGAAGCCTGTATGACATATAATACAGTTTCTTTCATGACAAAACAGTTGTTTTCACCTCACTTCTTTTTTTTTTCACAGTCTCAAGACTGCAAAATATGGCAACAGATTTTCCCATCATCACATCAACACTGAGCTCCGTGACCTGTCGAGCTCCTCACACTGTACTTGGTTAATTAAAGCCAGTTAGCCACACAGTTTGAGTCTCTAACAGCGGAAGTTAAAGAGCAAGACCGACGTTTTTTTCCTCTTTCTGCTCAGTTGAGTTTGTCTCCACAGTAAATGGACCACTGCATGTTTATTATAAAGTGTGTAGGTGGGGAATAAAGGTCAAGCTTAAGTATGTACCTTTCATACCTTTTGTACCTAACACCTTTTTTACACACGCTTTCTTTTGATTGAGCTGCGAATTTTACAATCCATTGAACAAGATAAGAAGAAGGTAAAAAAAAAAAAATGGTGAGAAAAACAAAATGCTTTTGCTCATATGTCACACATATAATAGCTCGTTTTCTGTTTCATTTCTCGCTCTGTTATTTGGCGTCTGATTTCAGCAACTGAAGAGGAAAATAACTCGTCATTTTGTGTCTGGGTTTTTTTAATTGTGATTTTTACACACTATAGCTGTAGTTATATACAGTGGTCCTCCGGAACTCACGGGGGTTACATTTTAAGGATGCACCACTGCAGCCAATTAGTGAATTCATCCAGACATGATGCCAGTAAGTTGGCTCCTTTTTGATGCAGACTCAACAGAAAATGTGACTTAATGGACATAAATGATGTTTTAAAGGTTTTTATGAAATTTTTTGTTGAAATGTTTCTAAACATTCGGTCTCGCTACGGATTCCCACCAAATTTTAAGATAATAATTAATAATAATAATAATAATAATTGATTACATTTATATAGCGCTTTTCTGCAGCACTCAAAGCGCTTTACATATGAAAGGGGGGATTCTCCTCAACCACCACCAATGTGCAGCATCCACCTGGATGATGCGACGGCAGCCATATTGCACCAGAACGCCCACCACACACCAGCATATTAGTGGAGAGGAGATAGAGTGATATAGCCAATTAATATGAGGGGATGATTAGTAGGCCAGCGGGCAAGTTTGGCCAGGATGCCGGGGCACACCCCTACTCGTTTTCGAAAGACATCCTGGGATTTTTTAATGACCACAGAGGGTCAGGACCTCGGTTTAAAGTCTCATCCGAAGGACGGTGCTTTTTTTTGTTTGTTTATTTTTTTTTTTTTTTTACAGTATAGTGTCCCCGTCACTATACTGGGGTGTTAGGACCCACACAGACCACAGGGTGAGCACCCCCTGCTGGTCTCACTAACACCTCTACCAGCAGCAACCTAGTTTTTCCCAGGTGGTCTCCCATCCAAGTACTGGCCAGGCTCAACCCTGCTTAGCTTCAGTGGGCAAGCTGTCTTGGGCTACAGGGTGATATGGTTGCTGTAGATAATCCGCAACTTGCTGTTAGTTAAGCAAATAAGAATGAGCAATTTTTCTGAGCCACGAGTTCCGAACCGTGAATTATCGGGGGGTTCCTAAATGCACAAAGTCGATTGTATAGTGTTAATCGTGTAGGGATGAGGATGTGTTTAGTTTGGTTCCTCCAAAGGTTTCTTTCTCATTAAATGATGCACTTTCACCACGTTAGGGATAAACTCATACATTGTAAATGTAAACCATGACGTTATATACCTATAAACCTTCATTTTTCCAACCAAACATTTTATGGGATGTCTGTGAATGCAGCAGCATTACAGTACATTTTTCCAGCATGACAATATCCTTGTGCACAAAGCCAGCTCCATGAAGATCTGCTTTACATGGGTTGGAGTGGAAGATCTTCAGCTAACACCTGACTGCACCCCAGGCCTCCTCAACCTCACCTACATCACCTGACCTCACCTACATCACCTGGCTCCACAAAAGTCTAGTGGAATATCTTCCCAGAAGAGTGGAGGCTATTATAACAGGAATCTTTTGTCCAGATAATGTATTTTTGGTCCTCTTTTGTTTTCTATCCGACTAATACTAGGCGAAATTTGTTTTCTACACCTTCATTACTTTAACTTTTTTTGTTCAAAAGGAATGAATTAATTATCAACATTCTACACACAATCAATGTAGCCAGTGCAGCTGAAGCCCAACTCCTCAGGTTATAAAGAAAAAATCATTAAATCGAATTCTTGGTGGGCTTCAAAAAATCATTATCTGATACGAACGAAAGTGAAAAATTGACATTTCACCTTCTGCCCTGAAGAATCGCATGCTATACCTTCAGCTAATGGACTTTATGATAAAGACAAATTGTAAATGAAAAATCCAGCATTGCCAAACATGTTGGTCTTTAATTAGAAAAATAAAAAATGCAGCCAAGTCGACATCGTCCAAATCAGCATCCTTCATTCTGATTCAATTAGTCATGGTGTTATATCTGTATAAACAGTTTCAGCATATTGCATTCACTCAGAGCTCCAGCAGCTCGTCTCATCTCGGAGACAAATCAGTGACAGGTTCAGTGCTAATGATCACGCTAGTGACAATGGTGACCTCATCATCAACCCACAGTTCCATCGTGGCCACAAAACTGACAACTCAACTCCTGCGTGTCTCCACATACCGGACTATTAGCTGAAAGTCAATGTTAATTTATCAGTCAGGAATTATTTAGCCAAAAAAAAGAAAAAATCTTTACTTCCCAGAGTTTTTTCAGTTCATGAAACTTTGACTTCACTACAAGTTAATATGCAACACACAGTATATCCAAAAATATTCACATCTGACTTTTCCAGCCATTGGTGGTTCTTCCACCAAACTTATACCACAAAGTATGTTTTTGGATGATCTCATCACTTGATCTACCTGCTCCACAAATTGCACAAAACCAACTCTGTGAAGATCTGTTTTTACATGGGTGGGAGTGGAACATCTCATGCTATAGACTTCCAAACCTATTAAACGATGAATGTAAATGCTGCCTGGTTTCCTCACCTCAAAAGGATGTGTGAGATTAGAGTGGATAGTTTTTCTTGGATGGGTTGTATTAGAATTATTTACAATCTGGCTTTAGTATGAGGATAGGTTTAGTCCCGTTCCTCTGAAGGTTCCCTGAGAAGTCTTGGAGAGTTTTCCATCACCACTATCACCACGTTAGGCATAAATTCATGAAGTTATATAAACTATAAAGTAAAATGAATTGGGAAACCTGAATTCTCCTGCCAGATGTGGTGATTCCGTAAACAACCCCAATTATATGGAACGTCTCTGGATGCAGGAGCACAAAATCTTTTTCCCTCCACTTCAACTAGGAGACCCAAACCTGTTCCAACATGACAATATTCCTGTGCACAACGCCTGCTCCATGAAGACCTGCTTTACATGGTAATGAGTGGAAGAAGTACTGTTATAAAACTCCAACCCTTTTAAAAAAAATTATTGTGAACACTGAATGACTGAACCCCAGGTCTCCTCACCTCACCTACATTACTACCTGACTTTACTAACACCCTTGGAGCTGAATGAGCACAATTCTCCACAAAGATCAAGTGGAACATATTCCCAGAAGAATGGAGCTTAGTATAAGAACTAATGGGGGCTACATGTGAAATGGAATGTTCAAGAAGGTATCTACAAACTTTCAGCCATATATTTTGTTGGATTTTACTCCACTACATTTCAGAAAAACAAGATGTTGTTCTCTACCATTAAGTAAAATCAGATTGTGGGTGGAGAAACTATAGATCTTTCTCCTTATAAAGGTCTGATGTGCAGGAGAATGAAACACTGAATTGCATCCATTATTCATAGAGTTCTCATAAATCATTACTTTTACTTTTGACACGTAAGTCTATTTTAAAGCAAAAAAAAACCATGTACTTTAACTTAAGTATAAATGTAAAAGGAGGATTTTTCACTGAGGGGTTTGTACTTCTTTATCCACTTCTACCCAAAAATTGCCAAGAAATGTGATGAGATCATCCCTAGGTGATTGTCCTTGAGCTGTCATTGAGGAAAGCAGTGTGTTGAAGAGTAAAAGAGAGTGGAAGAAGGAGTAATGGCTGATTACAGTTTATTCAGGATCCTGATAGGTTCAAAACCTGCAGGAAGAAACTGTTCTTCAGCCTGCTGGCTCGGGACTGAATGGTGTCTGTCTGATGGCAGTCTGGTAAACAGTGTGTGTGTGTGTGTGTGTGTGTGTGTGTGTGTGTGTGTGTGTGTGTGTGTGTGTGTGTGTGTGTGTGTTGATTGCTGTCGGGGACTCATGGGGATTGTGAGACATCATATAGGGAAGATGTCCGGTAAGGGTGGGAGTTTGTTGCTGATAATGAGAGGGAGAGGGAGGAGGATCCCAAACCTGACAGACTTGCACACTCAGTCAGGTTGCTCTCCATGGTACTGAAAGTTTTTGTGGAATACACTTTAAATCTTTGCAGGAACCAGAGTCAATGCTGGGCAGATTTCATCACTGTCTTAGAGTGAAGCAACAGATGTTTTTTATGAAAGTTAGAGAAGTAGAAAGTAAGATATTAGGCATTAAAATAAATAAAAATAAAAGCTTTGACTAAGGAAAATACTATGAAAAGTACACAAAAAATTAAAATTACAAATAATTAAAAAAATGTACACATGATTGAAAAAATACAGTAATGAAGTAAAATGATCCACTTTTGCGTCAGGACACTTTTTGCGTGTAGTGTTTCTAAGGCCACTATTGCTACTTAACTGCAAAGGACTAGGTTCTATCTGTGTGCAATACATTTATCATATATTAACATTACTGTCCTGTAACAAGCAGAACAAATCCAAATAACCCCCCAAAAACAAAGAAACAAATAAAGAATAACATGGAGCATGAACAGAAAGATATGCAGCAACTAAAGCACTAACAAAGGAAAAACATCTGTATATGTTATTCACATCTGTTTCCTGCTTGTTACAGGACATTAATATTCATATATGATTCATATATTGCACATATAGAACCTAGTCCTTTGCAGTGAAGTGGCAATAGTGGCCTTAAAAACACTGCAGCATTTCTATATATCTATAGGACTGTTCCAAGAGCTGGTCACCTGCCCAAACTGAGCAATCAGGAGAGAAACGCTTTAGTAAAAGACATAACCAAGAACCCGATGGTCACCCTGACTGAGCTCTGGAGATCCTGTGTGGACATGGGACAAAGTTCCAACAGTACAACTGTCACCGCAGCCCTCCACTGATCTGGGCTTTATGGCAGAGTGGATAGATGGAAGCCTCTTCTCAGTGTAAAAGCCATAGATGCCTCTGAAGGACGCTCAGACTGTGTGGAACAAGATTCTCTGGTCGATTTCAGCCAAGATTAAACTGTTTGGC
The DNA here is from genome assembly GCA_039877035.1 of Silurus lanzhouensis. Taxonomy (NCBI): domain Eukaryota; kingdom Metazoa; phylum Chordata; class Actinopteri; order Siluriformes; family Siluridae; genus Silurus; species Silurus lanzhouensis. The sequence continues at coordinate 222,246 of JBCEWE010000539.1, forward strand.
CTCAATTCTAAAAGTTATGTCTAAAGAAAACCAGGCTGCTCTTCACCTGCCCAAAACCATCCCAAAAGTGAAGCGTGGTGATGGCAGCATCATGGTTCGGGGGTGTTTTTTTGCAGCAGGGACTTGGCTGCTGGTCAGGGTTGAGGGAAAGATGAATAAAGCAAAGTACAAAGAGATCCTCAATTAAATCCTGTTCCACAGCACTCAAGACCTCAGTCTGGGCTGAAGGTTCACCTACATGACAACGACCCTAAACACACAGCCAAGACAACACAGGAGTGGATTAGGGATGGCTGTATAAAAGTCCTACAGAAGCCCAGCCAGAGCCGTGACCTGAATCCTATTAATCATCTTTAGAGAGACCTGACTTACCCATTAAACCTGACAAGGTGGAGAAGATTTGTCCTGAAGAATGCCAGAAAATCTCCTAATTCAGGTTTGCATCTTACCTGAACAGACTTGAGGCTGTAATTGTTGCTATAAAAGCTGCTTTAACTAAGTACTGAGTAAAGACTCTGAATACTTAGGTACATGTGATATTTCAGTTTATTTAATGTGTGTATATATATATATATATATAAATTCCCTTCACCTTTAGATGTATGGATTCATATTTCAGTGTACGAAGTGTAAAATCTGCCCTGACAGGCTTTTTTTTTTTTTTTTTTTTCTTTTTGCGCATGAGAAATGACAGGTTTTTAACATGTTATTTTATTAAAATTCCTGTGATTCAGGGGTTTTGGCTTTTGCAAGTTATTTTGAAAGAAATGAGATGCCTTGCCTTTTTTCTTCTTTTTTTTTAATCTGTAATGGAAAATGCTTCTAAAGTATTCTGGCCTTTCTTTATTTCCTTTAGATTGTGTGATATCTCTTAGCAATTCCTCTCTCTCTCTCTCTCTCTCTCTCTCTCTCTCTCTCTCTCTCTCTCTCTCTCTCTCTCTTTCTCTCTCTCTCTCTCAGTGTAAGTAGCTGTAAATCAGGGCTTCCTGTGTGAACCTCTGGTAGAATATAAAGTGTTACAGGATCAGTTGCTATCAATGGTTGCATACTGTACGTTTAACAGCAACAGATTCATGTCTGGACAGAGAGGAAAGATAGTCTGTCTCTGTCTGCCTGCCTGCCTGCCTGTCTGTCTGTCTGTCTGTCTGTCTGTCTGTCTGTCTGTCTGTCTATCCATCCATCCATCCATCCATCCATCCATCCATCTATATAATATAATATAATAGAATAGAATAGAATAGAATAGAATAGAATAGAATAGAATAGAATAGAAGAACAATAAAAATCAAACTATTATTTGGTGTGTGTGCTCCATCAGCATCACCATCACCATGTGCAAAACAGCATCAATACTTCTAGGTTGACTTACACACAGTTTTTGAAGGACCTTAGCAGGTAGGTCGTTCCAACATCTTGGAAAACTATCCACAGACCTTTAGACTGCTCAAATCCTCCTAACTCTTCATGTACAGTAAACCCAGCGAGATGTGATGATGTTGAGATCAGGGCTATATGGAGGACAAAAATATCTCTTCCAAGACTCCTACTTCTTCTCTACGTCAAAGATTTTGGCTGTATGTTTGGAGCCGTTGTCTTGCTGCAGAATAAACTCGGGGCTGATCAGATGCCTCCCTAATGGTACTGCATGATGGAAAAGTGTCTGCTTGTATTTCTCAGCATTAAGAACACCATTAATCCTGATCTAATCCTCAACTCCATTTGCAAAAATGCAGCACAAAAACTTGCAGAAAACCTCCACCGTCATGCTTCACTGTTAACTGCAAACAACTTGTTTTTTGATACAGCCACATTTTTGAGATTTTGACTCATCAGTCCAGAGCAACTGCACCAGTATATTTTCATGCATAGTTGCTCAACCTTGTTTTGATGTCAGAGTTTTGACTTTTTGTCTGCAGTTCCTTCAAGACGACCACTTCTGGCCAGACTTCTCCAGGCAGTAGACGGGTGTACTTGGGTACCACTGGTTTCCACCTGTTTTGCTGTAAATGTTGAATAGGAAGTGAGCATAATATGTCTTTTATCGGCTGCATTAAGTTTCCTTGGCTGACCACTGGGTCTACATTCACCCAGTCAGATATTGATGTAGGTGAGGTGAGGAGGTCTGGGGTGCAGTCAGCAATCACATTCATTCCAAAGGTGTTCAATAAGGTTGGAACTCTACAGCAGGAGATTTTCCAGTCAAACCAATGTAAATCAGACCTTTGTGGAGCTAGAACAGCTTTGAGCCTCCTTGTTTACATTTACATTTACGGCATTTGGCAGATGCCATTATCCAGAGCATTCGTAAACTGATCAGCTTAGTTAGGGGCCTTGCTCAGGGGCCCAGGAGTGGCAGATTGGTGTGGCTTGGACTTAAACTCACAGCCTTTTGATCCAAATGTAAGTGCTTAACCATTAAACTTAATAAAGTGTAAAAATTTAATGATTTCATATGCAAAGATCATATACAGTTACTAATGTTAAACTTTATAGCAGGTTTTATAAAGTACAAAATATTCAGACATTTTGTCAACAGCAAATAAACAAAATATAAATAAAATTCCTCTTGAAACCTTAACCTTGCTTTCTGAAGCACCCCTTTTCAATCTATCATCTTCTAACATCTTCGATCAGATCTGTCACGCTTTGCTCAAGAGTCGGGAACTAGAATAGGAATAGGACATTTATTAGCCTCGGGGAACAAACAGAAGCTAGAAAGCAGCATGTACCGGAAAACGTAGATATTCCGAAACACAAGTAGTCCAGAGATGATCCCCAGAATGAACCGTAGATCGGACGGTGAGTGAGTGTGAACGCGGGCCTTTTAAAGGCAGGGTGTAGATTGGAAACAGGTGAAGGTGATTAGTATGAATGCGAGGCGCTGCGAGTGTGCTGAGTGCCGAGGGAGGGAGGGGGGGATCTGCGGTCCCGACACTCTCTCTTCTATAAAAAATTATTTCACTATGATTTAAAACTTGGCTACAGAGATTTGCTTCCTTATAGATCATTTCCACCGAGCAGACTCCCTGCTCTCTGCATTTACTTGTAATTTCATCCTGGAGGTGTTTGATGAGCTGGAGCTCGGGGCTCTGTGCAGGCCATTTAATATTATAAATCATGTCTTTATGAAAATTGCCTTCCACAAACTGTTCTTTGAGAGCGCTTTCACACCTATTAGTCGGAACGACGAGACAGAGGGAAATGAACTGGTTCGGTTTGTACGCTATTTGGTGTCGGTTCATACCACACACACATTAATTAAACAGAAAAAAAAGATGAATTAGACTGAAATACATTCAAGTAAAACAGGTCAATAGATATTTCTTAAGTACATATAGAAATCACAACAAACACCAAAACACTGATCTGGCACTGATGAAATTAATACACGATGAGATAAAAAACATCTTGTGTGTCACAACCAGTGTTAATATTTGTATTTATTTATTGCAGAACACATGGTATTCCTGCAGATCCGCTGTTGGGTTCAGTATAGCAGCTCGTATCTGCAGAACATATTTATCACACTGAAACACATGGCATGTTTGATCCACTTCTTCTAAGACCTTCAGAAAGACAGAGAATGAGGATGTTCTCTGACCTAAATGTGTTTGCTGTTCTGACATGCCTGAAGAACTACACCAAGGGGAAGAACCAGAATCTTCTGTGCTGTAGTTGGATAATACTGAGATTAGAGATATAGATATAGATATGGGGTTATACTGTAATACATAACAGTAGGTTCCCTGGTGGTCTAGTGGTTAGGATGCGGCGCTCTCACCGCTGCGGCCTGGGGTCGATCCCCGGTCAGGGAACCAACCCCAGCCATTAGGTTTGCACAAGCCTTAGTGCCGGTCCCAAGCCCGGAAAAAGGGTGGGGAGGGTTGCATTAGGAAGGGCATCCAGCGTAAAAACATGTGCTAAATCACACATGAGGATAGTCCGCTGTAGCGCCCCCTAACGGGAGAAGCCGAAAGAAAGTTTAACTGTGATACATAACAGTGAAAAAGTGTAGAAGTGAAGAGAATCAGTACTAATAAGGGCACAGGACAGTGTTTATGACTACAGCAGCAGCTCCTGGATACAAACCAACATTATTAATAATATAAATGAATTATACTTGGACAGAAATGAACACAGATGTGAAAAAGATTGATTATTAGGTATCTTTATTACAGTGATGCTACAGGGTACTTTGACATACACAGCATTTAGTGAGAACCCAGTTAAGTTCTTCTCTTCCGCTTGTCATCTCAGAAACTTTTTCCTCGACTTTGTGACCTTCGGTTTGTTTCACAAGAGATAAAAACCTATTTCTGTCTTGTGACAATAGTCTTAAAGTGTCTCAGAAAGAAATGTAAAGCTTTAAATAATGTGACTTTATATATACTATATATATATATATATATATATATATATATATATATATATATATATATATATATAAAACTGAGCATTTTTTATTATGAAAGCTCCATTTTAGCACATGTTCCAGGGATTCATTCCCACGCAGCTGCACATTTGTGGCTGCTTTGTGACTGGAGAATGAAAAAGAGCTCATTACTCCAGACTGTGCAGAGTTCTTGTGGTTGTTTACTCATTGCTAATAACGTCTATTTGTTTGCATTTCTAGCGCTGGGAAGAGAAAAAGTAGAGAATGTTTACCTGCGCAATGATCATTAAGGCCCACGATGTAAAAAAACGTTTCTAGTCATTAAAACACAAAGTTTTATTTGACGTCTACAACATAATCTACACTAATGTACAGTAACTGATTCCCAACCTGCCCACATTGTGCAGGCTTACGATTGTATAAAACCTTCCCTTTACTTGAACTAGGAGACACAAACCTGTTCCAGGATGACATTGCTCCTGTAAAGAAAGCCAGCATCCCAGGGCTCCTCAAGCACACTCCAAAATCTAGTGGAACATCTTCTCAGGAGAGTGGAGTTTATTTTAACTGAAAATGGGGACTACATGTGGAATTGGAAGCTGAAAATAAAATACCAGTGGTCAGGTGTTTACTGGTGAGCTGTGCATTTTACCTCTAGGCCTTCAGTGGTGTCCTACCTGAATCCATCCACTTCTTAATACCATCATTATAAAGCCATATAAGGTCCATTAAAATTACATACACCAGTCAGGCAGTACATTATGAGCACCTGCCTAATATTATGTTGGTCCCCTTTTGCTTCTAAAACAGTCGTGATCTGTCCAACATCAACAGCATGAAGTTATTTAGCAGTTTGAGCTACAGGAGCTCGTCTGTTAGATCGGACCACACGGACCAGCCTTCGATCCCCACGTGCAACAATGAGCCTCGGCCGCTCACGACCCTGTCGCCGGTTCACGACTGTTCCTTCCTTGGAGCACTTTTGATAGATACTGAACACTGCAGACCAGGAACATCCCACAAGAGCTGCAGTTTTGGAGACGCTCTGACCCAGACGTCTAGACGTCACAATTTGTCAAACTCTCTCAAATCCTTACGCTCGCACATTTTTCCTGCTTCTAACATCAACTTTGAGGAAAAAATGTTCACCTGCTGCCTAATAAATAAATCACCCAAATAAATAACAGGTGCCATGATGAAGAGATCATCAGCGTTCTTCACTTCACCTGTTAGTGGTCATAATGCTATAATGTTATGTCTGATGGTTGTAGAGACGCTGCGTCACAGACAGAAATCTCATACATTGAGAATGAATTTTATCAATTCATCATGTCTTCTTTCACTGGAGCCACAACTTCACCTCCCGCATACATCATCTCTAACAGAAGCATCGATATTAATTTGATCAAATCACCCCCCCTGGTTTTCCTTGTGTTTTTGTGCAACTTCTACAGGAAAGAAACCGCAACAGTATAAATGGTTCATGAAAAAGCTTAACTTTGCTTACTTTTGTACGGTTTTGGCAACCTTTCCTCACAATGTCCAGCTTTTCTTGTCCTTGTAAGTGTATCTGCGAACAAGTCAAATTCTTCTCCTCTGTCAGTCATGAAAAAACAGCAATTAAATCCACACCAATATATTTGATCTTGTGCAGTTTGCTACAGATGCAGTTTGTGAGCTCTGACTGGTGAAGTTCTCTGACCATCCAAAAGATGTAAAAAAATATGCAGACGTTCTCATGGCCCCGGTGTCACCAACTTGAAATCTAAATAGCTTCATGTATTTCGCATATTTTGCTGTACCAGGTGCCCCCACTGATGATTTCTGAAGGTTTCATGAAGGCTGAAATCTGATTGGATAAAAAAAAAAGAGAAATGCTATGAAATGTAGAGAATGGACTATTAGGAATAATTTTTACATATTTATGGACAAAAATATAATGAAACCTTTAGTCTGTGATTCTGATGGCTGCCACTGGTATAAGGAAATAACTGGAAAATCTTCATGAATTGAAAATGAAAAAGAAGCTTTTAAGAAGTTTCCACTGCTACCCAGCCTTCTGTCCTTTCAATGGACTATGTTTATGAATTATACAGAACTCATACAGTACTTAAAATACTGATGCAAATTCAGAAATAGAAAAGAAATATGTAGCTTGTTCAGTAACCATGGTGAAGGAGAAGGTCATGCCTCTTGCTCAGCTTTCAAACTGCACCTTATGTGATGCTAATTATTTATGTTTTTCCACCAGAGCAGTGTGTAAAGTACAAATGAGGTCCAATCATTTCATTAAATCCTTTTCAGTGAGACTGCGATTCAATGCTCCGTGGTTCATCATATGAATTATTTCAATCAGTACAAAGTTTTTTTCACTTTCCTGGGATCAGAGTTTGAATCAGTAAATTCTCGTTATGACCCACAGTCGCGTCCGCCACTGTTCACCGGATTAGTCTTTAATTCACTTTATTCTTTTGGCCATGATTAAGATTCACTTCTGGCCTGATCTGTGAATCAACGTTTAAATCTGATATTCACATTTCTGTCATTTAGAACAGTGTTAAATGCATTACCCCCCAGACCTTCACTGGTGTTCTACCTGAATCAATCCACCTCTTCATACGATGCCATGTATAGAAATCATCAGTATTATAGAGAAGTGCAGTAGAACAAAATGCTGCATCACAGACAGGAACCTCACACAGTGAGAATGAATGTTACTGCTAAACCAAGAAACCCAATGAACACAATTCAAAACGTCTCCTTTCACTGGAGCCACAACTGAACCTCCCACATGCATCATCTCCAGCAGAAGCATCGATATTCACCTCATCACATCACCCCGGGTTTTCCTGCATTTTTTCCATTATGGTGTGTTACAGTTTTTCTGGGAATTTTAAATGAAGGCAAATTGTGTGTTTTTTTATGCAAATCTTACAAGAAAGAAAATGTAAAACGATAAACGGTTCATATAAAAATTTAACTGTTGTGAACTGTTTTATCGACTTTTCTCCACCAGTCCAGATCAAGATTTTTGAATAATAAGTGTATCTGCGGCCAAATCAATTTCTTCTCCTCTCTCAGTAGTTGTGGATTAAAAAAGCAGCTATTAAATCCACATGAATATATTGGAGCTTCTGCAGTTTGCTACGAATGCGGGGGTGGGGGTGGGGGCGGGGGCTTTGCAAAGTCTGAGGCTATGCCACTGGGATCTCCAGTATCCAATATAATCAAATGTTTAGTGCTCACTTCCCCTCCCCTTCTGGATACCATCAAAGCAGACCTAGAACACTGGATTCCTTGAACATCCTACCCAGGCTACTTTATTCTTTACAAATGATCCCTATCTAAGAAGGTTATCAAAGTGCTTGAAGGCTGGTTGAGGTCCTTTATTTGGAGTAAAAGGAAACCCTTTTTTAAAGATGGCAATCCCAGGCTGTAAGAGACTTTCTGCACAAACCCTATTACAATAAATACGATCAGAACATGGCGATCCATCTGTACATTAGAGCTCATCTCACCCCCACTCTAGATAATTCAGACTTTCTGACAGGATTCAGAGATGGTGGTTTTAAAGCATGGTATACACAGGGGTTATCTAAGCTAGGAGATCTATTTGATAGGCAGACTTTGCTGGAACGAAATGACCTAGTAAAATGTGCATTTTTTAGATATCTGCAACTTAGACATTTAATTGTTACTTATACAACATTAGTAACTTCATATGCAACCACTGATGTAGAAACAGCCTTATCTTCATCTCAAGTCAAGTGTATTTGTATTGCGCTTTTCACAACAGACATCGTCTCAAAGCAGCTTTACAGAAATTAACAGTAAAGGTGAACAATGTGTGTTTATCCCTGATGAGCACCGTGGCTACTGCGGCAAGGAAAAACTCCCCTAGATGTTATGAGGAAGAAACCTTGAGAGGAACCAGACTCAAAAGGGAAACTCATCCTCATTTGGGTGACATCAAGAGTTTGATCATAAATCTTTCAACAATACAGAACACTGGAGAGTGAGAACTAACATGAGCACTGGAGTGTAAGATCATGAGTGATGTTCTTTCTACAGTCTTTTACAGTCAGTTGTGGTTATAAAACCAGGAGCTACTGAGGAACTCATAAAAAGTTGCTCATGTTGCAAATGTAAATCTGAGAATGGTACCTTCTCCACTGTTTTTGGTCATGGGTCAAATTACAGAGTTATTGGTCTGGTATTGTATATGATCACCATGTTATCTTTGATGTGCCAATGAATTAGGTCCTATGTGCCTTCTTCTTGGCCTCGTATTTCCAATATCATGCATAGGAGGTTATTCAATTTACTGAGAAAAATGTCTTGGACACGCCTCCAAAGTTACACTTTTCTACGAATATCTTCTTCAAGATTTGGGATCTTTATTTAAAATTCAATCTTTGTTCTCCTCCTCTGTATTACAGGAGTTTCCTAACCCAGTGTAACAATACTATTTTTGTTTATTTGCTTATATACTTGCTTATTTATGTATTTATTCATATTCTTTATTTTCTTTTCTCCTATGTTCACGTATGAGCTATTGTTGTGTATTTTTTTTTGTTGTTCAAGAAAAAAAATGCCTCTCGCAGTCTGATTGGTTAAAACAACAGCTCCAAACAATGGTGGAAAAGCTTGGAGGTGCTGATCCTGCAGGCATTACTTCAGATACCTTTGACTCCGTCAACATGTGATGTGACGGCTGAAATCTAATGGATAGAAACTCCAACGTATACAGACATTCCTTGCAAAAGAAACGCTATGATATCAAGAGAATGGAGTATTGAGAATAACTGAATACATATTGATGGAAAATTCATTAAAACACAAGTCAGTGATTCTAATAGAGTTTAGACCAGAAGAGAAGACCTTGCTGGCCCTGATGGCCTTCCACTCTCAAAATGACAGAAGAGTGAATCTCAGTCATGCCTAAAATAATTCATAAAAAAACCCCACAGAAACAATAAAAAACCTTTTCATTTCTCTTTTATTCCTATTTTAATGACTTTTGCATATTTTGAACAATGACCACTGTTACCCGTGCCAATTTGCCCACACTTTTGCATTTTTTTTTCTATGCACTGTTAAATGCATCGGCATAAAATTAAACGATGTGATGCATCTATTTATAAAAGTGTGCATCGAATACAAGTGTGCATTTGTATCGCGATGCATCGTTTTTAACATATTTGCGTTGTTCAAAAACAATGTATTTATATATAATTATTAATAAATGCGTCATATGTAAATTGATTTCTCGTCGCTAAACTGTTTCTGGAGCCCGTTCTCTCAGCGCCGCTGCTGCTACGTGAATATGACGTATCACAACACTACAGAGGCCGAGGCGTGTCCCGAGAGTCACATAGAATACAGATTTACATGGCAGAGGCAGAGCTGTAACTTCCTGCAGACACAACAGGAAAAAAAACTTCTGGGTTTATTTCATGTTTTTTTTTTTTTTATTGCACTACAAAGGCGTGTGTGTGTGTGTGTGTGTGTGTGTGTGTGTGTGTGTGTGTGTGTGTGTGTGTGTGTGTGTGTGTGTGTGTGTATATACATTTTCACTGTCAAAAGTAAAACAGCATCAGGACCAAAGCTAAATGAAAATAAAGATACCGTAACCAGCCGATCTTTCGTTCAGTTATACGAAATGACAGAATCGATAAATAATGTTCAAAGATTTATATTTTTTCTTTATTTCCAAGAGCCGGTTTTAACCTCACACTCCGACTTACTGACTGCTATCAAATGTTTCCTGCTCGTGTTGTACACGCTCCGCTCTCCCCTGGAGCCATTTCTCCTTTTACATCATGAGCTCCTGTCAAAGATCCCTGCGATGTTCTGTGTGAAACCCACTGCGATGTTCTGAGAGCGTTTCCATTAGCAGATATATTTCCAGCATTTTGTTTAGGAGAGGAAATCAATCCACGCCTGAGGTAAATGTGCTCGTAGACCTTTCCCCATGCATTACTCAAACCATTAATCTTTACTTGCACTGGATGTGTAACTCGAACGCTGCAGATTTGTTTCGGAGGGAATGCGGCGATTCAGATTTTTTAAGAGGCTGAAATTGATGTGAAGAATGGATGAATTAATTAATGGAAGCAAATGACTTGTGGATTCACTCTGCTTCTCTTTTTTCGGTGGATTTTCATCGCTTTAATGTCTTCTGATCTCTCGTTAATACGCCGGGTGGAACGATGAGAGCCATAAGTGCGATGTTGAGCGCTTTTGAAGAAAAGGTCGCTCGGGTTTTAATGGGTAAATGATGTAATTAACTGCTGAGTCTTTTTTTACATCCTGTTTTCCCCGGATGCTGTTTGATGAGGCGTTTTCGCACACGTTGTTTACTGAAATTCAATTCAATTGAATAAATGCACTTTAGCAATTCAAGGTGTCCCAGTTCTGTTGCGTTATTACACCGAATGAATCAACAATGCAGAGGGGAATGAATTTGGATGGATTCACTTTTTCATCCCGAAGCTGCTACAGCAATCTGGCTGTGAGCACAAGATTTCATTTCTTAATGTATATATTATTAAATATTTATTCAATCGATATAAAAGGATAAATCCAAAATGATCTAATCGTAATTCTGTTCTGGCTAATTAGGTTCTTGAACGATTCCCTCAGGAGAAAAATGATATCTTTCTAAAAGCACGCTCTCATGTTGGGCTGAAGAATCCAGTCTATCCAGTATTATACACTGAATTTGGAGAGCTCTCCATGTTCTTCTTGCTTCTTTCCCCAACAGGTGGCGCTCAAGAAAGTACTTTATTTAGCTATGTTTTGTCACCTTCAAAATTCCCTTGCACTGTAATACAACATTCCTCTGAAAAGTGTCCTGGAAGTCTTCTTCTCAAGGCGTGTCAAACCTTCTCCGTTTCGCTCTGGATCTCTACAACGGTCTCAAACATGTGACCTTTGAGCTGCATCTTCATCTTCGGGAACAAGGCAGAAGAAGTTCGCAGGATCCAAATCTGGTGGAAGTGAGATCATGTGGATGTGGACGCCGAAGATCATCATGCACAAGTGGTTTTGAGATTTTCGGTGGATTGAGCTCGCTGAAGGTCTTCCTTGTCTCTCGTGGTTTTTCAGAGATGTTCTTCCTCTCTTGAAGCACATGTGCCGCTCGAAACACCTCGAACGACTGGTTGCAGTGTCGCCGTATGTCAAACGTACGTCCTGAAGATTTGCTCGGTTTCAAGCAGAATTTCACTTTTGCTCTTTGTTCTAACTTGCTGTCCAGGATGAAATCGCAGAAGTGGTAACACACGTGGAACAGCAACAGTTACACCAAACCTTTCGATAAAACCTCGTAATAATAAACAACATTAATGGAAAATGACAAGCAATTTTTTATTTTGCATTTCTCTCCTGTATCAAAATCGAACCGAACCATGACTTCAAAAATGTACGGATCTGGTGTACAGTTACACCTTTAACAGCCTCGTTCTGATGATGGTTCTGAAGATGAAGTCTAAAAACATTTACAGATTAATGTGAAGCAGCTACATGGTGAAGTTCATACCAAAGATTTTTTTAGCAGATTTTTTTGGATGGTAGATTTCAGATTCACACCACATCCAGCAGAAGGCATTTTCTCCACAATTATTAGTACAAAAACGTCTCTCCCTCCTCTATTTCTATTTTCTGAATGATATTCAGTGCTCCAGAAAGCTCTGCGGCTCAGTTTTAGCAGGAAGATTTATTTTATTTTCTCCAGGAGACGTTTTACAGCACAGATTTAATTCATCCAGTCTGCATGCGTTTGGGATTTTTTTAATGACTGTTTTGTATCGTGTGCATCTGATTTTAATAAAAATCTGTTGCGTTCACTTTCTTTTTAAGATAAAAAAACCAGGATTTCCATCTACATCATGACGATGAAGATGAAGGTTGACTTTTTCCTTCTTCTTTACTATTTTTAGTGCCAGACTGTAAAGGACGAGGACGAGGAAGGAGATGAGACCGAGGCAGCAAACCTGACGGAGGCAGGAACTTTACATAGTTAAAGGCTTTTATTTTTTTTTTTGGGTGGAAAATATAAATTTTTTTTCTCCTGCTCGGTCTGTGAGAACATTTTGTTCCTGATAACCTGACGGACATTACGCTCTTCCACACTGAGCAGGTTAATGTGACCAGCAGTGAGTCCTGCACTTATTATCCTCTGTTCTAGCACTGAATTCACTCCTTTTGGTTTGTGTTGTGTTTGAAGTGTATAAAAAGTCAGTTTTTAATAAAGAATAAAACACTCACACTCGTAATAAATGCCTCATAATGACTAAGTATGTTTTCCAGTTAGCTGATTTACAGTACTTTCAGCCGACACCATACACATAAACTTTCTTTCGGCTTCTCCCATTAGGGGGCGCCACAGCGGATCATCTGCATGTTTGATTTGGCACATGTTTTTACGCTGGATGCCCTTCCTAACGGGGACCGGCACTAAGGCTTGTGCAACCCTAATGGCCGGGGATCAAACCCGGGCCGCAGCGGTGAGAGCGCCGCATCCTAACCACTAGACCACCAGAGAACCTAGCCGACACCATACACCTAAAAGGTGCAAAACTCACCTGTCCAAACGCAAACGTTCCAGTAACGCAGCTAAACTAACAGCAGACTAACACTAAAACATCCTTCGTTTTATAGGCCGCCATTACTTTCGAATTAAATCTCTAAATAAAAGAGTCAGGAGATTCTTCCATCGTTTATTCCTCTCAGATCGAACAGCAAGCGCCAATCAAACAAGTTCAAAACAGCAGAATGCGCACTTCATGCTGATCGCTCACAACTTAATTAAAAAACAACGACTGATTTCGCAAAATGTAAATATTCAGATATTTGAATTGAAAATGTCGTGAAGTTACAGTAAAAGTCTCTCCAAATGGAAACACTTCATAGACCACCAGCAATCTCCAAAAATCTAGTGGAACTTCTTCCCAGAAGACTGGAGCTTTTTAGAACAGTGCATGGAGAATACCTGTGGAATTGGATGGTCAGAAAGCACATGTGTGCAATTAATCACTAAATGTAAATCAATTGTTCCACAATTCTCCTGAGGTTTCTGAAAAATGCTCCTGCAGATGATTTACAAATTAATTCCGTCGTTGCTGATGGTTGTTTGTTGTCGTTTTCTGCCGAATCTGTAACTACAGCGCTGAAAACGTTTCCACAGACACAACGTGCCGATCTCCTCCGAGACTTTTTCACTGAGCCGAGGGGCACGGACCGAAAAATATCCCCTTGTTCACTCAATAGCTGTCATCTGAAGAGGCAGGAAAAAAGAGCTGATTGTACTTGATGGCTTCCAGTGTCACAGAGAGAATAGAAACAAGATTTGAGTTAATGGAGCAGTTTAATGCATTCAGTGAGATGAAAAAAGGTCAGAAAATGAACTTCTGACAAACTGTGTATCTGTGACTCATTTCCTCTTCATGTACACGGCGTGGAGGAGCGAAGAGAGAAGCACACTGGGATATACCACATATATCATCTATCATCACTTCAACACACATACACAACCTCACACAACCTTACACAACCTCACACAGCCTCACACAACTTCACACAAACATACACACCCTCACACAGCCTCACACCACCTCAAACAGCCTGACACAACCTCACACAACCTTACACAACCTCACACAAATAACACAACTTTACACAAATAACACAACTTTACACACACTTACAAAACCTCACACAAATAACACAACCTCACACAAACTTACACAACCTCACACAAATAACACAACTTCACACAAACTTACACACACACAAATCTACACAACCTCACACAAAATTACACACACACAAATCTACACAACCTCACACAAACTTACACACACACAAATCTACACAACCTCACACAAAATTACACAACCGCACATGAACTTACACAACCTCACACAGCCTTACACAAACTTGCACAGCCTTACACAACCTTACACAAATCTACACAACCTCACACAAAATTGCACAAACTCACACATACTCACACAGCCCTACACAACCTCACATGAACTTACACAACCTCACACAGTCTTACACAACCTCACACAAAGGTACATAGCCTTACACATCTCTACACAACTTCACACAACCTCATACAACTTTACACAACCTTAAACACAACCTCACATAACCTCCATTAACAAACCCACACTTGACTGCATCCACACTTTCACAATCTGCTTCCCAACTTACTACAGGATGAAGTAAAACTGAACACATGACAATCATTTGGAGCGTTTTGAATTATTTTCTTTTCTCTCCAGCCACTGTGCAGACACCAAACTCACACTGTTTATTATGTGACATTGTGAACTTTTCCTCACAAGTTGGTTTATAAGACGTCTCGGTAGCACAAAAGGACATTCAGATTCAATCTGAGCATCATCACATCTCAGTCGGATGAGTGTATTTGCGTATTATTATTATAAGCTTAGATGCGGAAGCCGCTGGTGTTTGTCTAAAGGGACGGACATGTAGAGAGAAATCCATAAAATCCATACAAATAAGTTCATAAAATCTTTAAGAAGCTGGAGCTGGAGTGTGACATTAACCAGAAACGAACTTATCGGTTTAAACACACTGGCTGATGGGATGGAGAAAAAACGATTTGTTTTTAAATAACAACAAATCAGAAATGATGTTTGGGTTTTGGAAATCCATTCTGTTGCTTGTTTTCACGTCATCAGTCGCTCTGAAATCTTCTTTAATTGGTTTAATCTCGGTATAACGCTGGAGAACACGGTCTCCTCTAAACTCCATAACAAGTCTTTGTGTCATGCGTACAGTTGTCTGATCTTTGTACCCGATTTTATTATCGATTTGACACAAACCGGGATTGTTTGGTGCTTCAAAAGCTCATCATAAAGTTGCTGTCAAGCAGCAGATCTGTAAGCTCAAAACATCTCAACTGCCAAGCCATTGTGAGCGTACAGACCGGGTTGCCATGACAGCAACAAACTGGGTTTTCTTTCACGTGAACAGGATTAGAGGATTAGATCATGATTTTGTGAGTGGAGGTGATACAGGAAGTCTGTTGGTCCCCATTTTTTTTCCCAAAAGCAACATTTTGTGGAAGGAAAGCTTTCTGATTTCTGCTTGTAATGTAGGACAGTCTGGATCCTTCAGAACAACACCACAGTCTACTTTTGGAAAGACGTTATTTTTTGAAGTCATTTGAGTCATCTGTTTATATAAAGCCTTATATTTATACAACTAAGTAAAATTAGTTAAAGAAAAATGTTGTAGAATGCGTTTTTTTATTTAGCGTTTACTTGTTCCCAAGTTCTCGTGTGGTGGCTCTGACATTCAGAAATTATTATATCAAATAAAAATCAACTGAAAATAATATAACACGGGGAACATTCACCATTTAATTTATAATTGAATCCTCGCTCCTTGTCGTTGCAGATTTCCCTGGTTTTACTACGTTTTTTTTTTTTATTTTGCTCTGCAGTGGTAAAAACTGTGCCAAAGACCATTATGCTATTGACCAGTCAATCACAGGGTTGCCTGTCATTTACATTTAGGGCATTTAGCAGACATCATTGTCCAGAGCAATGTACAAAAGTGCTCTAAAGTCTCCATCACTGAATAAATCAACACTGATTCACTGGGGTTACAAACTTAGGATACCATCAGAAAAAACAGAAAAGATGTATATCTTGATATATCTCCTACCCTGGGAGAAGGAGGGACCAGTTGAGCAATGCTAGAAGATCTCGTTCAGCATGGTGCAGAGCGAGGAGTGATAATATGTTTGAGATAAGAGGGTTCTGGTCCATTTTGGGCTTCAGTGTTTTGCAGCTGCCAGAAGCCAGTGGAGGGAACAGCAGTGGGGTTCGGTGTGGAGAACTGGCAGATTCAACACGTCACACAGCTGCGTTTCGGATCATTTGCAGAATACAGATTGTGTGCAGAGGTTAACCTGCCAGTGAAGGGTTGCAGTGGTCCAGTCTCAAGATGACCTATGACTGAACAGGCACCTGAGATGCCTGTGTGGATAAAACGGAATTCTTCTGATGCTGTAGAGAAGAAACCGCCGAGCGAGTCGCGTTAGCAACATGTGGGGAAAAGGACGATTGTTCATGGTCACCCCAAGGTTGCAAGCGGTGGCTGAACGGGAGATCAGAGAGTTGTGTAGAGATATCGTAAGGTCCTGACCTGGAGATGAATCACCTGGGAAGACCAGCAGTTCAGTTTTGTCCTGGTTTCTAGTATAGATATATGTAGCCATTTCAAGCAACGTGTAAATGTGCAATTATCTTAAACAACTCAACCCTGCTATACTAATCACTTTTACACGTGTGTTCAAAGATCTTACACAGAATATTATATACTGCCACGTTGCGATGATCTTTGATTTTTCTCGTGATCTTGGATGTAGTTTGTTTATGTACACAGTCGTGTCTTTTGATGCATTTAATACAATTTTTTGGATAAAATCTTTCCTTCACTTGAACTAGTAGACCTAAACGTGCTCCAACATGATGCTCCTGTGCCCAAAGCTAGCTCCATGAAGATCTGCTGCTGTACGGCTCCAACCCTATTGAACATCTTTGTGTCTAAATGAATCTTCACAAAAAACAAAAAGTGGAACATCATCTTAGAAGAAATTCTAACAGCAAATGGAGACTAAATGTGGAATGTTTAAAAAGCACATGGTCAGATGCCCACAAACCTTTTTCCAAACTCTATCCTATGAAGACTTCGTATAGAGAGACGGAAAGTTTTTTATTATAATGAGCTTTACTAATTTATTACAAAAAATTAATGACATTTGTACTTTTTTAAATTTCTATTGTGATATTTGATACCATTTCAATAAAGAATGTATCTTCTATAGCATTTTTGATGCCTCGTGAAGTTCTACACGTTCTATAATCTCTTTCTTTGTCCTTTCCACTTCCTGTTTGTTGTTTTTCAAATCGGACTTTAGACCTCAAATTGGAAATGGAATCGCAAGTCACTGTCAGTCACAGCGAGGCATTATTTTTATAGAGATCTGACATGAAAAAAAACAAACAAAAGGAAACATCAGATATGGAAGTTTAAGACTTTGAGTCACGTCCAGATCTCATAAATATGAGAGACAGCTAGAAGCATTGCATCCTGTTCAGAAGATTTTCATCACTGAGTTGAGAGAGATAGAGAGATAGATGGATAAATAGAGCTCGGGATAATAAACCACTTGGAATATAATCATAAGTTTAAATTAAATGGAATTGAATTGAGTGGAAACCAGTGAAGTTGTTGAAGATCTAGAGAGATATGAGCAGCCATTTCTGGTGCGATTGAACAATCAGCCATGGAAAAATGCGCCATGTTGGAGTTTGTTGAGGGATTTGGATGTAAAAGTGAAAAATAAAGTAGTCAAAACGTAAACTTACAATTAGGCTTCTCTAGAGATGGGTCTTCTTCTTTTTCCCCCATTAGGGGTCGCGGTCATCCGTCTCCATACCCCCCTGTCCTCTACATCTGACTCCTTTACACCAACTTCTTGCATGTCTTCCCTCACCACATCCATAAACCTCTTTATTGGTCTTCCTCTTTTCCTCCTTCCTGGTGGCTCCATCCTCAGCATTCTCCTACTGATATACCCCATGTCCCTCCTCTGCACCTGTCCAAACCATCTCAATCTCACCTCCCTCACCTTGTCTCCAAAACGTCCTACATGTGCTGTCCCTCTAATAAACTCATTTCTAATCCTGTCCATCGTCGTCACTCCCAATGAACATCTCAACATCTTCAGCTCTGCTACCTCCAGCTCCACCTCCTGTCTTTTACTCAATGCCACTGTCTCTAATCCATACAACATCTCAGGTCTCACCACAGTCCTATAAACTTTCCCTTTCACTCTCACAGATACTCTTCTATCACAAATCACTCCTGCTATCACTCTTCTCCACCCACTCCACCCTGCCTGCACTCTTTTCTTTACTTCTCTAACACACTCTCCATTACTTTACACTGTTGACCCCAGGTACCTGAACTTCTCCACCTTCTCCACCTCTTCTCCCTGCAACCACACCCCCCCACTGCCCTCCCTCTCATTCACACACCTGTACTCTGTCTTACTCTTACTGACCTTCACCAAGTATTAATGTATTTTATTTGGACCCGTATATAATTGGGTAAATACTGGACCACGGATAAGCTTCAGGACAAACGATACCGTTATCAATACTTGTATTGTTTTATCTCCGTATTCCTCAGTGTTAATGGCAGTGTTAGAAGCTGCTGCTTGTCATTTTCCATCCCTGAATGATGTCATTACATGGCCAACGTTCGCTCGACGCATTAATTATAAAATTAGACTTTAGTTAGTACCTGTAGTCACAGTCTCAGACCCCCAGGAGCAGCCCATGCACCAGAGCAATGAGTGGGAAGATGACAGCAGTGTGTCATAGAGCTTTCACAAAATGCATATTGAAGGATGTATTGCTCTTCACTTTGGTGGAGTCGAGCTGGATCAGGTAGAGTAGGCAAAAGATAGTTAGCCTAATTGCTAGAGATGACAGAATTCACTATTACATTCTGTTATGCTCCAATGCACATGCTGTTCAAATATGTTGTGCTGTAATATGCCGAGGAAAAAGCTCTCTCTCTCTCTCTCTCTCGCTCTCTCTCGCGCTCTCTCTCTCTCTCTCTCTCTCACTCTTTCTTTTTTTTTAAGGGCCTTTTTGTGCTTTTTTTTCAGCAGTAATAAAATCACTTTTTTCACTATCTTTTCACATCATGTCTTTTCCCACCAAATTATAGAGTCCTATCAAGAAGTACCAGTCTCGATAATCTCTGTGTTTGGAACAAAAAGCAGATTAAATTGGCTCATGAAGATTATCGCTTTGCAGGCAGACCTGAAGCTGATTTACTATTGTTCAATTAAGAATCTTTTATGTAAGACAGATGATTGTAAACAGGTCTCTAATTATTTAAATTTACCAGGTTTTGTTCAGGACTGATGTGATGGAAATAAAGTTTGAGGTCGAATGTTTATGATCAAACTCTTGATGTCACCCAGATGAGGATGGGTTTCCCTTTTGAGTCTGGTTCCTCTCAAGGTTTCTTCCTCATAACATCTAAGGGAGTTTTTCCTTGCCACAGTCTCCACGGCTGCTCATCAGGGACAAATTCACACCATTCACCTTCACTGTTGATTTGTGTAAAGCTGCTTTGAGACAATGTCTGTTGTGAAAAGCGCAATAGAAATAAACTTGACTTGACTTGACTTGACTAGCTGTGGACAGAGAAGAGTTAATTATGTATGTTGTAATAATGGAACTTGAGAGGCTTTAACCATGATGACTTGGCAGTGCGTTCTATGATTTTTTTTTCTGATGAAGGTTTGTAGGTCGAGAGAGAGAGAGAGAGAGAGAGAGAGAGAGTGGTGGAGGAGTGACAGTTCCAGGGATTGCAGTAAGGCTGAGTAGATGTTGAAGAGGACAGTAGTTGATAGTTGTTAGTGATTTTGGAGCTGAAGAATCCCCAAAAGGAATATACACTTTCTAGACTCATTTGCAGAAGTGCAAGCAGCTTCTCCATGGGGATATCAGTCTTCAATAACACCACTGTAGGATTCACACAAATCAGCACACAGAGATCTTTATGATGAATGCTGATGCCCAGGGTGAAGCATCTCTTTTTTTTTTTCAATTACTTCATGTTAAAACTTTTAGAAAAGAGTGAGGTCAGTGTTGCAACTTTTGGCACCCAGTGTAACTAATGCAGACAATTTGATATCCACAAAACCTCAAGATTCACCTCAGAGCAGCAGGTGGTGAAGTAGGACTTAGACAGATGGAAGACAGAAGTGACAAATGCTACACTCAAATCAAACATGTAGCTCTTTAATTAAATTCATCCCCAACAGAGAAGATCCAGATTGATTTGCATTTACATTATTTCATCTTTTAAGTGGGTGAAATTTCAATCAAAGTGCAAAATGGAACATTCGAGGATTAAAGGGGTCTTTCTCAAAGACCCCTTTTCCTAACATTGAGAACTTCGTTTATTTTATATTTATTTCATAATTAAATAAAAGTCAGCCGTGAGGAGGTCAGTACTGATGGCTGGAAATTCAACTGATAAAATCAAATCCCTACCTTCAGCATGGGGTATCTATCTTGAGGTAGCTAGAATATGACCCCTTTGGCTCGTCTGGCACCTTTATCCTATAGGGAAGAATTTCGATCCCAATGAAAACCTTAAGAGTTTATATGGTTTTAAATAAATTGGAGTGGAAGATCTTAAGTGGCCTGGTGTGGAGCGATTACCTCTGAACACCTTTTGTGTATATAATGTATATACACTATGTTTTAATATAAACACAAGCCTGGATGCCACTTTATCACGTAGCCAGTAATTACTTAATTATATAGATTTGAAATCTCTGGAGCAGTTGGAGGGCAGAGTATGTTTGTAGGATGTAGTTCAAGGCTGTCCAAAGGTCACAAAAAACCCTGCTGTTATTTACTGATGATGCTGAGGTCCAGAAACTTGACCCCTGAGCTTTCAGTGTTCTTTACTGCAAAGAGGTTCAAAGGCCATCGAAACCATCAAAGCAATAGTGTGTGTATGTAAGCGTACTGATGAGCTGAATTCCGCAGGCATTTCATTCAACGCAAAGGTCACAGCAGAACGACACGATCGGGCAAAATGCCATTTTCTAGCGGTTCTTTGATTCTTGCCGTCAGAATGCCAGCCAGGTGGTTATGCACGTTGAAGTTGTGTGCTGTAGATCCTTTTTTTTTGTTGTCAGGTCCATAGCTTGTCACGCATCTGATCATTTCGGTTCTATTCATCAGGACTGTGTTCAATTTCAGACTCCAAATGTAAGCCAAGCGAACAAAAACACTCCTGCACTATTCATCAAGAACTGCGTTCAATTCCAAGGGCAATGGGGAGACTTTTTCTTGCAATAAAACTTGTTATAACAAAAGAGCACTGAAAGGCAATTGCACCGCTGCTATGTGCACTTCCCATGTCCACTAAACACACTTTAAAAGAGGCAGTAGGATGAATAGAAAGAGTACAAAAAGCAAAAAACAAATTGATCCAGACACACAGCGTGATAACTTGGGTTTCTAAATACGTTACACAACAGTGTATACCATTTTCTTAGACTTAATATAATCTTCTTCTTCCTATACGCAGTGGATCTTTCAATTCTTCCCAATGACTCAAATCTTTCAATTGACTTTTTGGAGCAATGGACAAGGTGTTTAAAACTAGGTGCAATTTTGGCCACAATTTGGTCGCTTGAGACAAATTTAGAAAATCCTAAAAAGCTTCCTATAATCCGATATATAAAATGATCACCTCGGGGAAAACGTGAAAATGACAGCTGGAAGAGAAATGTATCGAGTTTTGGAGGGAAAAGTAGTGTTTGTATGGCGTTTTTATTATCAATAAGTGCACCAGCGTCCCAACAAATCGTACCGCATATACATTGCTTCGTTTGTCTGCCATGTGAAATTATTTATCTATTTACAATTTTGTCATATTGCTATCGCCACCGTAAGATCGAAAAATCATAAGTCAAACCATCGTAACACGGGGACCATCTGTAATTCCAAATCTAGCAAACATTTTTAAGAGAGAGAGGCTTTTATTTGTCTCGTATACACTACAACACATTTCTTTATATACCCCAACTGGGGTTAGAGCATAGGGTCAGCCATGATACACCGCCTCTAAAGCAGATAAGAGAAAGGGCCTCGCTCAAGGGCCCAACAGTGGCAGCTTAGCAGCCCTGGAGCTTGTACCCATTAAGCAACCACTTCCCATTAACTACTTTGCTTTTTTATATCATTTATTGCTATAATGAGGTGGTAGTTAAATGGTTAAGACATTAGACCTTCGATCAGAGGGTCATCAGAGTGTTTTTATATGCAGACGGTTTACAGACGCACATGTATAAGTCCTTATTAATCCTAATTACAGTGTTTTTAAAACATTTAACACTATTAACATTTATAAATAATTACTATCAATAGTACTATTGAAACAAGTCTACATCTTTGAGTCGAGTGTCAGCTGCTCGACCATGACATTTATACACCACCATCCATTTGCACATGAAAGCATCTCCATGGAGAAAGTCATTCAAGCAGGTCGATTAATTAGTAAACATTAATGACCGAGCATGCTCTGCTTTTCTCTTGAATTCATAATCACTGGTATGGGACGAGGCTTCTCGCCTTCCTTTCAGCAATAGCTAAGATAATTACTTCCTATCATTCTGCAGGGCATTAACTAGATAAGTAAAGGTCAGAGGAAAACTTTGATGTTGGCTTGACAAAGCTGGTCTGTAAGCTTGAAGATGGTTTGGCGTTGAAAGTTGTAAGAAAAAAAAAGGGCTGATAGACAGATAGAAGATCGTCGATTACTGAAAAAAGAGAAATAAAATAAACAGCAATGTTGTCAGCAAAGCAGGGATGAAAGAGTGATGTCCACGGCAGAGCAGGATGGCAGAGCGATGTCCTCGGCGAAGCAGGGTTGAAAGAGTGAGGTCCTTCACAGAGCAAGGTGGTGAAGCAATGTCCTCAGAGGAGAAGAGATGAAAGGGTGATGTCCTCAGGCAATGAAAAGAACCATGTCTATGTGGCAGAGCAGGGTGGTGGAGCGATGTTCTTGGTGGAGCAGATGGAGAAATGTGATCAGCCAAGCAGGGATGAAAGTAAGATGTCCTCAGCAGAGCAGTGATAAAAGAACAATGTTCTCAGTAGAACAGGTGGAAAAGCAATGTGGAGCAGGGTGGTAGAAAGGCATCTTTAACAGTGTCCTAAGTAGCAGGAGGCTATAGACATCACTATGACACCCTACCTCTGGATGAAGTTCTCTTCAGTTAGAGACCGCTTTGTGCAGCTGGAGATGGTTCCACATTAACAACCTGAAGATCCATGAAGTTACTTAACAACTGAAAGCTTTGAGGATGGTTTTGAGGACTAGCCAGGGAGTTTTTCCTTCACCATAGGTTTCTCTTAGGGACAAACTTACAATTATAAGGAACAAACTTACATTATTTTATTACCACTTTATCTCTGTAAAGATGCTTTGAGACAATGTTCATTGTTAAAAATGCTCTACAAAAAAAAACAAGAATTGTAAGAGGCAGATTGCACAAAATGGATTTTATCTGTTTTATCTTTTATTCATAAATATCCTTTGCCTTTGGAGGCTACCCCAGGTTTGTATTGCACTGGAGACAGGGGGTAAAATCTGGCCTGGGCAAGGGTTTTATTTAGCCTCAAATAAATCTCAATCTGCAGTAGTTTGTCACCACATAACATCAGTAAAAAAAGATTGCAATGTTTTTGTAAACGGAGTATTGCATTTTATCTTCAGTGAACAAAGAATAGCTCAAGCAAACAAAGTGAACCATCTCATGCTGAGTTCTCAAGCGCTGTCTGCGTTCAGCGGGAAAGGCCTGGCTGAGACAGAAGTTACAGCCTTCACATCAAATCTTCTGTTCTTTGTGTTGGTTCAGAAGAACTTTATATCTAGTTTTCTCAGATTTGCTCATCCTGGACTCACATGCAAAAAAACTTGAAGATAGCTTGACATTGAAAGACATAAGGAAAAGAAAATATGACACATAATTTAAAGTAAAGTAAAGTGAAGTAGAAAGTCGGGGAAATGACGTGACATTGTTCAGCGGAGCAGGATGGGAAGAGAACCATCCTCAGTGAAAAAGCTTGGTGGAGCAATGCCATTCAGCAGGGCTGGGAGGCAGAGCAATGTCTTCAGTGGAACAAAGTGGTGGAACAGAGTGGCAGAGTGATGTCCTCAGTGAAGATGGAGCAAACTTTGCCCAGCTCTAAATAAGTTAAAAAGAGCCTTAAATCCATTCTCCAGGATCTGTTTGTTCTGGACGCACATGAAGCAAAAAGTTTCTGCTGCATCTTTAGTGAAACTTGAGTTCTACCAGGGATTAGAGTCAAGTGCAGATATAGTTTAATTAGTGCAATACAAAAGACCCCCACAGTACATGCACATGAAGAACTAGATTACCACAGGAACACAAAAACAAGACATGATCTTAGGAGTCCATGCGCATTAGATAATAAACATGACCATGATGAGTGCCGTAGTCCTGACACACTTCACTCTAATCTATATTAACCTCCTGACCGTTTCCGTTCCTGCAGAATCAACAAATAACCTAATATTTAAAGTAAATGCCATCATTTATTCTCGATGAAGAGAATTGAGCTGCTGTTTGAGGGTTTAAATGTCAGAACATGTTCAGAGTGTGATCTTCGAGATTCGATTGGGGCGACATTTGTAATGCAGTGATATTACACTTAAAAATCTGTACCTACAGTGAAGCTTAAAGAGATTTGAAACACAAGAGTGGTTTAACATCTTATTTAACGTCTAGCACTACAAATGTTGCTTTTTACCCAAAGCTTCTGCATGAATGTGCATTTCAGTTCCTTCTCCCCTCAACTCGGAATAATACATTCACCATTATTATCTGGAATAATTCACAAGTCATATGTTCTACTGGAAGTTCTCTCATCATTGGAGATTGAATAGACATTATTAGCATTGAAATGGGTGGATGCTAGTTAACTGCGTTTTGCGTGTTTGCTAATTATATGATGAAAAGAAATTCAACCCTGCAATTAGGAGCTAAATGCATCCAGTGCTCTCAATAAAAGGCTTGTAATCTTCACCACAGTAGATGTCTGTGTGGAAAACATAACATCATTCAGTCACAAACTGTTCAAACTTTTTCCACCCAGAGGCGATACAGGAGCATTCGCACCAAAAAAGCCAGCAGGTTCAGGGCCGGCTTTACCCCCCACAACCAACCTCTCTCTTTACTGAACTCTAACTACACCATTACACCACTGATGTTTTTATTACCTGCAATCATCTTGCAGTTCTGCAATTCCGAATATATATATATATATATATATATATATATATATATATATATATATATATATATATATATTATTTATATATTAGGGATGTGAATCTCCATAACTGATGTTTCAAAACAGGCCTATCTATCTATCTATCTATCTATCTATCTATCTATCTATCTATCTATCTATCTATCTATCTATCTATCTATCTATCTATCTATCTATCTATCTATCTATCTATCTATCCATCCATCCATCCATCCATCCATCAATCTATCTATCTACACATTTGGGTTTTTGATGTTGTTGTCGTTGTTGTTTTGAAAAACTTGTTTCAACAATTGAAGTCTTCACAAATCCAAAGTAACAAAAATGTATGAAAAATATCTCCTGCTGTATATTTTAACATTGACCTGGAAGTGCATGTGGCTCTTCTTCTGTTTGTAAATCTGTGACTAAATATTCATGGCTAATCATAGCACCTTGAAAAGTGTCCCGATTCGCCTTCCTTTACCCTTATAACACTCCTGGCATGTTTAAAAAGTGTGTAA
Organism: Silurus lanzhouensis; assembly: GCA_039877035.1. Lineage (NCBI taxonomy): Eukaryota > Metazoa > Chordata > Actinopteri > Siluriformes > Siluridae > Silurus > Silurus lanzhouensis. The sequence goes on from JBCEWE010000539.1 coordinate 248,096, forward strand.
TGATATGTATTAGCAGTGCACGAGGTGCTAACTTTCTAATCTTTAATATACGTATAAAACATGTTCGTCATGCAGGATTGATAATTAAATTTATCCTCTCATCTGAATCTGTAATGATGAGAAAGAAGCATCTATCGCTACAGTGCCTGAAGAACCAGACTTATCTTCACGTTCATGAGAAATGTCCAGATTTAGCAAACAAGTGTCCAGGGATGTTTCCAAAACTGTGGTTTGTATTTTCAGGCCAGATTATTCTGTATCTAAATATACAGTAATGTGTAAAGGGTTTAGGCAAAAAAAAAAACGCTGTAAAATGAGAACACTTCGCTTCAGTTCTTACCTTTGCACACTTTGTACACTTGAACATAGTCTGGAATTCTGTCATGAGGAGGATTAACCAATTATGTGGATTGGAACATGGTGATTAAGTGAAACAGAAACAGCTGTGAAGGAGCTTCATGCTGGATAAGGAACAGCAACTCTTTTACTGTTTGGAGCAACTCCACTATGCACTAAAACATTTGGGCAGAAAACTGGCAGCAGGTGCTCTTCAACTGATGAGACATTTGGCTGGAAAGCGGTGCAATAGGTGTCTACAGCCAACAGTGAAGCATGGTGGAGGTTTCCTGTATGTTCGGAGCTGTATTTCTAAATCTATGTGGAGATTTGCTCAGAATAAATGGTCCTCAATGCTGAGAAATACAGGCAGATACTTCTCATGCAGTACCATAAGGGAGGCATCAGATTTCTTTATTTTCTTCTGTTCATAATTTCCATTTTGTTGCAGTCAGCATGAAAAATTCATCCCAAAGGGTTCAATAGGCTTGGAGCTCTATAGCAGGAGATCTTCCACTCCAAACCATATAAAGCAGATCTCACATGGAGCTGGCGTTGTGCACATGGGCATCATCATGCTGGAACAGGTTCAAGTGAAGATAAAATGTCATGTACAATTGTGTGCATCCAGCTTTGTGCTAACGGTTTGGGGAAGAACCACAGTCAGTCGTTCCATTATATATATATATATATATGTTCCTTACGTGTTGACATTTTTACATTTACAAAGATTTTAATTATCAGTTCATTTTCCAGCAGTAATGAAAGTAACATTCAGTAAAAGAGTGATTTTCAAATGAAACTGGCAGAAGCAGAAGATTGTGTAGGTTTCAAACCAAAAAACCATAATAATTTTATTACGAACAATTCTTAGGCTGATGTGTTGTTTCTCAAACTTAATGTGGAAAAATCACTTCAGTTTTAGAAACTGGAGAAGGAATTTTGCATAATGAATCCGTTATTATTAAGCCAGTGTTACCATGGCGACAGAAATTTGTTTTCTGTTGAGACAAAATTATTCTTTTTTGTACAAATTGTTTCATGTCATTACATTTATTATAATAAATGGAGAGTATTGTATTTAAGCGTAATGGCAGTGCAGCTGGTGGTGAGGTCGTTCATTTTTCTTGTTGTTTGTCAGGTTTTCTCAGGGCGAATAGAGCAAATGTACAAAATGCACTCAAGATTAAAAAGTGAGCTATTAACAGAAGATGCTAATAATATAATTCCTCATGAATCCGCAATCATTCATTTCCTTAGAAACAAAAAAAGTTTTCAAGATACAATATTAGCTTAAATCTTTAATACTATATACACATACGATCCTCTGTATCAGAACAGCAGTACATCTGATACAATCTACAAACAAAAGTACTGGGACACTGGACATTTCCAGCCATATGTGGTTGTTCTCCAAACTTTTACTACCAAGTTAAAGGCACACATTGGTATAAGATGTCTTCGGATCTGCATGAAATATTCCCTTTACATGAACTATTAGACCCAAACCTGTTCCAGAATGACAATGCTCCTGTGCACAAAGCCGGCTCCATGAAGATCTGTTTTGAATGGAAGTTCTGGAGGGAAAGTTCTTGAGTGTCCTGCTATAGAGCTCTGGCCTCAACCCTACTGAACACCATTGGAGTTTATACCGAATGGTGAAAAAACAAAAACCAGTCCACACCTTGTTGCTGAGAGAGGGAAAATATAAATGAATGGCCAGACTGGTCTGAGCTGAGAGGAATTTGAAGGCCACAGTGGGAGCAGACTCACTAAACAGATGAAGGTTGGAAAACTGTTTATACGACTTATATGAAAACTGATATTATACATATATGTTTAGAAAACTTTATTGATCCTACAGGGAAATGATTTCTTTATACATTTTTCACAGTGATGTTAGGAAGCTGGGGATCAGAGCGCAGGGTCAGTCATGATACGAGGTGGCATCTGACCACGTTTGTTACCACCTCTACGATTTCATCACGGACAGCAAAAGAAAAGGAATAAAAAAGGAAAAAACCGGGCTAATCTGCCACAGAGATGTTTGACAGGACATATGTTTGACGTACGGCGATGCTGCAACGAGTCTTTCAAGGTGTTTCGAGAGGCATTCAAGATCAGAACATCAATAGAAGACAAAGAGAGATCAGGAAGACCTTCAACGAGCTCGACCCCCGAAATGTCAAAACTGTTCAGCAACTCGTGCATGATGATCGTCTGAGAACAATCCACACAATCTCACTTCTGCACCCACCCTACTCACTAGATTCGGCCCCCTGCGGACTTTACTCTCTTCCTAAAGATAAAGATCCAGTTCAAAGGTCGCCACTTTGACATTACTGCGGAGATTCAGCGTGAATCACAGAAGGTTCTTGACACACTTTGATAAGACGACTTCCAGGACGCAGTCCAGAAGTTTCAGGAACACTGGAAGCGCTGTATTGCTGTGCCAGGAGACTATTTTGAAGGTGGTGGTGTGAAAATTTAGATAAATAAAGTACGTCCTTGTAAACAAAGCTTGTCTCAAACTTTTTAATGCCCCCTGGAGTCAGTTAAGGGCCTTCTTCAAGTGCCCAAAAACTGGCAACTTAGAAATACTGGTGCTTGAACCCCCAAAATTAGCCTTAACCACTTAGCATCCACTTTGCTAATATTATATTATTAGTTAGTTATTAACACATTATTTCCAGTAACTGTCTCATTACTTTGACCTAAAAACACCCACGATTTTGATTTTGCATCATGGCCATAATGTTGTCATATAAAATAACTTTACATTCAAGTTCAGGTTGAAGGCTTTCATAACATCGATTATTGACATCACCGTCATCTGAAATTCATCTATGAGCTCAATGATGTTTGAAAAAAAGCCTGACAGTACTGTATATGCTTGTAAATATCTCCCGGGTGGAGACATTAAATTTCTCAAAACTCTCAGTACAGGACCAGATTTTTTTAAAGGAAGTCGTTGAGGAATTCTTTTGTTCAAAGAGTTGATAAGCAGTGGGATATTTTGGAGATAAAGCAGATCACAGACGCCGTTTCTGTGCCGGATCAAAGCGTCGTTATCAATGGGACGTCAAGCAAGTGAGCACAAAGACGAGCACAAAGAACCACAGCGAAAACACCATCGTCCATGCAAAACATGGCACACAAGCAAACATACAACATCATTCATGCCAATTATAGCTCTTTTACACACAGCATGCTGGAGCTTCACAACGCACAATGAATTCCTTTCTTTAAGCCTGAAAAACAAACTGAACACATGCTTGAGCTTTGTCGTGAAGAGAAAATACTATCCACTTTATTAAGAACATCTACACGTTCTATCCCTTCTCTAATCATTCCATCATGTGGCAGAAGCACAGTGCATACAATCATAAAGATTTATATGTATGAAAAAGTGTGCAGTGGTATTATAACTGATGATCAATTGAAGTCAGGGAGGTTCTTTTTCCTGATCTTTCCACTCGCTGTAAACATTAGCCGGATTCGAGCTGACATTATAAGGGCGTCTTGACTTTTGCGTTATTGAGCGTTCACTTCCCTGAGAAACCTTTCAGTTCACGAGTCTATACATTTCTTCTACTGTTGCCAAGAGGAACTGACAAGCACTGGTTGAAGATCAATTAAAGAGTTGCTTGACTGATATTTTTTCTTCCCTTTAACTATTCAAACAAAATGTTCTTCCTAAGAAATCTTTAAAAATATTAGACATATTAAGAACTTCTTTACTCAATAAAACTAAACAATTCAAATCAATATGTCACAGTGTTTAACATTTTAGTTTTCTAAGTTATGTTTTAGGATTCAGTCTTATAACCAGAATACACCAATCTGGCAAAACATTATGACCCCTGCCTAATATTCTGTTGGTCCCCTTTTGCTGCTAAAACAGTCGTGACCCCTCGAGCATCAACAGCATGAACTTCTTCAGCAGTTTGAGCTACAGGAGCTCGTCTGTTGGATCGGACCACACGGACCAGCCTTCACTCCTCACGTGCATCAATGATCCTCGTCCCCCACGACCCTGTCGCCGGTTCACCACTGTTCCTTCCTTGGAGCACTTATGATAGATACTGACCATTTCAGACCAGGAACATCTCACAAGAGCTGCAATTTTAGAGACTCTCTGACCCAGTCATCTAGACGTCACAATTTGTCCAACTCGCTCAAATCCTGACGCTCAACCATTTTTCCTGCTTCTAACATCAACTTTGAGGAAAAATTGTTGTCCTCAAAAATGTTCAAGACTAGTTTTGTAACACGCCAACAGATGACAGCACGAGGCTGCACGCACAGCCACAGGGAGCACCAACCTTCATAAGTCAGCGTGCCAAAAGGCATCATCCTGTGAACATCAGGAGCTGTATAACTGTCTGCAATTTCATCAATAAACAACAAGTTACAACAAAGAGCAAACGTGAAATTTTGCGATAAACTGGGCAAATCTGCATGATCTCACCTGATTTGACTCCTGTAGACTTCGTCCTTTTCCCAAAGATGAAGATCCATTGTGGAGTTTCGGTGCGAATCACAGAAGATGCTTGACACACTTCGTAAAGAAGACTTCCAGGACACATTCCTGAAGTGGCAGGAATGCTGGGAATTGCTGTGCCAGGGGACTATTTTAAAGGTGATATTGTGCAAAGTATTTTCTTGTAAATGGAGTTTGGCTCAAACTTTTTGATACCATTAACATTTGTCAACATAAACAGTTTACATTTTTTAAAACAATTTTGAATAAAATGCCTGCTTAGTTCAAAGAAAAGAAAAGACAAGAAAATATACAAAAATAAAACAGAATAAATCATAAGTTCTCCAATAAATAATATTAATTCTCAAATAAATTAAATATTAAATATTGAAAAATGTAATGTATAAATAATTATCGATTACAGCACAGCATTAACAATCCCAGCTTGTAGATCCGCTCAGTTTTCTTTTTTCAACTTTTCCGAATATTGTCTAATGTACAACTTTACAATTCCAGCTGACAGCCCTGTACAGTTTCAATCAACTTTCACGCTGCCAGAAAAATGAACTCGTCTACATTGTCTGCAGTAACGGCAGATCTGCTGTGGAAAATGTCCTCTCACTATGGACAGAGGTAGCAGATACAGCACTTTGCTAACTTGGCAATAACGTGTGGACTCATTGGTGACAAAGAAATGAAAAGTTTTTGACCCTTGACCCTTTCTTGTAGCAGTGATAATCACATTTGCATGGTGTCATTTTAAAGTTATCATGTTTGGGTTTGTTTTTGGCAACACGTCAATCACTGTTGAACAATGTCTGCTTTCATCTTTTTCACCTGTCTTTGGCCATGTCCACACTGATAGGTTTTTGTTCCATCACAGTGTGGACTGAACAGAAGCTTTTGAAAACAATGATGCATTTTAGTCGTAGCCACATCATGTCAAAGAGCCGGAAAGTAAATATACAGCATGTGGAAATTACGTGGGTTTCTGGCGTTTTGTACGCTGTGCTTTTGGGAAACAGTTGAAATCGGAAGCTCTTTTAGACTAAAACGCCATTTTCAGATGTATCTGGATTAGCGTTGACGTAGCCTTTGTCCGTAGTTGTAATTCATTCGGAAAACCAAAGTGTTTCCAATCAGGAGATCTTAAATATAGAATGATGATGTTCTCCAGCACGAGGCTAGGCTAAGCATGCTGTGCTGTATGTGTAGTGCGTAAAAGTGTGATGTGGAGACTAAATAATAGACTGTTTGTGAGGGATCCGAGATTGTAACTATGTTCTGCGTGTAAAACAAGGATTGCATTTGGTACACGTGCACTGTACGGTGCGTCCTGTACTGAAACGGTTCGGTACGAATATGTGTACCGTTACACCCGTAGTAAATGTAGCATGGTCGTTGCCTCCAGATGGGCTAATTTAAGCATTTTAGAAACTGCTGACTTTCTGGGACAATCTCCAGAGCCTCTAGAGAACTCAGCTCAGGGGAGAATAAGCTGACGTTCTATAGTCATTTTGGTAATCACCGTGGTGAGCAGCATCTGAGCACAAAACACAACAAACCCCGAGGTAGGTAAGTTACAACAGCAAAAAAACACTTCAGCTTTGACTCCTGTCAACCAAGAACAGGAATCTGAGACTCTCATAAACATCTCAATGTGGCTCATTGTGTCATGATCAAAGTCCCAGATATCAGAACTTTCCCCATTCTGATGTTTGATCTGATGTGAGCTCCTGATCTGCATCTGCATGTATTCTTGTTGTGTAGCTGCTGCGCATGATTTGCTAATTACATAACTGCATGAATGTGTGTGTGTGTGTGTGTGTGTGTGTGTGTGTGTGTGTGTGTGTGTGTGTGTGTGTGTGTGTGTTTTAATATAGATGAATGCATGTCAGTGCTCATGGTACCTGCTGAGAATGTTAAAACCAGATCTGAAAAGCGGTGAAGAACCAGCTCAGGGATACAGCGCACGAGGTCAGATGCATTGTGGGATGCATTTTCTTTTCCTGTTATGAATAAACAGCTCGCTTTTTTTTTTTTTATTCCCGCTGGATGAAGAACGTGGGCTTAAAAAAAAAAAAAAAACATGACCTTCATCCTGAAGGCACAGTAGACCTGAAGAACATTTGAGTTGTTTGGATATTTTGATTATTATTATTATTATTATTATTATTATTATTATTAATATTTTCTTCCATCTGTTTGCTTGATCAAAGTTGGAAGAGGATTCACGCTGAGTTCTCACTGGGCCATGTGGTGCGTCGGTGCGACAGAATGTTGATGTTTGTTGAAGAAAGCTGGAGTGGTGTAATCAGGGATCAAGTGTGTTGATCAGCGTTGTATAATTACACGCTTGCAGGCTGAAAGGTGGAATCGGAGATTAGATCGGTGCTGTTGCGCCGCGATATTGGATACGCTGGAGACAAACAAAAAAAGCAACATGCTAAGATCCATGTTTTTTTGCAGGATTGTTCCCTACAGCATCCATTACATTTTATTAATTAGAAAAACCACCTTGTCATTTTTGTCCATTTATACCCACATAACCACACTGATGATAGAAGCAGGAAAAATGGGTACAAGAATTTAAGTGAGTTTGACAAATTGTGACGTCTAGACTTCTGGGTCAGAGCGTCTCAAAAACTGCAGCTCTTGTGGGATGTTCCTGGTCTGCAGTGGTCAGTATCTATCAAAAGTGCTCCAAGGAAGGAACAGTGGTGAACCGGCAACAGGGTTGTGGGTGGCCGAGGCTCATTGATGCACGTGGAGAGCGAAGGCTGATTAACAAGTGGAAGCTCAGTGGTTGAGGCTCTGGGTTAATGATCAGAAGTGCGGGGGTCCAAGACCCAGTATCACCAGTCTGCCAGCCTTGGAAACTACTGAAGATTTCAAAACATTTCGAGCATTTCCTCTGTCACTGTAGACTTCTTTCATTAATTTTAGGAGGCATTTCCATTCACTTGAACTAGGAGACCCAAACCCTGTTCCAGCATGACAATGCACAAAGCCAGCTCCATGAAGATCTGCTTTACATGGGTTGGAGTTGAAGAGTATAGAGTGCATATGAATGAATGTGAACTCTGCACCCTCAGACCTCCTCCTCACCTCACCTACATCAGAAACTAACTTTAACACCCTTGTGGCTCAATGAGTCTTCACAAATTTCCACAACATCTAGTGGAACATCTTCCCAGAAGAGTATGAGTTTGAGTTTGAGTTCCAGTGAACCAGCTGTTACTATGACAACAGTTTATTCGATGATTATTATATTGAAACAACTTCTGCAAAATGGATCACTAATTTTTGACCAATCAGAATAGAAAATAAAAGGTGGCCATGGTATGCAGTGCAGGTTTACAGATGAGCTCATTAATATAGTATTTGTTGCTATAGTAAGAAATGATGGACAGTATAAGGCACATTGCTGGCCTGCACATTTATCCCTCAGTTGTCCTCAAATCTCAAACTTTTTCAAATCAAGTCAAGAATGATGCAGTACACAATGAAATGAGGAATATTGTGCTACATAAAACCACATGGAGCTACATCACACAACATAAAGCTACATACAAAACACAGAGTTAAGTGTCCTCACCACATTAAATGCATCGTGTGCAACAGAGTGCAAACAGTGCAGACAAAAACCAGTGCAAACAGACAACACAAAACAGTTTAGAACAAATACACAAAACACAAAATAACACTGGCAGTGAACCTGCTGTATAATGTGCTAAAGTCAGAACTATAAACAAGAGTGTATTTGTGAATGTAAACACAAAAGGTTATACTGAAATAATAATATCAAATGGGTGGTTAAAGACATGGATGTGTGCGTATTGATTGTGTGTTTGAGTTTCGAGTAAATAAAAGCTTTTTTTGCTGGCATGTATAAGGTTATACTTTTTCTACGATGCATCAATGAAGAATCGCAGGTTTATGCACCGAATGGCTGCCGCTGTACAAAACGTAAAAAAAAAGTCTCATTTCCAGTTTCCTGCTGATTCTTTTATTCGAAACATCAGAAGCTCTGCTTTAAATGCTTTTCATATTAGGTCAAAGATTCTGAATAATTGACATTGACATGCACATTCGAGGATTTCCTGAATAAATTTTTATAAAAAGATGCACACTGAATTCACATCCTGCAGCGAAACGTCGGAAGAAAACAAAAAAAAAATGTATTTGCTAATTTAGCAAGAAAATCTTCACAGGTCTTTAAAATGATATTTATAAAAGCGACAAACATCCCAAGAACGGAGCAGCTGCAGCCTTTTTCCCGTAGAAAAAAAATATATAATATGCTTTTCTATGAATAAACAAACAATATCAAGTTTTGGTGAAAGGATTTGATTGTAGAAGAAATGAAATCAGGTGTAAATAAAGCGGCGTAACGTGAAGTCACGACGGACAGGAACAGGACTGATTACATGTGGCACGCATGTGGAGAACGTTTAATCTCGCGAGCGAATAGTATGAGCTCTGCTACAATAAACAAATCAATGTGATTACCAAACCACTTCTCCAGATTCTCATTCCCAACGTTCCTGTCTCAGATACATGCGAAAAACATCCTGACGCCACACGGAATACAAATGTGAACATCATTAAGAGTCATTTAGAAATTCAGCTTGATTGGTTCTTCATACATCATAACCTCCCCCCCCCCCCCCCCCCCCCCCGGGGGGCGCATCAGATTGACTGATGAGACAGAGCTGTCTGAGGTAATTGTGTTCTTCAACCTTGACTGCGAAGGTCCAATACTGAGAAACCAAATCACTCAGAACCACAATTAGCATGTTAAGGAGTCCAGGAGACACCACTAAAACAAAATGATCCACCGAGTAATGTAGCCAACTCATAACTGCTCTCCTGGTTCCCCTGTGCTCTTTGGTTTCCTTCTTCTCACTTTTTATTGCAATTTTTCTTCACATTATACTTTGAAGTAATGGGCTTTGTAGTTATAGTTTTTGATATTAACTGAGGTTCATTCCATTCTGAAGAAATCGCTAGTGGCCCAGTAAAACCACTGGTGGATTCTTCATCCCTCAAACATCAATAACTTCCAACTGGTGTAATTTGGTCTCTCCAAAATCCTAACCAGCCTGGCAACAGGCATATTCCACACAGAGTGCCATTTTGGTGATCACTGAAGATTTTTATTCATCAATGCCACCATATGTTCCAACATTAAGAGGAATCGAAATACAGTTTCTCTTCTCTAATGAAGTGTTTACATTGTCAATGCAATATACTGTATAAAGTTTGTATTAAAATATTAAAATATCAGCATTCAGTGCAATAGGATAAATATACAAAGGGTATCTAAACAAAGTGAATATATCCTGTAAACCTCTCAATAAATATACATCTGAGTAAATATATACAGTGAAGTTGTTAATAACTATACATCCAAAAATATGTAAACATTATGAAGTTCTGAGTATAAGGTCATTATACCACTGACTAGAAATCCGTCTGGGTGTGCTGTCTGTTTCTTGGTTAGAGCCTGGAAAAAGTTCCTCAGTTTGATCGCTGTTGTAATCACTGAGGAAAATGTGAACAACACTGTAAAATCACTGTAAATTCCCTCGGTGGTTAGATGCTGTAGGTGTAGGCACGTGATAATTAACTCTACAAGCGGAGAACACTGTCTCATCAGATCTCTCATCAGTTCTCATCCTCTTCTATCTTTTTAATCTTTTGATGCTAGACTCTATTTCCTGTCCTTTCCTGACATGGCAAAGGTTTGCTTCCTAATTGGAGGGAGGATCTCTCCAGGATCTTCTCTTCTCGATTTATACTCTACCTGCTCTGTTGTTTTTTTAATACCACTTCTATGATGGTAACTGCTCCTGTCTCAGACACGTGATTTCTGCACGAGGGTAACCATGGACACTCAGGATAACCGTGGACTTTGAGCTTAACTGTGGACTTTAAGGGTCACTGTGGACTCTCAGGGTAAGCGTTGGATTGTCAGGGTAACCGTGGATTCTCAGGATAGCCATAGACTCTCATGGTAACCGTGGACTCTCAGGGTAACCATGGACTCTCAGTTTAACTGTGGACTTTAAGGGTAACTGTGGAACCTCAGGCCGCTGTGAACTCTCAGGGTAACCACTAATAACCTTAAGGTAACTATGAACAATGTACTATTCATTTACTCTCACTGCAACACTCTTGTCCTGCTTGTTACTTTTTAAATATCAGAAGTTACATTTAATTGAAGGAAACTGTGGAAAATTACTGCCGCTTGCTCCTGACACATCTGCTTCTACCCATCACACAAACTTATCAATTAATAAAAAAATTCAGTGGTTTTTTTTTTACTTTTCCAAATTTTATTTCTTTCACTACCTTCCTGTAGCTGCCTTCATGCTTGCCTTCAAACAGATCAGCACCCACGTACCTCAAAGCAACCATCACACCATGCATATCACCACGCTCCCACTGAGCCTCCAGATGGGCTGGAATCTGTAACTGTACTCTGTGGCACACTATCCGAGTGTAATTCTGTTGTCAACCCTTTTGCTGGAGAAAGAAATGCACTTCAAATAATTTCATTTCTTATTAGGTTTGAAGTCATGGCTCGGTTGTACATGCACTCACATACCCAGTAGGCAGCAATCATAATGCACTATGAGCACTTTGTAAATGCAGCATTGCACTGAGCCTTGATAGCCAAAAGACTACACAATGATTTCTCATTCATAATTACAGTCATCTACAAAAAGGCCAATTTAACCAAAAAAACCTCAATTCAGGACGTCTGTGTAAAATAACATCTTTTTTTTTTTTAGTTCCCCTCCAAAAACACTTAGCCAAAAAGTTTATCATGGTTTCCTACCAATCTAGAAGTTTCTTAATGTACATTTTTTATTCAATTTTGGATCAGTGGGGTCTCTGCATTCTACATCGTCATCGACAGCTAAAGTCCAATTCTTTTTCACCATAAAATTATTGACAGAATTTTTGATTAAATAGACAGACTCAATCAAGGGTCCCCAAACATTTTTCAGTGAGGGCCACCTAATTTTTTCTTTCTTTACCTCTTTAATGTAATTCTTCAGTCAGTCTGTGGGCCAGAGGGTCTACCAGTAATATTGTGGAGATTTTAATTAGGATTTTAAATGTATGTGTTTTGCCTTTTTGGTATGTGTTTTAATTTTGTTCTGCACCATACAGACACATAAGCATGACTTTTTTTAGATATATTACCTATTAAAATCAAAATAACTAGAAGTCAAGCAATAATAGATTTTACCAATACCGATAGCTAGGTTGGATCGTACGCTATGTAAAATAGTACTAAACTTTATTACAAAACAAAAAAAAATTACTGTACCATGAAAAATGTGCTTAAGGAGAAATATGAATATATGTATTAATAAATATAATAATATACGTTAGTAATAAATTATAAATAACAAATCTAATATAGTGCTCTTCGTGCAGCGCGCAGTCTCACGTGTATAAACACACAGCATGTAGTGTCGGTAATTCGCCTGTAGAGGCCGCTAATTGGAAGGCTGTTATAGTTAGTGGACATTGTAAGGAAAAGCTCTGCCTCCTTCTGGAGCGTTCACTATTGAATCATTTGACCAAAGTAGGTGGATCATAGGTTCAAAAAGTTAGCTAAAGAATGATACGTCACAAAAATCCCATCCAGTAGTAACAACAGCAAGTAGTATTTTTTATTGCATGAGCTTGAAATGAAAGTTTAGAATCAATAATCACACCAAGATCTTTTCCTACCGTTTAATAATAATTCCAGTATTACAGAATGATGGATGCAGTAAACACTCAGCAGTTTCTATAGTTTACTTTATACACTGTACCTTCCCTGGGAACCAATTAGAGAAAAAGGGAATAACACTAAAATCATTATATCACTGTGTGTCCCTGGCTGTGGAACATTTCTCACAAACATCAGTGTTGACAGTATCCTAGGGGTTTAGTAATGCTTTCCAAAAGTCTTTAAAGGAAGTATATACATTTAGAACAGACTACACTACTGACCGTAAAGAACCCAGCAATTCACAAAGAGATGGTCATAAAAGGGGTGTGGTTAATCAGATGTTTCCTCCTTCAGAAGATAAAACCCTGCAATTTACTGACACTATTGCTACTGACATTTTGCAATACAATTATGGGTCGTTGGTAGGATGTGCCCTCGTCTTCAGTGAACATTAAGCACTTTAATATACTGCTGTCACGAGGGCTTTGCTCAACTGATTGACCTTGACATGGTCTTTAACTCCACTGCCTCTTACAGTAAGTGGCTTTTCTGCACCAATAAAAAAAAACTTTTTGTCAAAGGTGACAGTATAATCACCAGAGAGGAGATGACTGAAAAGGGTTTTAGACAACAGACTGTGGAGCAACTGGAAGAGAAAATTGATGTGCCTTTTATAGTTGACTTTGGTATAATATGGTAATTGTTAACCAATTAGTTTCGAATTGAACCTTTGCACTGGGGTTAGAGAAAAAGATTGACTTTAATATCATTATTTTCCTTTTACTCTACTCGCAAAGCTCACGATAGAAGTACAATTACCAACACCTACAGTAAATCCGTCCCCAGTCATATAAGAGTAAAGACATGCCCATTCCCCAAGAAAAACATAACAAATCCCCAATCAGTAAATACGGCAATCAGGAAGAGCTTTTGCATCAGGTCTTGCTTATTTGGAAGCCTGATGAACCCGTGTTTTCTTTCCCCCATTTGAACACACCTGCCGTATCTGCATTCATAAGTGCTCCATAAGTCAAATCAGGTGTTCTGAGTGACGGAAAATTCTAATAATGATCGTAAAATTTATCGTTACAGTGGAACCCGTTTTTGAAGTGGAACCGCCAAATTCTCGCTTTTTCTAAGCATTTGTTATCGGTTATGTCGGTTTTTATGTCGCCGAACCCTGATATCTCGAGCACAAGCGGGGAAAATTTGCCATTTAACGTCGGTTATCTCGGTGCAGCCGCAGAAGAACTCGCGGAAGTGTCGGAATAATCAAGTCTTACAGCTGCTACAGGTGTTGTATTGTATACTGGTGAATCTCTGCTGTTAGTTAGTGCACATATGCCTTTTGTTGTTAAATGTTATGCGATGAACGGGAGGCGAAAGCGAACGTGTGATGGCCATCCAAAATCATAGAATGAACATCGGCACGATCAAGGGTGAATTCGCGATGCGCTTTTGGAAGAAAAGAGCAGCCGTTGAGAGAGTGCCGGTGGGAAGACACGTACCAGGATACGCATGCGCGATAAGAACGACCGCCGTGAACCAACATATACCAACAATAACGGACAGTGAGAGTGTGGAAGTTTAAATAGGAGCTGGTGATGATGATAAACGAGCACCATATGTGCGCGATTGAAGCGGAGCTTCAGAGAAAGCGGCCGAGAAAGCACCTGTCACGCTGAAGGGGGCCGAAGGGGGCGTGGCAGGTGGATTCCTGACAGATAAACATGTACTGTATGTATTTTTATAGCATGACTTCATCAAACAAATCACAGCAACGCTGTTGTGTAAAAAACCCTCCAAAAACACGTGCATGCACATTCTCATTTATTAACGCACATCATGTACATAAAGAAATTTCAAGCACGTTAATATTTTGCCGCCATTTTGATTTTCGTTTATCTCGATCATCGGTTACCTCGATGCTTTTTGGCGACCCCCTAGGACATCGACATAACCGGGTTCCACTGTATTATAAAACCGTGATGACACTGACTCCCACTCACGTGAGATTAAAACTGCCTTTTCCACTCAACCAGAATTAAAACCAGCCCACCTTGACTTACTCAAGAGTAAAAACAACCCACTCCCAATCACGCAAAAATAGAAAACCCCCCACTTCCAGTCACTTGAGTGTAACACATATGATAAAAAAATACAAAAATATATTTTGATTTCTATTTTACAAAAAATGGGCAAAAAATTATATTTGCTAAAATATTTACATAAATATATTTTCTATAAATACTTTTTTTTTCTCATTTTTTGTATATTTTCGAAAATATATTTTAAAATCACTTACATATATATTTTGCCCTCCATATATTTCAATCTAAGAAAATACATTTCAATTAAACATTCTGATAAAATCTTTATTTTATTTATGGCATTTGACAGGCGCCCTTATCCAGAGCAATTACAACTTAGCAGGGAAGGGTTAAGGGCCTTGCTCAGGGGCCCAGCAGTGGCAGCTTGGTGGTGGTGGGATTTGAACTTGTGACCTTTCGATCCAAAGTCCAATGCCTTAACTACTGAGCTACACTCGCAGTAACAAGAGCAAAAACCGCCCACCACAGTAACATGAGAGTTAAACCCGCCCACTCGCAGTAACGAGAGTTAAACCCACCCACTCGCAGTAACATGAGATTTAAACCCGCCCACTCTCAGTAACGAGAGTTAAACCCGCCCACTCGCAGTAACGAGAGTTAAACCCGCCCACTCGCAGTAACATGAGAGTTAAACCCGCCCACTCGCAGTAACGAGAGTTAAAACTATCCATTTGCACTCACTCAATGATAAAAAACGCCCACTCCTATTTATGCAACAGTGAAAAACACCCACTCGCAGTAACATGAGAGTAAAGACCCGCCCACTCACATAAAAAAAAAATAGAACATATCAAATCCCCAATCAGGTAATCTGACAATCATCAGAGGTTTTGCATCAGGTCCTGCTTATTTGGAAGCCTGATGAACCCGTTTTTTTTTCTTCGCTCAAACACACCTGCCGTATCTGCATTCACAAGCATCAAATCAGGTGTTCTGAGTGACGGAAAATTATAATAATCATAATAATAATAAAACCATAATGAGATTGACAGCCACTTGTTGTCAACATCTAACCTGGGGCTCTGAATAGAACCTTTAAAAGGTCCACATTCCACCTCATTCCCACCTCATGGTGACTCCTGAATTCCAGGTGTTATTGTTGAATTAAAATCTTTGATTAATGCAGATGAGGGTATCAGGGATTGAATAAATTCATGAGACATTAATGTGCTTGGCACGTGAGTGCAAATCAATGCCAAAAACACCCCACAGAGGCAGTTTTTTTCTGTCTAATCTGTTCCAGCTTTATCGTTGCACATTTGAGAGTGACGATTCTTTTTTTTTTTTTTTTTTTTTTTTGGCATTTACATAAAAAAACCCATTCCTATTAGTCAGCTTTTTCCTTCCTGTTTTATGTTAGTCAGTGGTGAGCGGAAAGTCTTCTATGTTGGCCCAAACACTATGAGAAGCACTGACCCACATTTACAACCTAAATTCTAATATTTGTTTCTTGAAACTGTATTAATTTATTCCTAAAAGTTTATTCCCTTCATTTCGTAGCGTTTCTCTTGGCTGCACTGTTTCCAGTACGTGTATGTGGATTTCAGCCTCTATGTGCTGCCACGTCAGTCTAATCTGCCCAGGGCCTTCACAATCAGTAGTGCTGGCCAATGTACCTTAGACTATATTAGCAATTGGTCTTGCATGATTGGTTGGTCAGAGGGAAACTGTTACAGCCAAGTTCGACCAGCAGAACACGCCTGTAGCTCTGCACACATTAATACATCGGAAATATTTTATGGCCACAATGGCTGACTGAGGAAAAGAAATTGATTTGGTTTAAGACATAGTTAAAAACCTGGTTGGTCAACCCCGAAGCTAGCTAGCTTGTCTTAGCCTGAGAAAGGGTTTGTTCTCCATTTCCAGACCAGTGCCTATGAGCCGTATGCAGTACGCTTCTCTGGTCAGTATGAGGTATTTTATTTAAATCTTTTGTGTTTTTGTCATGTTATTAGACAAATATTGGTTCTGAACTGCTCCAGATGTTGTAGGTGCACAGTTGTGGTTGTAGTGTAGAGGTTTGGAGTCTTAACTGGGTTTCTTGCTTAAGTAAAATGGTTTTCACCTCCATATGTGAAACGTCTCTCTGTAATGCCACGTGTTGTTATATTGTGTTTTTGTGCAGTATTGATGGTTTCTATAATTGCGAGGTGATAGTGGTGGCATTAAGAGGTGGATTAAATCGGGAACGTCCTCACTGAATGTCGAACAACCTGCAGTGTGCTCCGACAGAACGATCTCTATCTATACACTCTATACACTATACACACAAAAAAAAGCACATTTAGGTGTGGATTAAAACGAACCGAAGACTGACCCAATAGCTGAAGGAAGCTCAGGGTGAAAATATTTCTGCTTTAAAGCCATCAGCACTCACAGCTCTGACTCTGGGTGCATTCAGTCTTCATCGGCTTCCAACACTTAAATAGAGGCATTTATACTTTGTGTGTGAGGGATCACTGCATCCACGCACTAACAGGCGGAAGAAAATGAGTCTTTGTGACACGGAACGCCATCATGAGGGACCTCAAACTCATTTTTATTCAAGCTGAAGCAGTTTGGGACGTGGTGCATTGTCGTGCTAGAAATGCTTATTTCGGACCAGGAGGAGATGCGCATGATGCATGGATGGGCTGAGTGTGTGCCAAGAGGACAAGCTACACACCACTGCACCACCGCCACCCCTGTGACCCGGTCACTCGTTGCCTGGATCAGGGCTGTTGACGCCAGGCTGTGACCTCAACAGCTCCAAGTGACAGTTCTAGTTGTGCAGACGCCTGAATAATTGTTTCTCCTGAATGATTTTTAGCTTCTGTGTGGACTCTAGACACTCAAGGTTGGGGATTTCTGGGGACATTCCACCATAAATTGCACTCAGTCTCTGGGATCATACAGTATATTTCTCTAAATGAAATGTTTCTTGTGAACGTTGACCTCCAGCTGACCTCCAACTGCAGCCACATGATTAGCCGATACCTGAACTGCATGGAAAAGTATTTTTTTATATTTGCATCTGTGCATTGGCATAAAAGTAAACAATGTGATGCTTTGATTTAAAAAAAAGTGTGCATTGTACACAATAAATTATATAGAAATAAATGGCATTTTATTTCTATATAATTATTAGTAGATGCGCTATACAGTGGAACCTCGGGTTACGAACGCCCCGGCATACGTATAATTCAGGTTACGAATCGTAGTTCATCAAAATTTTTGCCCCTGGTTACGAACAATATATCGGGATACGAACGTCGCTCACCAAAAAATCGCAGGCATGTTGGTTGTTTTTGCTCTATCCACACAGCTCGTCACATCAGTTAGCGTCCTGTGTCCCTAGCGAGAGCATCGTGTTACTTATCCGCTTGAACTTTTCCCGGCGGCAGCGTAACAACTCGTTAGTTGATGCTCGTGGAATGATGAGATGGACAACATTAGCCGATGCATAACCACTTGACTTGTTTTTATGAAGATAGATTAGCAGGGTTACAGTCTTTTCCGAAGTACAATACCCATAATGAATTTCACTCTGGACTTCAATACCAACTGATAGTAGCCTTAAAGAAACAGCTCTCATTTTCCCTCTAATGCAACAATTGTCTCAGCGTTCGTGTTAATAACACTGTCTTTAATATTCTATAATATAATATATAAAAATATATAAATAATATAATATAATAAGATTCTCCTTCCAAACAATAACTCTCCCTCCTCCCCCTTCTACGAACGTCGTCTCCTGCAGCGAGTCTTCTCAAAGGGAAAGTACCCGCTAAAGATCTTTTCCTCTTTTGTATGTTTTTATGTGGTATGATTTTAATATAACATGTTAAAAGTAAATAATATTAGTGAATATTGGCTTTATTTTTATTTAAGTAATATTTTTGGTTGTCCAGAACGAATTACCGAAGTTTCTGTTCATTATTATGGGGAAATTTGTATCGGGATACGAACTTTTCAGGTTACGAATAAAGTACCGGAACGAATTAAATTCGTAACCCGAGGTTCCACTGTAATTTTATTATTTAGAAAGTGAGAAATAATTTGTGACCAATATTTGAGTGTTTCTCGAGCGCGTTCTCTCAGCACCACTGCTGCTACGTAAATCTGAGGCACCACTTTCTTGTACGTGAATACGTCAAATCACAACACTACGGAGACGGAGGCGTGTCCTGAGAGTCACATGGAATACAGATTAACATGGCAGAGGCAGAGCTGTAACTTCCTGCAGACTCAACAGAAAAAGAACAACTGGTTTTATTTCATCTTTTTTTTTTTTGCACTACAAACGCCTGCTTGTGAAATTGACATGAGTTAGAAGTCAGAAGGCTCTTGGATACATTGATGATTTGCTGTTTGTCTAAACCAAAGAAATAAAAGTTAACTTTCTGCACCATATTTAATTGCAAAGAATTATATTTTTTTCATTGAATTGCATTGTGTCGAGTCGAATCGAAATTTCACTGCATTGTAATGGGGGGAATTGCAGTGCATCGCATCACATCACATCGCTAACTGCTTCATATGAAGCTTTAACACGTCGTATCGTTGGCTCTGCATAAAGATAAGAATCGCATCAGCCTCAGTAATGAAGATGCGTGTAAGACAATGTCATTATCCACACGTCAGCCTTCATTTCTGTTTCTGTGTTCGGTTTTAAACTTGAAGTCTATACCAGTTTATAATTTTCATATGACTCCTATCACTCTGCCCTGGAAACGCTGGCACACAGTAGAAAAAAAGGACTGCTGGATAAAGACAGTGTTTATACACTAGGCCTTTTCTCCATAACAATTTTGCAGTTAGTGGGTTTTTTATCTGGAGACGACGGACTGAAACCCTGGAGCCAAAATACGTGTAATATTTTTGTATTCATTTTGAACCAGAATGAAACCCAATCCCTGGTCTTTTCTTCACCCTTTTCCTTCAAGGCATCTGTTACATTATGTGTGCAACTTTCCTGAGTTCATCCTCTGATTTATTTCTCTACTTGTACCCCGCTGTATCTTTTATCTTTTTTTTTTAAGTCTTGTTTGTAGTGTGAATGTTTCACCATTCCCTCGTTTCTAGTTACGGCTTTGTTTTGACCCGTGCCTGGGTTCTCGGTAATGGCGACAGATGACTGGACTTTGTTGTCTCCTGCCTGTTGTCTGACCCCTGCCTAGAAAGCCACATGAGGATTTTTATGCATTAACAGGAAACAATTACAAAATACAAGTCATGCACTGCTCTCACCGATCTCTGGTTCCTTTACTGCACTGGCTACTGTTTAGTCATACTGCTACCTTCTGTTCTAAGTGCTGAAATTTGTGCCTTTTACTCCTCCTACACAGCAGATAGCCGGCGGCTATCAATCTGACCCTGCTGAGAGCCGAAATGAGTGGAGAATATGCAAAGAATATTTTAATGCCAAACACAGTGAGCAGACCTCATCCACCATCAGGCACATATTGTGTTTTGCTAATGAAGATTTCAGCACCAAGCGTCCAAAGTATAACTCACGAAATCTCAAGTTCTTGAGGCATCACGTGCGAATCCTTCAGCTGGAATGTGAATTCTCTCTTGTGGAGAGTGTGCTCATGCTCAAATTAGTCCAGCACACACACAAACCATTTAGCACATGTTCTCTTTCTCTCAGACTTCTACTAGTGACAGTTTAGACATGGCTGACTAATCGGGACGGGTTTATGTTAGCCTCAAAATGGCTCATAACTTCTTCATGATTGCTTCATTTAGGCTATTTTAGAACACTGAGTATTAAAGGCAAGACTGTACATTATGTTCTGGGAGTTATTTGCTCATGAGCAGGAGTTAAAACTGAAATGCTGCTGAAGCCAAAAGTATTCAATCACACTTCCAGGTAGAGCTGAGGGAGGGATGTTGAAGAAAACAGCCACAAGGATAAATTCTAGACTCTGGTTTTCTAAATTATCCAGATGGCTGCAGACAATCCAAGAGAGAAGATCTGCCATAGCCATTTGCACCCCTGGCCTGTGGACCACCTTCAACTTAAAAAGTTACCAGATACCAGAGGTTTTGCTGATTGTTTGGCGCTGATAGTTGATTGCTGGAACTACCCAGCTAACAGGCAACGTTCCCACAACTTTCCCTAACGCTACTTAAAAGTTGTCTGAATGTTAAAACAATGTATATGCGCCGTTCTTATAACGTTATTAGTTGTTAAAACACGTTCCGCTAATGTTGGTAAAAAAAATTTTCTTATAACAATGTTTTAGGACGTGACATTATTTATATTTGGTAAATGTTCTCCTAAAGCTGACAGAAAACATTATAAGAACAATATTCTTAGATGTCAGAAACTCTGTGACTGGATGCGAGGACCCAAATGCAGGATGCGATAGGGTAATGAGAAAACAGACTTAAATAAAAAGTAATCAAAACAATGGGGCAAAGTCTAAAACAAAGTCAAAAACAAAGTCCAAAACACAGTCCAGGGTCTTAACCCAGGCGAACAGGGCAATGCAGGGAGAGAACTAAAACCAAAACAGTCCAAAAAATCCATAAACCAAAAAAACTGAGCAAAACACAAACCAAAAACCAGTCTAGATTTAAAAACCAGAGGCAGGGCAGAACAGGGGTCAGGTTCAGGATCAGGATCAGTAACAAAATCCAGAGCAGGCAGGGTGGCAAGAATAATCCGAGGGACTATAATAAGAGGTAAATCTAGCCCCGAGCTAAAGTCTTGGTTGCCCTTAAATACCGGGAGGTGCGGGAAAAACGGCAAGATTTCCACCGACCCGGAAGTGCGCGCCGTGGAACTGGAAGATCCTGACATTTAAGATTCTTTTAGGAAAGATGAAATACGGGACAAATGATTTTTTGAAAACAAGTTGAGATACTTAAAATAGAGTAAAAATACGGGACAGACCCAAGTAAAAACTTACGCAAAAGCTTTTGTTGATCAGTCAATGTAGTTTCTGAGTTATGTAAAGGATTGCTGTGCTTGTGGTAGCGCGCATGTTAACTGAGGGAGTAGGTGTGTTCGACTTAAATTGGAGCTTCGTGACATCAAAGTACAGCGAAAACTATTAGATGGCCAACTGCTCCACATGCTTTCAAACTGCTCTCGCGGCACTTAGATGTCATAAAGTCGAACACACCTACTGTCATTCCTCCCCCTTCCTCAAAATGACATGACGGTAAAAAGGTCAGAAGACCGAAGCCATGTTTCATGTGGCACAGAGATTTTTGTTTACTTAAATCGCCAGTGGTGTGAATTGTGTTTAAAAAAATCTTCATAAACATAAAACGCACCTTCAATAAAAGAAATAAAATCTTTAACAGTAATACGTTTTCCATGTTGACGCAAATCTTTTGCGATGTCCTATAACCTTAATAATAATAAAAGATTCAACCTTAATAATCCACAGTCATTTCAGATTATTTATATGACAATGTGAAGTAAATGACCTATAAATCATTTATTTTAGACTGAAGTCAGGTGAAATAAGCAGAAAGCAATGTTTAGCTAGCTGCTAATTTTATTCAGATGCTATGGTAAAATTTGTCCATTAGTTAAAATATCTTTTAATGCTTTTCAATATTGATATGATTATACCAAAAAAATTGTGAGGTCCAGCAAATAAGCAGCTAAGAAGTTTACAGAAAATATAAAAGCCAGTAGAAAAAACATTTTTTTTGCAAAGTGGGCAAGAAAGGATGACTGTGGGAGTGACAGGTAACATCAGTTTCTGATTGCGTAACCTATTCATATGGTCCGTATTGTGGTTGCAGATCACATGGTACTGTTCTTTTTACTGTGTGGATGAGGGTCAGCCACCACTGGAGACCTTTTTTAACCCCAGGAAAAACCCTGATTATGTTTCTAAAATATAATGTATAATAATGGAAACTGTTGCATGGCAAATAAACTGTTCTTCTTATACAAGCAACATTTTATATATAGGCTGAAATTTTTTTTTGTTATTTTTATCTAGTTCCTACTGGTTGAGATGTGCTTAGGTTGGGAGGTCATTTTGACTTTGTGAGGCATCTTACCCTATTTTATTATGTGGCAAAATAGCACTGTGAGGGAAAACATCTAATTATGCTGTAGAGCATAGAGCATTTGGACACTAGCTTTTTTTCTCCATAATTTGAACCAGTATTCATTTTGAGGAGACTGCAATAAATTGTGTTCTTGAATATTTCTATTGTAAAACATTTGTAATGTACCTAATAAATTGTGTGTGATTTAATATTTGTAGTTCTCAATGCACAGGTCCTAAATAACTTAATAAGGGTTAAATTTTATGGTATATCCACACAAATAGATTAATTCCTTAAAGTTTTTTTTTTTCTTTTACAGATGGAACATGAAGAGACTGGGCATGGACCACAACAGAGCTAATGTTCTGGCCTATAAATCACAAATGTGTTCTTTATGTGTAGTTTAATGTGTTAAAAGTTGTTACATGTGTGACTGTTTTGTTATTTTCATATTGATATTCAAGAGATTGAGGTTCTTTTAACATTAAATTCCATCATCTCCATATCAAGCTCCCATCGTCTCTATATATTTATACGACGACAACATTTTTATATTTTTGGAATATGCCAAAATAATGATCATAAAATTTTGTATCTGTAATAAAATTTTATGAATGAACATTGCAGGAATGTTAGGCTAACCTTAAAATAACGTTCTGTCAACATAAAAAAACTGGACATTTGAAAGTTTTCTGAATGTTGATAGATACTTGATAAAACGTTGTATTTTTGGTCAAATTTAGGTAGAAAGAACGTTGCAGGAATGTTATGCTAACCTTAAAATAACGTTCTGCCAACATAAAAAACATTAGAAAGTTTTTGGGACATTTAAAATGACCGTTTCCACAAACAAAAAAGAATGTTAGTAAAACATTCTCAGAACATTAAATTGTTAGCTGGGTATCAGCTATAGGCAAAAATTAATAGATAGTTTTTCCAGGTTGCTAGAGTGGCTGAAAAGGTTGCTGACATTATACAGTCAGAGAGAGGCCTCTACAGGCGAATCACTAATGCAACGTGCTGTTTTTTGGGGGCCCTTTTTTATTTATTTTGGATGCAACTCTTTTTATTTATTGTGTTATTTTTTTTGTTTCAGTTTAAATGCATATGTCCCCAATATTTATTAATATAATAAATATATTCATATTTTTTATTTTTGTAATAAAGTTTAGTAATTAATTTTCATGGAGTGTTTAAACCAGTATCCATTTTAAAAATTATTGGATGATTAATTGGTTATTACGATTTAACCCAGATATCAGTATGAATAAAAATCCACCATTGGTCGACCTCTATCAGATACCCAACAAGTGATGCATGCTTTGAAGCAACAGGAGGAGGGTTTTGTCCAAACAGAGAGTGAGGAACCCTGACACCGCGTATAGTATTGAAACCTGAGGCCTCCATTAATAAAAATGGATCATGTGTTTGTTCAGTGTTTAAATAAATGCCCTAAGGTACCGAGAATACATTTCCCAACAGCTCATAGGACCAAAAACTGGGTCATTTCCTCTTTTGTTTGTATTTTCCTCCATCACTCAGCTCCATGCCGTAACATATATAAAGAGCTTGATGAATGGTTCAGCATTGTCCTCCATTCTTACCTTTGCCTCGTGATGTGAGGCATGGCTGTGGGGCATGGCCACAGGGCTACAAGGGTTACAGCTGGAGTATGAGTAATATATGCCAGGCTCAGCAGAACCTGCAGATCCACTGCCTGGAAAAGAAGAAGAGTCTTCTGTTGTTTTTCTGTCTGCAGCTCAAGGTGGACCTGCTGCTGCATCTGGTGCATGCTGGTGGGGGTCTGAACAATTTTGATGATGATGAAGAGACCCAAACCAAGAGGGTTTTCCTTACTATCCTCAGTTTCAGCATCACTGATGCTTAATTCAGAAGTGAGGAGTTAGTAAGCAGGTTTGGGAAACCCTTTTTCAGGTTTTCTTTTGCAATTCACACACACACACACACACACACACACACACACACACACACACACACACACACACACACACACAAACACACACACACGACTCATTCTTTTGCAATACACACACATGCTTTGCCTTCTATTCACAAACCTTGACTCGAACACACCTCCTGCTCCAAAGCACTGATTTAATTGTTCTATAACTGCAGCTCTGACGGTCGTTAAACCCCAAAACACTCATTTAAATGAACGCATTCTTTCTAATACAATCTACTCTACATACAATCTACACGAACATGCATTATAGTAATGATTTCTATAGTAACAGCTCATTCACAGGGACCTACACAGCAATACGCTCCAAAGTGGAATTAAACAGGGAGCTTTTCTGTAACGAGGCTCTGTAATGACACCAGGAGGAGTTTATACAATATCTCTTAAATGACAATAGTTTTTGGTGGGTAATTTATTTAATGTTGTAAATCCAGTGTTGGACAGTAATGAAGTAAATGTAATTAGTTTCTGTACTTAAGTAGTTTCCATTTGTGGAGATTTTTACTGTAACTTCACATTTCAAACTCAAATTTTGTACTTTTTACTCAAATACATTTAGTGAAATCAGTCGTTTCCTTTTTATTTACGAGGATAAAAACGTAACTGGTGAAACACGTAGCGAGTCACCAATCAGGATCGAGCGCACGCTCTGTTTTACACGTGTTCTGATCGGCGCTTGGTGCATCTACTGATCACCAACATACAGTTCAGCATCAGTTCAAGATCAAGCAGAACATTTAGAGAGGAATAAATGATGAAGAAACTCCAGACTCGAACTCGCCACAACACACGTGACCTCATTTACATAATTTTATTGAAATAGATGAAAAGAAGGTTTTGGGTTCATGATCATTATAATAGAAATCAATCAGTGTTTGAGTCATTAATATCATTCTATTAATAGATCAGTGTGCTGAGAGTCACATTCGAGTCTTTACACATCAACTGAGGTGATTAAGTTAAGAGTCTTGTGAGAAAAATGATAATAGGAACATTATAGTTATAATAAATCACTACTTTGGATACTTAAGAACATTTGAAGGTAAAAACTTTTCTTTTACTGAAGTGAAAGTTTAAAGGGAGCACAATATGTGAATATTTTATATATTTTATCTACTTTACCTTAAGTACTTGTGTACTTTGTCCACCACTGAATAAATCTATGAACAATATCCATCTTATTGTCTTATTAAGGGAAGAAAAGTGTGAGTTTCACGTCATTCACGTGGCATCAGCGGTCTACATGTCAAATATTGGTCAGAAATGAATGGTCATTTACTAAATAATAAAAGTAAAGCGCATCTCCTAGAATTATATATTAATATATCGTTTTTACCAACACAAATACAATTAAAACAAACGTCAACTTTTATCTGATGCACACTTTTTAAACCGATGCATGATCTTACCATCCATAATCTTTATACCTGTTTTGCTAAGGTTTATTAGATCCAGAAAAAAGTCCAGAAAAAGCAGAAAAAGCATTACTGAGAGAGAGAGAGAGAGAGAGAGTGAGAGAGAGAGAGAAAGAGAGAGAGAGAGAGAGAGAGAATATCCAGATCCTTCTAATAGAGAAAAGATTGGTCACTTCTGTAGCCATTACTCATATCAGACTGTGCTCGTCATTAGCACCATGTGCCCCTGCCTGCTAACACGTTTCCAGCCGGTGAGGAATGTAGACACATTGACCTTTGTGTTCCTCCAGAATGAGCACCTACATCATGAGGTACGGTGTACAGTACGGTGTGAAGATGCTTATTACGTGATTTCACTCGCCACGTTCTGAGGTCATGGTGTTCGACTGGTTAAAAAAAAATAAATCAGTACAAGTTTTCTGCTGTTAATTTGTGAAAAAGAAAAGCGGTCACAGCCTCGAGTCTTTTTGTGTATGATGCAATAAGATTTGCACACCCTGATTGGGGGATTTTCTGCCATTCTTCAGGGTAAATCCTCTCATGCTGGGGCAAGTTGGATGGGGAGCATCAGTGGACAAACACTTTCAGGTCTCTGAGAGATGTTGAATAGGATCAACCCAGTCTGAGGTCCTGAGTGCTGTGGAACACGTTTTTAATGAGGATCTCTTTGTACTTTGCTCCGTTCAGTTTTCCCTCAACCCTGACCAGTTGCCAAATCCCTGCTGCAAAAAACACCCTCAGAGCATGATGCAGCCACCACCATGCTTCACTTTTGGGATGTTTTTTTATGCAGCTGATGAGCGGTGCCTGGTTTCCTCATAATGTTTAAAGGCCAAACAATTAAATTTTGGTTTCATCAGACCAGAAAATCTTTTGGAGAAACATCTTAGGAATGATCAAGAGAAAATGTGAGGTGTTTTACGTGTGTAAAGGGTCTA
This sequence comes from Silurus lanzhouensis, assembly GCA_039877035.1. Taxonomy (NCBI): domain Eukaryota; kingdom Metazoa; phylum Chordata; class Actinopteri; order Siluriformes; family Siluridae; genus Silurus; species Silurus lanzhouensis. The sequence continues at coordinate 275,102 of JBCEWE010000539.1, forward strand.
AATACTGATGTGCATTTTAAAAAGTGTACAGACATTTGTAGAATTCTGTTTTCAGTTTGTCATTATTATTATTATTATTATTATTATTAAATTATTTTATCTCAGATTGTTGTACCAGGCTGCAACATAATATTATAAAAAGGTGATCTGAATACTTTCTGAACGCCCAGTAGCCCAGACACTGTCTTAATCAGAATGTGATCAAGTTTTGCACGACTTGTGAAGAAGGAACAAGAATCATCAGTGGTTAATGGTTTCAGCATCATCCTCCACTTGTCTCTTCATCAGTGTTGGCTAATGAACTAAATGCGAGGTGCGTATTGTGTCTGATGTGTTACAAGAGGGAAAAAATGTGTATACTGGAAAAAACTGGAAATATGTTCACCAAATTAAAACAAAGATTAAAAGAAAAATCACATCGTGAACTCTTTTAGAGAAACTGTCCTGAAGTTTTCCTGTAGTATATAATACCAGGCTTTTTTTCAACACTACTCAGAGTTCTTCTTTGGGTAGAAGTTGTCTTTTTCTCTTCTCTGTCCAGGTGATCACATACTGCCTCCACTATATTGAGGTCTGGACATGGTGAAAACGAGTCCATGACTCTCAAGGATTTATCAGTTGTTTTTCTCTCCCATTGCGATTTCACTGCATTTGCAGAGTGCTGAAGATCATCATCATGCGTCTTTCAAGAAGGAAAGGAAATCCTGATGAATCCTGTCTGCACTCTTCAGCATTCACGATCATCAATTTCAGACAATAACAAACCTCTAGCAGAAATGTAGCCCCCAAACTAGGAGCATCCACCATGTCTCACTGAAGGCAACAAGACCTTTCATTCTCACGTATTGTCAATGTATATAACCCACATCTTCTCTCCTTTTCACCCTGTTTCTCTTCCAAAAAGTGCTTTCATGGCTGCAACCCTTGAACAAAGACCATTCCTAAACAGTTTCTTTAGAGTGTAACGATCAACTTGGCATACAATGAAGCTTCCAGATGTTGATTCGTGTTCTTGCTGGACTCTCAAAGAAAAAACTCGAAGAAATTTCAGATCAGACTTTAAAAGATTTCTGGGCACACCAGTTTTATAAATTTTTTTTTGTCCTTGACTTCTTGTGATTCTACAAAACTTCTTTATAAAAGCTTGAATGCCACATTTTGGTTGCCGATTTTCCTTTGACTCAGTTTGGCAACATGCAGTAACGGATACGCTTCTGAAGCTTCTGAACGTGTCTATGATTATCATCTCCTTCTAGAAAAAGTTATGTCACAGTGAGAGAGTTGATGCTCTGTGTTTCCCCTGCATTTACATCACACACATCAAACTGTAAAGTAAAATACATTTCAGGTCTGAATATTGTCTATTTTATCACCTGTAGGAATCAGGAGGGTGAAATGACAGCTCTTTGATTGACTTTATTTCGGATTCGTCACGAAGCTGCGTGCTCCTGTCTGAGATCCGTGAACGCTAATGAACGCGTCTAATTAAAACACCGGCTCTACAGACAGCTGGATCGTGACCTCCGAGTTTATAGGATTAAAAATGGATCAGAATGTGTGCATCATATGTACTTTTATTTTTAGTTATTTAATGATTTAATTTGAAGTATATATTTTGAACTGAACGCTAATCAAAAACTAATAAAAGCAACAAAAAAATAAAACGTTGACTAAAAGATTTTCTGTAAATAATTGAATCCTTTTTATAGGTTTCAAAGTCGTACACTTTCCATTTTACAGCCCATTGTTTCTGTATTTATTGATTCTTCTGTGTGTTGATGCTTCTGTTTTGTGTAATTATTGTCCAATTCTCATCTCACATACTTCGTATTTCCACTTTACCCAGTCGTCTGTTCTGTACGTCTACAGTACAAATCTATTACAGCGAGCAGTGTGTGTCCACACTGCGTTCATTCCCTCCGACAGAACAATCACACGTTTCCATATTCATCTTTTCCATATTCTTTTAAGTAGATTCATCTTCATCTTACAAACCGGCGCGAGTGTGAACTGAATTCCCGTCTGTATTGTGTGTAAATTGAAATGTACTGTATTCCACGCGGCAGGAACCGAGGAGGAACCCGAGCGCACGTGTCCTGCAGATGCTCGAAAGATGAAATGGGTTTTATTCTCAGATGGCATGAATCATAATGTTGACGCTGCGTACTGACAGACTGAAGGGGAGATGAGCTTCCGAGGTCTGGAGGAATTGAAATCTCAGTCGGCGAGAGGTTCTGCTTGTTGCCTTGGGGATCTCAGTGTGTGATCCTACGTCTTCCCCTTAATGATACGGAAATAAAAACAAGGCTGGTACACAACTTTTTTTTTTACCTTTCTTAATTTGAACTTTTTCTTTGTCTATCTGAATGAATGCATCCCCTTTTCCCAAGAAAGTAAAAACTGTATTCAGAGGGTGGGAAGGTTATCGCTAGCGCAGGTGCCTTGATTAAACACGTCAACAGTCTCAGACATAAGAGTTAATAAAATCTAAATAGTACAAGCTTTTTCTCGCCCTCAAATTAAATGACAACTCCATCCCCAATGTAGTAGGTGAGATGGTAGAGATGTTGGTGCAAATGCTGGACTTTAAGTCAGAGAATGCAACGCAGATACATTACGGCTTAAACAACAGGGACTGAGAAAGGCTACGTCAGCATCGGGGCTCAAACTCGGGTCAACTGTTATAGGAAGGAGGTGTGACCAAAACACAGAGACACATTCGAAAATGTCGAAAATCCATTCAAAGTCCATAAAACAAAAACAAAAAAACAGCTAAATATAATGTGGTGATGCGATCAACCAATTTGATTATTTGTGTGGAAATGGTATGTTCCACGGGTATAAAAGGGGATGAGATTGACAGACAACCAAGCGCACGTCACCAAGCGCGTCATCTGGGGTTTCGGAAGTGACGTAACTTCCTGTGCGTCGTGTTTATGTCTACGAGGTAAGCGCTATCAGCAGCAGTTGCATTCCGAACCTTTTTTTTGTCAAACAGGGTAATTTGAGATTCGTTTAAACTTGCAGTGTGTGGCTGAGGAACATTGCGAATGTGTCGAGTGACACTTTGTCAGCTTTTCACTCTTACACGTCAAGTGTGCGGAGCGGCGTGAGTCCTATTGGCAGGTATGTGATCAGTTTCATTTATGTGTAGCAAAGCGCATCCCTTATTTTAAATCTAAAGTTTTGTATGTTTTATTAGTGTCACGGAGGTGTTGCAGCAGGCTTTTCGGGCGCCGTTGAGCTTTGCGTCCTTTCTGCATAAATCGATACTGACTACTGAGCAGCTGCAGTAATGAACGCATGAAAAGGAGTGCGATTGTAAAGATTGGGTTGTTTTATTTCTTCATGTTGGTCCAGGCTTGACCCGCTTTTCACTGCCTCTTAACGGATGCATGTAATATGAACTAACTATCATATCTCTACAAAGGGGGAATTGCCTTCGCGACCGGACTGACAGCGCTTCCGGCTAGTGAGAGCGCAGCTAAACTTAGCGTGTTGAGTATTTAAGGTTTTGACTGAGGTGGGGTATTTGCATCGTATATCTTTGTATTGTCACCCCTGTTGTGTTATTCTTTGTTTGTTTGATTTTCTTTCGTGGTTTTTCTGAAGTTGTGGTTTGTAAACTCCTATTTGGGGTTTTTGTATGATTTGATTTGTTTTGTAAATGTGATGTTTTATATGACGCTTTTGTGCTGCCTATAATTGTTAAGGAGAGCCGCTATTATCAGGTGATGCTAACTCCTCTGGCAGCGGCGTTCTTTTATAAATCATAGTGTGCTGTTTGTATGTGTGTAGTTGGTGTATTTGTCTAATGTTGTTGTTCTTCTCCCTTCAAAATTGGGGTACCAGTGCTAGCCAGTGTCTGCGGTGTGTGGTGGTGGTACAGCTGTCGACTTGTAGTGATCACAATTGGGTTTGTGGTGTGGTGTTGTGAGAGAACACGAGTGCGTGCTGTGTTTAGCTAAAAAGGCAGGACAAAGTCCCCAGTTCTGAAGTGGTAAAACAAGAGTGTGCATGGATGAATGATGTGATTTATTGTACTCTTTTAAATTTTTGCATATTAAAATGAATCATGTATTTTTAATGTGTTCTGAATAAATTGTGTGAAATATTTCCTGTTGTCTGATATCTGTCTCAGCCACTACGTATTTGCGTGCTTTTTAGTACTTTTGGGTCCCTGGCCTATTTCCAGGGTGGCGTAGTCAATTTACTGCCATATTTGGTATTGGTTAAACACTCCCACATGCCACATTTGGCGTAGTCGGCAGGATCTTGTGGCTGTTGTACAGACTCAGACACTGTGAAATTGTTCTATTGTGTTTTTTTTCTAGTGGTGGCAATAGAGTGGAGATTCGATTGGTAAGTACCCCTTATAGTATTTGGCAATGGAGGCTGAATTACAGGAAATGAGAGATCTTGTGGCCCAATTGAAGGCCGATAATGAGAGACTGCGACAGGAGCAGGCGCCGGTTGGAGTGCCTGATCCTGGCGCAGCCTCTAGTAGCGCCTCACGGCCGGTAACGCCTTGTTCTACTGGTTTAGATGCCAGTGCTGTCGAGCGTTTTGTGTTCGTTCCTCGAGAACGGCGCTGTCCAAAATTTAACGGTAGGTCCGGTGTAGGCATTGGAGAGTGGGTCGAAGAAGCTGAGGCATGTATGCGTATGCGGACCATGTCTGTAGCCGAGAAAGCTTTCTTTTTGTTCGACCATCTTGAAGGAGAGGCTCGTGACGAAATTAAATATCGACCGAGTACTGATAGAGACAATCCAGAAAGAATTATTGAAGCATTGTATGAAGTATATGGTTGCGTAGATTCCTATATTGTACTTCAAGAGGCTTTCTATTCACGGCGACAGCTAGAGGGGGAAACGTTGCAAGAGTTCTCCCTTGCGCTGTTGGGTTTATTTGACCGGCTGAAACAACAGTCACCGCATGGCATTCTAAATTCAGATGTGGTAGTAAGGGATCAATTTATTGAATGCGTGCTAGATAATGCGTTGCGCCGTGAATTAAAGCAATTGGTAAGGCGTCAGCCTGCTGCAACACTGTTGGATGTGCGAGGGGAAGCTATTCGCTGGGAACAAGAGGGGATGCCAGGCGGCGCCAGGGGGCGAAGCCAGTCCGCTCCCCTGGTGCAGGGAATTCAATGTGGGGTCCAAGGCGATACTGGGGTGGGCTCTGCGCATGGGGGCCGTTCATCAGAATTGGGTGAGTTACGGGAAATGTTACATCAACAGCAGAAGCAGATTGATCAGCTTACCCAAATTCTAGCCCGTAATCCTAGTCCCCATTTTCGTAGTCGTTCACCACGCCCTGGTTCTGTGATTTGTCGACGATGTCAACAACCAGGGCATTTCGCTCGGGAATGTAATTGGCAACGTTCTCCAGCTCCTTTGGTTCCTTCCCAGGTCGATTTGGCATCCAATGACGTAAGGCCAGGTAGGTCCAGCTTTCCTGACCAGTCGGGAAACTGGTTCCCACCGTGCTGCAGGGCCACAGTTCGGTTGGGGGTATGCGTGGCTCTCGTGTTTATGATGACATATCTGCATCTCGTTTAATTTCCTCATGCCCGCACCTTGTTGTTTTTATTGGAGGCGTCTCGGCGCCCTGTCTGATAGATACTGGCTCCATGGTGTCGACTATTACAGAGAGCTGTTTTAGGTCTGGGTTCGAACCATGGGACCATACCGACGCAGAATTGGCTCAGGCTTTCCAAATCTGCCAAAAAGTAGATGGCGTTCTCACACGTGGAAGTAATGTTAAAATTCGTGGGCGGCGAGTGTGTCGTATTCCAGGGGGCACTCTAAACTTTGAGACCGGGTTGCCGGCTGGTTTACTAGCCTCTCCGTCCTTAGTGCGTGTGAATGGTGGTACCGTTTGGGTACCCATCGTTAATGTTGGTGCTCTCGATGCCGTTTTATATCCCACCACTGTTCTCGGGACGTTGCGAGAAGTGTATTTGGTGGATTCCCCTACCAGGCTGACCGAGATATCACAGGTTAAGGCTCAGATCGCAACCTGTGATACAATGTCGGCGTCGGATGTGGGGCACGTCGATAATGTAGAACTGAGCGGGTTATCCGATGAGGAGCAGAAACAGGTGAGGGCACTCCTTCGGGAGTTTCAGAGTGTGTTTTCCACTGGTGACAGAGATCTGGGCTGTACTGATCTCCTGTCTCACGAAATTCCCTTAATCGATGAGACTCCAGTCCGACATCGTTATAGGCGGATTCCACTATCTGAATACGAGTTGGTTAAGACGCATATTAGTCAGCTTTTAGACACTCAAGTGATCCGGGAAAGCTGTAGTCCATATGCGTCTCCAGTCGTATTGGTAAGGAAGAAGGACGGTAGCCTGCGCATGTGCGTAGACTACCGTCAGCTCAATGCTAAGACGCGGAAAGACTCATTCCCACTGCCTCGCATTGAGGAGACATTAGATTCCTTAACAGGGGCCCGCTGGTTTACTACATTAGATCTGGTCAGCGGGTATAATCAAGTCCCGGTTGCTGAATCTGATCGCCACAAGACTGCTTTTTGCACCCCCTGGGGGTTATATGAATGGAACCGTATGCCTTTTGGACTTTGTAATGCACCAGGTACCTTCCAGCGCTTGATGGAGCAGCTCTTTGGCGACCAGCAACACCAGTCAGTTTTATTATATCTTGATGACATTATTGTTTATTCTTCTTCTGTGCAACACCATCTGCAGAGATTGAGGATGGTGCTGGATCGCCTACGAGCCGCTGGCCTCAAGGTTAAGTTGGAAAAGTGTGACTATTTCAGGGAAGAGGTGCATTACTTGGGCCATGTTATATCATCCTACGGAGTGTCTACGGACCCGGGGAAGGTTGAGGCTGTGGCCCAATGGCCATGTCCTAAGACTGTGTCGGAGCTTCGAACCTTTCTGGGTTTTGTGAGCTACTACAGGCGGTTTGTAGAAGGCTTTGCCCAGGTAGCAGCTCCATTGCATCAGTTAGTAGCGGAGGCAGGTAGAGGGAAGATGAGTAGCCGGAGACAGGAATTGGGAGCGTTGTGGTCTGAATCGTGTGAACAAGCATTTCGGACATTGAAGCAGAAGCTTACCACTGCACCAGTCCTCGCATATGCTAATTTTGAGCTTCCATTTATCTTGGAGATTGATGCCAGCTATGTAGGGCTAGGGGCAGTGCTTTCCCAAGAGGTGGATGGTAAGGTTAGACCGGTGGCTTATGCTAGCCGGAGTCTTCGCCCAGCAGAGCGTAATACAGCCACATACAGTTCTATGCGGCTCGAGTTTTTGGCCATAAAATGGGCTATGGCTGAAAAATTCTGCGAATACTTGTTGGGTCATCGCTGCATTGTACGCACCGATAATAATCCATTGAGCCACCTGGCAACTGCAAAATTGGGGGCTACCGAACAGCGTTGGGTGGCTGAACTCGCGGCCTTTGATTTTGAGGTGCAATATCGGTCAGGTAGGGCCAATCAAAATGCAGATGCTTTATCGCGGTTGCCTTCTGGCGAACAGTTTGTGGAAAACAGTCAACCGAGGACAGTAGTTCCTGAACTACTGAGGTGGGCTGAGGGAGTCAGTCTGGCAGGAGCTACGGCTGTGATGGCCATGCAGGCTATGCCCGGTCGATCGGAGTCAGACCTGGTGCGACTGCAGGAGGAAGATCCCATTATTGGTGCAGCCCTTAAGTATTGGCGCCGAGGGCGAGGCCCAGGGCCCCAAGAGCGGCGACAGTTATCCAACTTGGTTTTAGTGTTGCTACGGCAGTGGGACCGTTTGGAGGAACAGGATGGCCTGTTATATCGACGGGTCTGCCGTTCAGATGGTGGTGAGAAGGTGTTGCAACTGGTGTTGCCAGCCGTATTACAGCCCGAGGTTCTGACTCAATTACATCAGTGTCATGGCCATCAAGGTACGGAGCGCACCTTGGAGCTGGTGCGACAGCGATGCTACTGGCCGGGGATGTCAGCTAATGTAGCCCACTGGGTACAGCAGTGTGAGCGGTGTCAGCAGGCCAAGGAGGCTACACCAGTGGCTCGGAGCTATATGGCGCACCTGATGGCCTCCCGTCCGAACAAGATCGTGGCCCTGGACTTCACAGTCCTTGAGCCTTCGCACTCGTGGCAAGAAAATGTTTTGGTAATGACGGACATTTTTTGTAAATTCACCGTGGCAATCCCTACTCGGGATCAACAGGCGGTGACGGTGGCCCGTGTCTTGGTGGAGGAGTGGTTTTATAAGTTTGGGGTTCCGGGGCGGATCCATTCCGATCAGGGCCGCAACTTTGAATCCGGGCTCATTCAGCAGTTGTGTAGCCTTTACCAGGTGGGTAAGTCACGCACCACTGCATACCATCCAGCCGGTAACGGCCAGTGCGAACGGTTTAACCGGACAATGCACAATTTGTTGCGGACTTTGCCCACTGGAAGGAAGAGGGACTGGGCATCTTGTTTGTCCCAGGTGGTGTTCTGTTATAATACCACTCCCCACCAAGCCACTGGAGAAACACCTTACTTTTTAATGTTTGGGCTGGAGCCTAGACTGCCTGTGGATTTTCTGTTGGGCCGCGTGCAGGGTGGAAGAGCATCAGGCTCGCCTCCAAGTGGCCGCTGAGAGTGCACGGAGAGGCTGCAAGCGGCCGCCCAATATCGTAAGGCTAAGCATGACCAGCGGGTAAGGGAGCAGCCATTGACAGAATTCCAGTTGGTCTATCTGCGAGAACATGGGTTCCTAGGACGGCATAAAATCCAGGACCTATGGAGCTCAACTGTATACCAGGTAGTTCGGGTGCCACAAGATGGTGGGTCAGTGTATACTATAGCACCAGTGTATGACCTCTCTAAAGTCCGTCATGTTCATCGGATGTCCTTAAAACCCCGTATTCAATGTACTCTGGCTCCAATTGAGTCTCCTGAGGGTCAGTCTAAGCTGCCCACACCCTTAGAAGACGAATCTGAGGATGAGGACTTGGTGTATGTGGTAGAATCCCCGCTGGTTCCTCAAGGGGATGTGGAAATGGTTCAAGCTCCTTCAGAAGTAAGGGTTAGTCCCACTCCTGGGGTTGAGGAACCGGGTACTAGGCCCACAGCATTGGAAAGTGAGGGTGTAGGATCGCAGTCAGAGCCGGGATCCATTGGGTTGGGACCGCCCAATATATCTGGAAGAGCCCCAAGACGAACAGGGCGCGTTGGGGCAGGTCAACACTCAAACCCGCACCGCTTACCACAAGCTGTAGGTGGTGAGGCTAATCAGATTTCTGCCAGATCTACCTTGGGGTCTAGTTCTCTGGTTGCTTTGTTTAGGCCCTGGGATTAGTGTTCATCGTCGGGACTACGCTGACTAATGGGGGGATAGATTGTGGTGATGCGATCAACCAATTTGATTATTTGTGTGGAAATGGTATGTTCCACGGGTATAAAAGGGGATGAGATTGACAGGCAACCAAGCGCACGTCACCAAGCGCGTCATCTGGGGTTTCGGAAGTGACGTAACTTCCTGTGCATCGTGTTTATGTCTACGAGGTAAGCGCTATCAGCAGCAGTTGCATTCCGAACCTTTTTTTTGTCAAACAGGGTAATTTGAGATTCGTTTAAACTTGCAGTGTGTGGCTGAGGAACATTGCGAATGTGTCGAGTGACACTTTGTCAGCTTTTCACTCGTACACGTCAAGTGTGCGGAGCGGCGTGAGTCCTATTGGCAGGTATGTGATCAGTTTCATTTATGTGTAGCGAGGCGCATCCCTTATTTTAAATCTAAAGTCTTATATGTTTTATTAGTGTCACGGAGGTGTTGCAGCAGGCTTTTCGGGCGCCGTTGAGCTTTGCGTCCTTTCTGCATAAATCGATACTGACTACTGAGCAGCTGCAGTAATGAACGCATGAAAAGGAGTGCGATTGTAAAGATTGGGTTGTTTTATTTCTTCATGTTGGTCCAGGCTTGACCCGCTTTTCACTGCCTCTTAACGGATGCATGTAATATGAACTAACTATCATATCTCTACAAAGGGGGAATTGCCTTCGCGACCGGACTGACAGCGCTTCCGGCTAGTGAGAGCGCAGCTAAACTTAGCGTGTTGAGTATTTAAGGTTTTGACTGAGGTGGGGTATTTGCATCGTATATCTTTGTATTGTCACCCCTGTTGTGTTATTCTTTGTTTGTTTGATTTTCTTTTGTGGTTTTTCTGAAGTTGTAGTTTGTAAACTCCTATTTGGGGTTTTTGTATGATTTGATTTGTTTTGTAAATGTGATGTTTTATATGACGCTTTTGTGCTGCCTATAATTGTTAAGGAGAGCCGCTATTATCAGGTGATGCTAACTCCTCTGGCAGCGGCGTTCTTTTATAAATCATAGTGTACTGTTTGTATGTGTGTAGTTGGTGTATTTGTCTAATGTTGTTGTTCTTCTCCCTTCAGAATTGGGGTACCAGTGCTAGCCAGTGTCTGCGGTGTGTGGTGGTGGTACAGCTGTCGACTTGTAGTGATCACAATTGGGTTTGTGGTGTGGTGTTGTGAGAGAACACGAGTGCGTGCTGTGTTTAGCTAAAATGGCAGGACAAAGTCCCCAGTTCTGAAGTGGTAAAACAAGAGTGTGCATGGATGAATGATGTTGTGATTTATTGTACTCTTTTAAATTTTTGCATATTAAAATGAATCATGTATTTTTAATGTGTTCTGAATAAATTGTGAGAAATATTTCCTGTTGTCTGATATCTGCCTCAGCCACTACGTATTTGCGTGCTTTTTAGTACTTTTGGGTCCCTGGCCCATTTCCAGGGTGGCGTAGTCAATTTACTGCCATATTTGGTATTGGTTAAACACTCCCACATGCCACAATAATAATCCCAAAGAATCCAATAAAATAAAATCTGAGCAAAAGAAATTACATTTTAAAGAGAAACTCCAAAACTCTGGAGAAAATACTAACCCTGGAAACAGCCTACACAACATCACAACAAACAAGCAAATGATCAACACAAAAGGGGGTCTGAAATACACACCGGCTAATAGAACACAGGTGGAAGCACTGAGAACTAATTAGAGACTCAGGAACACTCTGGCGACATCTGGTGGGGGAAACAGGAAACACGAGGAGAGAAAATACACTAAAAATCTAGTTTGATGGTGGGATTGGTGTGGAATTTGATCGGTAATGAAATGGGATTTGGTGTTGAGGATGAGGATGCGAATCTGGTTCCTTTCAAGTTTTCTTCCTCATGCCATCACAGGGAGTTTATTCTTCACCACAGTCGCCACTGACTTACTCATTAGGGACAAACCTATAGACGCTAAACGTATACACTCTTTTATACAACTGTATAATCTCTTTATCTCAGTAAAGCTGCTTTGAGAATGTGTCCGATCTGCCTGGAAAATTCAGGTGTACCTCAAAGTACTATGGGTTTGGAAATGATGAAGGTTTGCTTCCATTATAACAATGAACTTCATAACCTTCTGGTCCTGATTAAAAAAAAAAAAAGAAAAAGATTTTCTTTCATGTGTCTTGAGCTGACATTAACTGAAAATGAATGATGTATAAAAGAGTTCCAGGAATCTCAATACTGCCTGCTGCTCTTGTAGCTGTGTTTGGTACTTACCATAAAATTACCCCCATGCTCAGCTCCACTGCAGCAGCTTGATCTACTACTTAGAATTGTCTCTGGGGCTTGGGAGCAGAAGAGAAAATCAGGAGGATGTAAGGAGAAGATCAGATCGCTCAGATCAACCCCAGTGCGGGGAGGGCGGAGCATTTTCAGAGTGTAACCCTAAGAGTCGATGGTAGGAGTCTGTGAGCTCGTGTCATACTGCTGTTAGGAAGCCTTGTTTCACACTTCACTGTTACACCACAACAAAATCAGGGTTACGTGTCTCTGAGGAAACACATGTAGGTTTTGCGTAAAAAGTTTGTGACACCTGAACATTAGATGTGCTTTAAGTAGAACATCCCATTCCACATTTAATCCCCAATTGCTCTAATAATAACCTCCACTCTTCCAAAGATGTTTCACCAGATTCAGTGAAGATTTTGTGGAGGTTCGTTTAGCCACAAGTGTGTTGGTAAAGTCAGGTGCTGTTGCTGAGGTGAGGAGCATTCTATTTCAGAGTGGAAGAACGTCGCTGGAAGACGACGAGAGATCAGGAAGACCTTCAACGAGCTCAACCTCTGAAAATGACTAAATCGTTCAGCAACTCGTGCATAATGAGCATCAGAGAACAATCCACATAATCTCACTTCCGCATCCACCCTACTCGCCAGATCCGGCTTCTTTGGCTCCTCCAACATAAAGATGAAGCTCAAAGGTCGCCGTTTTAACACGCTTCGAATAAAAAAACTTCGAGGACACGTTCCAGTAGAACGCTGGGAGGCTGTATTGCTGTGGAACGGGACTATTTTGAAGGTGGAAGTGTGGAAACATAGGTTCCTAGCCTCGAAACTTTTTGATACCACCTTGGATCTTTATGGAGCTGGTTTTTTGCACAGGTACATTGTCATGCTGGAACAGGTTTTGGGTTTCGTAGTTCAAATGAAGGGAAAATCTCATGCAAACACATGCTAACTCTGCTAGCAGTTGGGGGAATAATCTCTACGGCTGGAAAAGTGAGGTGTCCCAATATTTTTGTAGATAAAGTGTAGCCGCGGTGTGACAGCTGGAGGACCGAGCGGGGGGGTGGGGGGGGGGGGGGTGGGGGGGGTTGTAGAAACCAGAGAGAAAAGGAAATAAAAATCAAAAGAAAAGTAATTAAAAGAAATGACTCATTTCTTCAGACTGTGCTGCTGTTTACTTTTTAAAGTTCCTTTGAAATGCGCTCCACTAATGCAATTACCTTTTCTTCTATTAATTCTTTTCCCTCTTCCTGTTCGAAGCCTAGCGGGAATGAACCTGCCCCCCGCAAGCTGCTGAGAAGTGTTGCGATTGACACAGGCACATTAACACAGATGGTGCTTGGCTTTTGAGCGTGTACACAAACAGAAATCATACATTTGCTCCGCGGGAAACTTTGCGTTATAAAAGGTATTGCCGAACACCAAACATCGGCAAATCAGCATCATGGCTTCTCTCCTCGATCACTCCCCCCGGGTGGCCCATCCACAAGAACACAATCGCCACTATCGCAGAGGTGACGTCAGCAGCCGTGCCGGTGAGTTTCTACCTCTCCACCCTTAGGCTAACTTCCTTTTGTGTGTGTTTGTTTCTCCGGTTCTGCCCAGGCTTCAGCACGGCAGTGAGTCATGACCCAGCAGCACGTTGCAAAATCGCAGCTTCACAGCAACTCGTCATCACGCCTGAACTTCTGCACCCAGCAACAAGCTTACAACTTCGTGACTCACACTCCTAACAGTTACTTAGTTTAAGGTAATACATTAATACATGCAAAACGAGCAGAGGATTTTTTTTCAGGAGTTCAAGCTGTTATTGATGTTTGCAGAATGAACCTGACTGGATCCAAAGAACACTTCATTTTTATTACATAGTTTATATGCACCTCATTACAGCTACGATTCTGCTGCTCTCAATCACATCCACAAATAAAGTAGTGTGAAGTCTTTCTTTATTTTTATTTATTTATTATATTTATTTGTATTAGTCTCATTTATTTACATTAAACTAATAATGAAGCTGTTGGAGTTTCCTCCTGGTGCTGTTTATCGTTCTATTAATCATTTGAACTTTATCTTCTTCACTGTCTCACTCTGGATGAAACTGGAACTGGATATTACTATGGTTACAGGTGTTTACAAGCAGCGCCTTGATTTAGATTCAACTGACATACGCAAACTATCTGTGTGTTCAACGCTCTGAACTCACATTTGAACTTGCAGCCAATCACATTCCACTATTTACACCTGAACCTCCAGCCATTCACAATTCATAATTCATGCCTGAACTTCCAGCCAATATCAATTCATTATTCATGCCTGAACTTCCAACAAACTTCCAGCCAATCACAATCCACTATTTACGCCTGAACTTTCAGCCAATCACAATCCACTATTAACCCCTGAACTTCCAGCCAATCACAATCCACTATTCACACCTGAACTTCCAACAAACTTCCAGCCAATCACAATCCACTATTTACGCCTGAACTTTCAGCCAATCACAATCCACTATTAACCCTGAACTTCCAGCCAATCGCAATCCACTATTTACACCTGAACTTTCAGCCAATCACAATCCACTATTCACACCTGAACTTCCAGCCAATCACAATCTACTATTTACACCTGAACCTCCAGCCAATCACAATCCACTATTTACACCTGAACTTCCAGCCAATCACAATCCACTATTCACACCTGAACTTCCAGCCAATCACAATCCACTATTTACACCTGAACCTCCAGCCAATCACAATCCACTATTTACACCTGAACTTCCAGCCAATCACAATCCACTATTCACACCTGAACTTCCAGCCAATCACAATCCACTATTTACACCTGAACTTCCAGCCAATCACAATCCACTATTTACACCTGAACTTCCAGCCAATCAAAATCCACTATTCACACCTGAACTCCTTCCAGCCAATCACAATCCACTATTCACACCTGAACTCCTTCCAGCCAATCACAATCCACTATTCACACCTGAACTCCTTCCAGCCAATCACAATCCACTATTCACACCTGAACTCCTTCCAGCCAATCACAATCCACTATTTACACCTGAACTTCCAGCCAATCACAATCCACTATTCACACCTGAACTTCCAGCCAATCACAATCCACTATTCACACTCATCATGGGATGGGAGAGAAATGTGACACTATGTTGTGCTGTTATCAGACACTGATTATTTAACTAGAACATGCCATATTTATTAAACAAACAAAAGAAAAAAGTTTTTTATCCATTTACAGTTACATTTAACTCTCTTATATTAAGAGCAGCTCTCACCAGTCTCACTTCCTGTTGCTTACAAAGTCAATACAACAATAAAGTACAACACGTGAGCTCGTCTGTCCTGAAGATGTCCAAAACCTGTCCAAAAGTCCACAAACTGACCACACTGACTGGAGACTCCTTCCATCTAAAATCTCCCTTTAAAATGTCACTTCATCAACAATTTTGTAATCAGTTTATATTTAGTTTAACATTCATTCAGCATCAATGAATGAGCTGTTGCTATAGAAACCAAAGAAAGTGAGATATTGTATTTTTCTACACTTCTGGCTGACTGGCATTCAATATGTAGCACAAAAGTTTTCCTCCGTTCCGTGAACAAAATACAGATTTGTCTTGAGAATCACCTGCGGCATTTTTTTCGATAACGGGAAGGAAAATCTTTTTTCTCCTTGTTTATCAGTTATTGCAGTTGTTTACAGCTCTGTTATCTGGACTTTGCTCAGGAACATTAATCATCTCTAGCCAGCAAAGTGTCATTCTTCTGTAAAAAAAAAAAAAAAAAGCAAGTGATTGACAGAGGATAGAAGACTTGTGTATGCACACAAACACACAAACACCACCCTATAAAACATCTTTCAGATTTAATTCCCTGGAAATTCAGCAAGAAATTCAGAACTGCAAGCATCATAATCTCTTAATCCGCTCACAGCTGTTTGCCTCTCAGTGACTCGAGCGCTGATTATTGCCACTGAGCCTTTGAGTGTGAGGTTCGACATCACCCTGGACTTCTACTGTGTGCTAAACATGAAGCTCTAGAGTCCAGGTTCTGGGAGCTCCTGAGGAACCCGTATCAGTATCAGTGAAACGTGCATAAAGCAGAAGATCATTTTTATACATGTAATACATTGTGTTTCTGTGGATCGTACTGTTACGTCTGAGCAGATAGTATGTAAGATCTCAGCTTGCTCAGTGCCATGAAGGTCTTAGTGATTGAAGAAACAACAGTCAATATTTAAGCAGAACAATGCAACAGGAATGTTGTTGTCAGATAACATCAGCATGGAACTGTTTTGTAAACGCTTGCAACAGGAAATGTGGCCTATAAATTGACGTTTTTCAGATTTCAAATCAAAGGCCATCCAACAGACCCATGTGTGGTGACTACTGTATACCCAACCCTAACTCTAACTCTAACCACAATTCTAACCCAAAGTCCAACTCTGTTCCAAACCCCAACCCTAACTCCAACCTCAACCCTAACAATATCTCTAACTTCAAACCTAAAATAACTCAACCCTAATTCTAACCTGTACTCCACCCCAACCCTAACCAGTACTCCACCAAACCCTAAACAGTACTCCACCCGCACCCTAACCTTTACTCCACCCAAACCCTAACCAGTACTTCACCAAACCCTAACCTGTACTTCACCAAACCCTAACCAGTACTCCACCCAAACCCTAACCTGTACTCCACCAAACCCTAACCAGTACTTCACCAAACCCTAACCTGTACTTCACCAAACTCTAACCTGTACTCCACCCAAACCCTAACCTGTACTTCACCAAACCCTAACCTGTACTTCACCAAACTCTAACCAGTACTCCACCCAAACCCTAACCAGTACTCCACCCAAACCCTAACCTGTACTCCACCAAACCCTAACCAGTACTTCACCAAACCCTAACCTGTACTTCACCAAACTCTAACCTGTACTCCACCCAAACCCTAACCTGTACTCCACCAAACCCTAACCTGTACTCCACCAAACCCTAACCTGTACTCCACCAAACCCTAACCAGTACTTCACCAAACCCTAACCTGTACTTCACCAAACTCTAACCTGTACTCCACCCAAACCCTAACCTGTACTCCACCAAACCCTAACCTGTACTTCACCAAACCCTAACCAGTACTCCACCCAAACCCTAACCTGTACTCCACCCAAACCCTAACCAGTACTTTACCAAACCCTAACCAGTACTTCACCAAACCCTAACCTGTACTTCACCAAACCCTAACCAGTACTCCACCCAAACCCTAACCTGTACTCCACCAAACCCTAACCAGTACTCCACCAAACCCTAACCTGTACTCCACCCAAACCCTAACCAGTACTTCACCAAACCCTAACCAGTACTTCACCAAACCCTAACCTGTACTCCACCCAAACCCTAACAAGTATTCCACCCCAACCCTAACCAGTACTCCAGCAAACCCTAATCTGTACTCCACCCAAACCCTAACCTGTACTCCACCAAACCCTAACCTATACTCCAGCAAACCCTAACCTGTACTCCACCAAACCCTAACCTGTACTCCACCAAACCCTAACCCGTACTCCACCAATCCCTAACCTGTACTCCAGCAAACCCTAACCTGTACTCCACCAATCCCTAACCTATACTCCAGCAAACCCTAACCTGTACTCCACCAAACCCTAACCTGTACTCCACCAAACCCTAACCCGTACTCCACCAATCCCTAACCTATACTCCAGCAAACCCTAACCTGTACTCCACCAATCCCTAACCTATACTCCAGCAAACCCTAACCTGTACTCCACCAAACCCTAACCTATACTCCAGCAAACCCTAACCCGTACTCCACCAAACCCTAACCTGTACTCCACCAAACCCTAACCCGTACTCCACCAATCCCTAACCTATACTCCAGCAAACCCTAACCTGTACTCCACCAATCCCTAACCTATACTCCAGCAAACCCTAACCTGTACTCCACCAATCCCTAACCTATACTCCAGCAAACCCTAACCAGTACTCCACCAAACCCTAACCAGTACTCCAGCAAACCCTATTTGCAACTCCAACCCTGACTCTTTCTCTAACTCTAACCCTAAACAGTAATCCTCTCTAACTCTAGACCTAACTGTAGCCTTAAACTTACCCCCAGCACATCACATGACTGTCACATGACCTCAATAAATACTCCCACCTGTTGTACCCAAACAGCACCCCATATATACTGTAAGTGCTGTTTTCTGCATGTTCCTTTAATTATTTGTAGTAAAGTGTACCAGCTCAGTTGTGTGTGGTTTGTCTCGGTTCTTGTTTTGTTCGTTCATCCTTCTTTTGTCCTTTTGATTTTTTATCTTCTTTGATGCTTTTTTTCTGTTTTATTTAATAAAGAAACCACCTGCATGTGCAGCTGCCACCATGAATACACACAAATTATATAAATGTTCCTTTGTGGTCCAGGCTCCAGGTTTTATAGTTGCACGTGTGAAATCTTCAATCCTCACACAATCATCTGCTTTTTTTCAGATTTTCCCACAAAACATCCTTTAAAGACTGAATAGTTTAAGAACTTCTTCTAAGTGTTGCTTTTGTGCAACAGAAATACAGTTAACCCTGAATGTCAAATGTAAACATAACGTTTATAATCCATCTGTTTCTCCGAAGGTTTCTCCTTCTTCTTCTTCTTCTTCTTCTTCTTTCTTCTCCCATTAGTAAAAACACTGAAATATTCTGGGAAGTGGGAGCTCAGTGAATGAGATGTAGGATTTCTGATCGGAAGGTTATATGATCAAAACCCAGAACCACCAAGCTGCCACTTTTGGGCCCTTGAGCAATTCCCTTAACCTTCAACAGTTCAGCTGTATATCTGAAAATTACTGTAAGTCACTCTGGATTAATGGAGTCTGCCAAATGCTTAACATGTTGATTTCAGAACCAGTTGAACCCTGTTCGAGATCTAGACTAGTTGAGGAGCCAGTGTTAAGAAAGAAACCTATAGATTTAATTAGACTCTTATTCAAAACTGGCAGTGAAGGCGCCTGATGTTGTATCCCATTTGCCCTCATGTGTGACAGTTTCTGAGTTGCTTTTCTGCTCACCATGGTTGCCAGGTGTTTATTTTTTCCTGTTGATTTAAACCAGCAGAGCCAATCTCATCTGATGCTTTTAGGTAGTTTTCTTTTCTTTTTGCACAATTTTTCTAAACTAGAGATAAATATAGATGCTGCACAATCAATGAATTTCCAATCTTATTAAAATCTACTGTATGAAATGTGTAGCAGCAGTGAAACAGGTGACAGAAAAAGAAAACAAAAATCAGCAGTTTCTAAAACACACCCCGAGAATCATGTCACGGTTAAAGTTCAATTCAGTTTAATTCAATTCATTTGTACAGCGCGTCTAGCGGCATCTAGAAGTTGTGCCAACTCCAGTTAAATCCCCCCTAATGAAGATTTTGGATCTTTAAAAAGATGTGACCCTGTGAGGACCCCGAGTCTTCTGAAGACGTACCAGTGGCAGTTGGATTTCACCTCATGAAGATTTCAGACATTGGACTTTGACAATAAACAAACCTCTCAATCAATTCTCAAAGAAAATAAATAAATAAACATTCCACATATGCTGTTTCTCCATTATTGAATATTTTAAGGTTTTGGCATGGGGGAGTTGGTGTTAAAACTATAATGATCTCAGATGATCTAATTTATTGCTTAGGAGCTCCTGGTTCCAAAACTCCAACTGATTGTATCATCATATTTCTCGCTCTCCAGTGTTTGTAATGTTTTAATAATTAATAGTCACACATTTGGTGTCACCCAAATAAGGATGAGGTTCCCCTTTTGAGTCTGGTTCCTCTCAAGGTTTCTTCTTCATACCACCTAAGGGAGTTTTTTCCTTGCCATAGTTGCCCCAGGCTTTATCATCAGGGGTAAAAACACATAAGTAATTTATATTTTTAAATTCTGTAAAGCTGCTTTGAGACAATGTCTACTGTGAAAAAACACTATAGAAATAAACTTGAGATAAAATGAAACCATTGTCTGAGAGCAGCTTTACAGAGATAAAGCAGTTACAAAGTTGTATAAAAGAACGTTTTAAGTTCAATGCCCAGAAGTTTTTTTTTTATAATGTATCCCAAATGAGTGATCCAGAGGCAACTGTGGTCTTCCTCAACACCGAACGTCCGTTCATTAAAGTTCCCTCATTGTTGAGATGTTCAATCACAGAGACCATATTATTTCTAAAGTCTTGCAGTCCTGAACGCTGATTGGCTGAGCTGAAAAACTGCATGAATGAGCAGATGTACATACTGTACCTTTAAACAAAAACTAAACCAGTGATGATTACACCTGAAAATCCTAATTACTGTATGAGGTTTTATCAGAAGGTTCGGAGACTAATGGTGTAACTGGTGCTGTTCTGACTCGTGTGCGCTCCCACGTCTGTGATTTCCTCACAGACAGCAAGATCAAGAAGAGAGCAAGAAGATCAGGAAGACCTTCAACAAACCCGACCCACAAAAAAGGCGAAACCCTTCAGCAACTCGTGCATGATGATGGTCAGAGAACGTAATCTACATGATCTCACTTCCGCACCCTACTCACCAAATTTGGCTTCTCCCTCCCTAAGATAAAGATCCAGACAAAAGGTCACCGTTTTGACACTGTTGTGGAGATCCAGCAGGAATCGCAGAAGGTGCTTGATGCTTTGAAAAGAACACCTCCAGGACACGTTCCAGGAGAACATTGGGAGCGATGTATTGCTGTGCAAGGGGACTATTTTGAAGGTGACATTTAGAAAACATAGTTCAATAAAGTACTTTCTTGTAAACAAAGCGAGTCTCCAAACTTTTTTAAAACACATTCATCGCTCTGACGTTGAATAATAACGTAAAAGTTTTAGCCTTTGAATATTTGTGAGAACTGATTAAGAGATTCAGAAGCTTCACTTTAGGATTTCTAGATATTATATGGATAAATACATTTTATCCTTTTGCATTGAACATCAAGAAGGCTGAAACATGATGCAATTCTGTGTATTTGTTTTCTTCATCTCTCTCTCTCTCTCTCTCTCTCTCTCTCTCTCTCTCTCTCTCTCTCTCTCTCTCTGTCTGTCTCCTGGTGGTGATGTCCCATGATGGCTGGATTGTAATTGGACACATTTCAGTGTGAAAAAACTCCATACTGCCAAACAATACCTCTGCTGTTGCCCTCACTCCTGCCCGGGAGGACCATCTCTGAGGGGTCCTCCAGGGCAGGACTGAGGGCAACATGGCACGGCTGCTCATTTACAGGAGAATGTGTGGTGTCACTTCACACAGGATTTTCTTGGGTTGTAGATATATACGTATAAAACTCATTTAACTCAGCTATTTATTTATTAGAACCTTTTCAGATGAGAAATTTGGAATGCTTTCTGCGGCGTTTCTGTCTTGGTTTCATTAGAATCAGTCAAGAGTATCGTACATTGGATTTTTCCTAATTTTTGTGTTGTTCTATTTTGCTTGCTCTTTGAGATTAGTTTCTGTAACACCCTTGTGCTGCTGAAGGCCCTTGTGCTGCTGTCATAAATAAATATATATATATATATATATAAATCTCTATTTATATTTCTCTATAGACATACAGCTTTATTACTTGTGTTTCTCAAAACCAGGAACACAAAGAACACACTCACATCCTTGGAGAGAACATATGCATCCTTACAGAACAAACTCGCAAAGACATGAGAACGGAGAACAATTGATTGTACACCTGACTTATAAATGGTTCATCTTCAAACTGTTACCACAAAGTCAGAAGCACTCAATTGTATCCGACATCTTTGGATACTGGAGCATAAAATCTTCCCTTTAACTAGGAGACCCAAACATGTTCCAGCATGATAATGCTCCTGTGCACAAAGCCAGCTTCATGATAATCTGCTTTTTATAGGTTGGAAGATGTGGAAGATCTCCTGCTACAGAGCACCAACTCTATAACAGTTTTTCTCAATTGCTAAAACACTAAACTCTATTGTCTAAACCAATTGCTCAGTTGCCTGAACCCACTGATTGAATCAATCACTCTTTTGGCAAAACCATAAGCACTTTTCACCTGTTTAGACACAACTTGCCAACACATTTTCATTGTGATGCACCCGTGCTGCATAATGGTGAGCACAGGTGACAAAAGTCAAACACAATTAAAGCACAAGTGTCACCACTTGAACACTACAACTCAAAATGGATCACACTTGTGGCTAATGATGTGAGGGAACATATAGAGTAAGCCAGTTCAGAGAGCACTGGTTTATGAGACCCTACAATGGATAGAAATCTGAGAGGAAGAGTTTGTGTGAGAGGAGGTGGAGGTGGTCAGCGAAGACAAAGAACAGTAATATCTGATGAAATCAGAGCTGCTGTGATTGACCATGTTCTTGTCCATGGTATGAGCATGAGGGAGGCTGGACAAAGGGTACAACCAAACATCAGTAGATTCACTGTGTCCACCATAATCCGAAGATTTAGAGAAGAGAACAGGTCATTACCTTTTTTTGACGTTATAGTACAGTATGTAAATGTTGACAGCAATTACTGTATGACAGACTACATACTGTACCACAGTATATTGTTAGTAAATACTGTATATGTTTCAGAACATCACTGTACCAGTGTACTGTAGTATTGTAATGGAGGGTTGGTCTAACTGTTTGTAGGCCTAGTATTCCATGTATATTTTTGTACTTTATTTTTACATGGGTTACTGTACACAAGTGGCAAACGATTTCTGTTTGTTTTTACAAGTGCTACGTGTA